>JAKTPK010000146.1:4394-84188 GCA_030557565.1 Tetrapisispora arboricola | reverse complement strand
ATATTATTCATATTATTCATATTATTCATAGTATGTATGTTATCCATATTACTGTTATTCATATTAGGAGTATTAGGAGTTAATGGAACTCCCATCATTCCTTTTCTACTTGGAGTTTGCGTTCTTGTCGATGCACCGGCACCGATTTTGAACTTCGTATTTATATGATAATCGTTTGTATTATCAGCCATTATAAAAAAACAAACAAATTCTGATAATTGAAATTTAGTTTCAATCCTCCCTTTTTTCCCTCTATCCTTGTGAATGTTTTTATTTAGTTTTCTCCTAGTTGTAGTAACCAGAAAAAAAAAATATTAATTGATGGAAGCACTCAATTCTCAAATAAATCAATAAAAATAGAAATATTCAACAAAATTCAAAACAAAAATTCAAAACAGCAAAGTGGACTAAGTGAAATATTATTATACTATCTTATTATTCGTGGTATATAAAAGTTTTTTTTGTTATAAATATGTTTTTCTGTAATGAACAATATTGTACAGTTATTAGTAGTTTCTGGCTACATAGTAAGAGTACCCTTCTTATATTCAATTCTTAAATATTTTATTTAATTTTTTATTTTTTATTTTTGATGTTTTTTTGGAGAAAAAAAATTATATTCACAACGATTACCCTCTCTGGCCTTTGTGCAATTTTGAATTGTAGGCTCCAAAATTTTTGGAGCAAAAAAGAATAAATTCATGAAAACGGTAACAATGGCTCGCACATACATGAGCAATTCCATTATTACGAATTCGTTTTTTTGTTCTGAAAAGTAGATATCAATTTCGACGAACATGTGAATTTGCATCTCAGCGTCTAGAATTTTATATATAATAATAGAATACTTGGTATAACATAAAATAAGTTAAACAAAATGTTTTTTTAATAGGTTTCCAAACCCAATGCTAATATCAAAGAGTTCTTAGTCTCTGCCAGAAAGAACTGCTAGAATGCATGATTAGAGTCTATATGATTTGAAGAGCATCAAAAGGAGATGGTAATTTGATTATTAAAACATACAATATCAGTTTTTTTTGTTGTTGTCTTCTTGTTGTATACGCTACTGACTAATGAGGTTTACAAGCCTATACTGTTAATGTACTGAATTTTTTTGGTAAGTACGATATCAGACTCAACGGTAAGGCATGGTGGGGGGGTTGAGAGAGTGATATTTTCGATATCGTAGGTTTTATATAAAAAAGAAGTTATTGCTGTGTGTGTTACTATTGCCTTGTTTTGGTGTTAAATATCAATGAAATGTTTATGAAGAACATCGTCTTGCCTTTTATCGAAAGCGAGTTAGGTTGTATCTGCTTTAGAGTCCAGATACATAGGAAGTAGTGAAATGAGGTTGGCGGCTAATTTGTTTGATGAATGTGAACTGTTAATTTTATTATTTTCAATGCGAAGCGAGGCGAAAACGCATTGAAAAAAACTGTTCACGGTTATTTTTCTGATGATTTTCCATTTTTTTTCTCGAAAAAACATGTGAATCGTTTTTGTGGTTTGTCTTTTCTTTTCCCGTTCATATTTTTTTTGTTTTGGAGTCGGTTTTCGTTTAATGTCCCACAACTGTTTCTCTATTATGCGAGAAAAAGGGAAGGAAACGAAAGAAAAAAAAAGAAATAAAAAAAACGAACCACAGAAAAACGACCTTTTTTACCCTGCTCAATGCTCACACATCTGATCTAAAAAGATACCCGGATATACGGTGCTCTCACAAAATACGAATACCAAATTTCACAAATATTTGAATTATTTGTTGATAATAAAGAATTTCGCGTTTGATACCAACATTAATTTTTCAGTCAAAAAATGCATTCCTATCTGCTACATTCATAATGATAATTGAGTTTAATATGGTTTTTCAATTTATTTGTTATTAGTGGTAATATTTTTTATTATCACTAGAGAAGCTTTGGAAGAAGCGAAAAGTTGCAAATTAAAAATTATTGAACAAGGTTAAAAATCAATCAAGAGTGATTTCATATTATTCTATTTGTTTCAATTGCTAACTTTTTAAAGTAACATCATTACCAATTAGTGAAAAGTAACAATTTGTATATCTGCTTCGACGTATCTGCAATCGAAAAATTAACTTATCTATCTCAAGGAACTTTGGATAAATCAAGAAAATAATAAATTGGTTGAATTTCAAAAATATATATATAAAGAAATCAATACAAGTATTATGTCAAGAAGAAGTAGAAGAACAAGAAGGGAAGTCCAAACGGAAAATCCTATAGAGGTCGATGTTGAATTTGAATCGAGATCAAAATCAAATAAAAAATCCAAAAAGCAATTTTCATGGGAACACTACGTTGATGATGAAGTTCTTCTACAATTGAATAAATTACCTGAACCTACAGAATTAATCAATAAACTAAATGCGCAAGATTGGTATAATGAATTAAAGATAAAATGGGAATATCAATATGTAATGGCATGGTTATATAATGTTTGTGAATCTTACGTTACAATTCTAAATCACAATTTGAATATCAGTAAACAAGCAGCATCAGGTGGTCCATCAAAGAGGAATATCTTGTGGAAAGATGTAAAATTTGATGAATTGCTTTTTTTAAATGATCTCATAAATGACATTGAGAATGTCAACTCTGATCCAACCTATAATAATTATAATGAAAATGATGATGATGATAATGAAGACGATACGAAAGATATAAATGTTACTGTCTCTCTATATCAATTGGTAAGATTAAAACTATTAAGACAAATTTCAAACAATAAATCTGCTCAAATCCAAGATTGGGATTTAATTGTTAATCATAATTTACAAATAAATGATTCAAGTTATCAATTTGATAAGTTATCAATATTTGAAAAATTTTCAATTTTTTATAAGCTTATCAAAATTATTGAAAAAAAAAGTTTAGTATTCAAAAATTATATATTCAATAATCCAGATATTTTAGAATTATTCGAGTTTAACGAAATTGTTGTTGAAGAGAATAAACATTCTTTATTAATTCTACCTACCATTGGTGTTATCATCGAAAAAAAATTGATTTCAATAAAAAATAATCCAGAATTAAAAATTGCATTAAAATTAAAAAACTGTACTGTTAAATACGAAGATAAAAATAACTTTTCAGTTGATTTAGTCAGCTTAGATTATTCTGAGGAAATAGATAATTATTTACAATCTTTCAAATGGGACTTCGAAGTGTTAACAAATGACTGGTCGTCATTTATTGAATACGTAAATTCTTTGTTTTCAAATAATACTGAATTATTTTCTTTGATTTCACCTTTCATCAATACTTATTTGGATCATGCTATTTTCACTCGAAAACAGCTAGCACAAAGAGAAAAAGCTAGAGCAATGTCTCAATTAATAACTAGAAGGAAGAGATCTTCTAGATTAGTAGCAAGAGAAGAAGAGACAAAAAAGAAAGAAATTGAAGAGGATTGGGATACAAAATTGGATGATAGAGAATTATATATAAAGCATAAGCATAGAATTGTTGTTAAATATGAAAAATTATTCAAAGATATAATATGGAATCAAGTATGGCTAAATTTTGAATCTGATTTGAAAATTTCAAAATTGAAAAGTAGAACGTTCGATAATAAACTATCGGAAATCAATTCAAATCCTGAATATAATGGCATTAATAATGATGATATTGAAGTCATCGAAAAAGGTGAATTATTCAATAAACCTATCATTGAGTTGTCTGCAAATATCATAAAGGATGTTCCGATTGAAGAAGCACAAAATGTTAGAGAGTTACCAGCCAATCTTTTGGTTTCACCTAATGATATAAATTCAATCATTAACCAAGGTATTCATGCATCAATTTCTAAAGCAGATGATCCATCTTGGATATTTCAATGTCCAGATTGTAAGTTTGTTAACAAAGATGACCCAGAAACGTCAAATAAAGAAATCAGAGTCATTAGATCAAATGAAGATATACCACAGATTTTATACAATACTCCTTTAATTTGTTGTGATTTATGTTCTAGATGGCAACATTGGGAATGTCAAAACACAACTTTTGTCGAACTATTATCATGGGCCCTTACCTCAAAGAAAAAAGAGCTCCATGTTTTAACTCAAAGAGACTTAGGTGCATTAACCATTGATAAACATTCAAAAGGAAGCAGAAGATCTGTTAGAAATCAAAATAATGATGACGCCGCTCAAGTAAGTATCAGACCAACTGACATGAGAAAACCATTTGATGACCGTTCTGTTTTCATTTGTCCCTTCTGTGCTTCAAGATTAGAGAAAAATTTAAAGAATGTTTTTTTGCCAGAATTAAAAGCAATTAGAGAAAAACAAAGAAAACAGCAAGAGAACAAGGAGAAAAGAAGAAAGTTAAAAGAAGAACAGAAAAGATCAAAGATGTTGTTAGCAGATGGATCGTCAACTTCAAATTCAACTGCACATTCAACACCAAGTAACAATATATTGATTAATCACGCTCAATCTAATATGAATCCTGTAACAGTCAACGTTAGCGGTACTGACAATATTGCTATTTCATCTCCAGCTCAAAAGCCTTCATATCTTGAAGTTAGAAATAGTACCGATAACACTGAGGAAGAGAATATTATTAACCATCCAGGTGATCTCAACAATAATGCAATGATTTAATCATGATGATTTTTTTTTAATTTTTTTTTTACGATATCTATTATTCTCATACAAGAAATAATACACTATTTATTTATAGACGAAATTTAAGCTTTTAAAATTGTGACCTCAGCTCTTTAATTTTTGTTTATTTAGTTGATATTGAATATATATTAGTGTTATGAATTCATTAAACATCCCAATTAGAAAAATTAGGTATGTCAATATGAAAAAATGGATAATTAGTTCCTGTCGCGGTTTCTATGACATATTTTTGCGGATAATTGTAATCATTAGAAGCGTAATCAAGCGGGTCTTCTATGAATTCTGATGATAAGGAATGATTCCTAAAACTTGGTTTTTTGACTATATGATAACTTGTGTGCCCCACAATAACTGACGCATCGCTATATGCTTCGTTTGTTGTACCAAAGCCTAGTTTAATCAAACCCCTCTTGACCCATGGAGAAATAATTCCACAAAAATGAAATTCCACTTGTCTATCTGCATAACTATTTATTGATTTTCTTAAATCATAAAGAGATTGTAGTGCAGTATTGTCAGTCTGACTAACTTGTGAAAAATCCAAACACAATACCTGAAGTACAGGTCTTGTATCAGTATCAATAGTTCTATTGTTAGAAGAAATGTAACTTGAACTGCCATCATCTGCTACGTCACTTGGTTCGTTTTTTTTCCGTCTAAAGATATTGAGCATTTTAGTTTTTAACGTTTTCCAATCTATTGGTTCGAAATCTCCTGGATCATTCCAAGGTCTCTGTGATTTTTTTAAATGTCCAATAAACTTACCTCTTTTTGTCTTTCTCTTAACTTCATCAAAAATAGTATCAAAGTGCTTGGAACAGTTCAGATATATGAAACTATCACTTAATCTATAAACTATTACACCAGGTGGAGGGTCCAGAACTGAAACATTTTCATTCAATTCTTTTGTATATATATGGTCATATGGAATCCATTTGGTGTAAAACCTAGTCATACTTCTAGGTTCCAGGTTTTGAGAATATATTTTAACATTATCACCATCTTCAAACTTTTTATTAAGGTGTTCATAATTATTTTCAGTAACTTCATATCCGTTGTACTTGTTACCTGCATCACCTTCTTGTGGGACAGCATTGAC
Organism: Tetrapisispora arboricola; assembly: GCA_030557565.1. Classification (NCBI taxonomy): domain Eukaryota; kingdom Fungi; phylum Ascomycota; class Saccharomycetes; order Saccharomycetales; family Saccharomycetaceae; genus Tetrapisispora; species Tetrapisispora arboricola. The sequence continues at coordinate 78,435 of JAKTPK010000146.1, read as the reverse complement.
TACTTCTGAAATTTCAATTCGTCCTAGGAATTTACCTGCAGGAAATGCAGTTCTAAACAAAAATAGGGCACATGAGTAGCACATTGAGAAATAAATTCCGTTTTCAATGGAAGAAAAGATTGTAATAAAAACTGTTACCAAAAAACATAATGCATCCAAAGGATTCATATTCCAAAAACTTAGAGTCGTTTTGTAACTAGCTATCAGATCTGAAACTGCATGGATGATAACAGCCGAAAGTGTTGCTTTGGGGATGTAAAAAAAGGCACCTGTCAAACAATAAAGTGCTAATAATACACATGCACCAGTGAATATCCCAGACAAAGGAGTTTTAACATTACATTTTGCATTCAAAGCTGACCTTGAAAATGAACCTGTCGCAGGATAAGCAGAAAAGAAGGTCCCGACTAGGTTGGAAATACCAATTGCAATTAATTCTTGGTCAGGAACTACTTTATAGTCGTTAACCCTCCCAAAAGACTTGGCAATGGCAATGTGTTCTAATAATAAAACAATGATAGATGCTGGTAATTGTGGACCAATCTTTTGCACGACTTTGGTTTGGGTGTGAAAAACACCAATATCTTTCAATCCAGATGGCACAGTACCCAAAATACTAATTGGTCTTTCACTAGATGTTTTGTTTTTTGTAATTGACCATGATATTGCTGTAAATACAATTATAACAACAGCATTTCTCATTGCATTTGTGTAAAAATAAAATTTTTGTAAGTAGTATTTGTATTTTCCACCTTTTGGAGATTGCTTTTCTAAAACTTTCAATCCATAATTAGTACACCACCATTTGACCGCGTACAGAATAAACAGAGGAATCAACCCAAACACAGCATCTAACTTTGTATCTGGTAAATGTTTTAATGTATTTATCACAACTTTATAAGTTACTGCTCTTGTATTTACTAACTTGCTGTAACCCATTAATCCTGGGACTTGGCCCCAAAGAATGCTGAATGCCGAACCTGTCATAAACCCAGTGACAGCGTTCAAAGAAATAAGCTCAACCAAAAACCCTAATCTTAAAAACCCCACAGCTGCAGCAATACCACCGCACAATAGTGCTAATGTTGTAGCAATTATTGGCCCAGTTACATCAGGATCGTTTTCAAAATCTTTGGTTACTTCAGCTATAACTTTTGCGGTTTGCAATGACATAACCGCGACAGGTCCAATGCAAACATCTTTTGAAGTGGCAAATAATGCGTAAGTAAATGCACCAATAAAAGAAGAATAAAGTCCATATTGCGGCTCTAAAGTTGCAATTTGTGCGTAAGACATGGATTGGGGTACCAATACACAACCTATCGTTATACCAGCAATTAAATCTGAGATAAACCAAGTAAAATTGTAATGCGGTAACCAATGGATAATTGGAAATATTGAAAGTGTATAATTTTTTACACTATTAAAAGTAAAATATTCTTTCAAAGAATGACTGTAATAGTCTTTTAACGTAATAATTTTTTCGTCATATGCAGGAACCAACGATTCGGACTCCAAATAGTTTGTGCTCACATAGCCATAACTTTGGTCAGAATGTTTTAGTTTTTTGTATTCTTCATATTTACGATTTATAGGTGTATAATCTAAATTCGATTCATTATAAGTGTTTGCAAAATCAATCATCTCATCCTTCTTGAAATTATCATATTCTTCATCCAAAGCCTCTAAATCTTCGGATGTCGAATTTGGATAGGATGACAATTTAATACCTTCATTGGTGTCAGCGAAATTGTCTCTGGCAAAACGCTCAGTAATATTTTTAGAAGTGGACATTATTTGAATCAACCCTCATTAAAATGACGTCTATATAACCAATATAACAGATGACTACCAATTGCTATGGATTTTATCAAACAGATTATATCTAACAAATGACAAATAAATATTTTGTTTTATTATTTTTCCCAAACGTGAAGAATAGGCAAAAACCAGTTCAATATAAATATGGGATTCTCTCATGATTGCTAAGATAGTTTAATTAATAGCTTTCCTGTCTCATGCTCTGGGGAATTCATTATATATATATAACAGATTAAAAACAAAATCAAATTCGTTAAAGCTGCCATCAATGATTATTAATTTGCAATGAAAAAAATATATATACAAATCCGTAAAACACCTCATGTTACTTAATATCAATCGAGCAATGACATGTATAAAATATAATTGTGTCGTTTAGTAAAACTCCAACAACCTGATCGATTGGTGCTTCTGGTCCCCAGGAATAAGGAATCTATGTAATTACTATCTTTCTCTATTCACACTAAGTACAGCTCTTCCAATACGCAGCGTCCCCCTCCAATGTCAACCATTTTTAAGCATCAACTCAGGTCCAGGATTATTTTCACAATTGTGGCCTTTTCGTATATATCTATTGCGTATGTCTGGATTTCTTTAACTTTTCGAAAAAATATTAATAAGGTAGTGATTTATCTTTGTGACTCTCCTGAGCATTAAGTCTTAACGCTGCTGTACCTCTCTCTTTTACTCTTCCGACCTCTTTTGAAAATATAAAAATTGCGCTGTGTGTCACTTTGATTATTTTCTTTTACACACCACAATAATTTGAGAAGTGAAAAAGTTGAAAGTTCACGTGAATTTTGTCGCTTTATGAGCAACTTTCAAAGAAAAGTATAAACTTTAGGCTTGTTCCCTTTGTCAACATTTGTGTTTATTTCAATTTTGTTTTCGACCAATTTGATGGTGATCATCATCAACACACCAATATTCTCAATTTTATTTTATTTTTGATATTGGAGAACGGGCTTTTGAATTTCATGAAAAATCAAGCTTTAAAGATTGAATTTTAGTCTCATTTGTTTCATTCGATTGCGTTACATTCAGATTATCATCAATTTTCAACAACAGTTTGCCATAGGTATCTTTATCTTGTTGACGTGGATCTTGGAATCTGAACATTAGACATAGGTTTGTTATTGGATCAGTGTTTCTGTCGATATTCAGAAACAATTGCTTTTCTAATAACTCCGTTGACGTTTTGATAGTTGTATTGTCACAGTCACTAAATATATTTTCAATAATTTTTAATTCTTTAAACACTAAATCTTGATGCAACAGCGGAATCTTTATGTTTTTGGTTATGTTCAACGGTTTTGAATCATCGTCCATAGTTGAAATTGCAATTGCATAATTGTATTTAATGCTAGAGTCAATGTCCTCAATTTTGTGTTGCAGAACAAACAAATAAAAATTTTTGTCTTTCAAAGCCACAAGATCTAGGATTTTCAGATCTGAATATGAATATGAGTTTTCAAAAACCTTCATTGATATTGATTCAATGTCAGTCACGACTATGGAATCGTTTAAAAGTGGTTTTATTGTATCATTATCAATATTATTCAATGTGGTTAAAATTTCATCGATAGCAATTTCAAGATTGTCAACAAATGTATGTATACTTTTATTTTTGAACTTAAATTGAAAATCAATAAACTTATTGATATCAGATGAGTAGGAATTACAAGAACTCAAAATAAATTTGCTCTTGTAATTATCATCCAACGCAGTATATATTGTGTTTCTTACCCAATCCAAAAATATTTCAAAAGTCATCTTATTATTATTTAAGACGGGTATTTCCAGTATGGATGTTTTAAGTATACTTTTCAGCTGCAATAATAAAATATTGACTTCAGGATTAAGTTCTCCTTCAGAATTGTAAAAATCTGAATTGATTGCTCTTATATAAGTTTCCATTCTTTCTGTTTTAAGAATATATGCTTCACAAACTGGAATAAATACTAAACTTAATATTTGTACAAATTTATCAAATATTTCTGAACAGAGGTTTTTCCATTTTCTTAAATTTCTTTCCCCAATCGTATTTACTAACCAATCTTCAAAATCCTGCTCTATGATGCCTGTCAATAATAGATCCACAAACATGACATATAAAGCATCATAGCCTTTGAATGCATCAACACAAACAAGTTCAATAAACGTTTGATATGGCAAAATGATTTCTTTCATCATAATTTCTATTTGATCTTTCAATAGTAGAATCGCACTTCGAAGTTCAATTGTGCATAACAGCAAAGAAACTTTGAGATCATCCAACAAAAATGGTGTTAGATCCAAATATCTATATGATCCATCTTCATAAAAAACTTTATACTTACCTAAAGAAACTGTTAAAATCCTAATAACTTTATTTTCAGAATGATTTGCTATATTGATGCTGGATAAATCATAAATACCATTTAACAATATGGAAAACGTCTCTTTAGGTTCATTAGAATGAAAAATATGAATGTCTAATATATCTTCAGATGAAAAAGAGTCCTTGACACCTTTTAATTTCGAATTCAAATCTTGTTCAATTTGCCGCCAAGCTTGGCTGTTGTTATTATATGCAATCAATTGCAAACCTTGTGGATCTTTAACAAACTTCACAAATGTCGGTAAAGATTTACTAATGTCATAATCAAAATATTTTAGGCGTCCGCATGTATTTGTATTTATTGTTCTATCCCAGTATAAGTAATTCACTTGTTTCAATGGACCTCTGAAAAAGGAAATCAACCTTCCCAACTTAAAAATATCATAAAACCTTACAGACCCATCAGTGAATACAAGCAATAAAAATTTGCCAGTTATTGGATCCCAAAAATAATCAACTATTGTGGTAAAATCTTTTATAAATATGTCTACTAAAACAGAATGATTCGCAATTGATTTCACGGCTAAACCACGATTAGATTTAACTGTATAAAGTTGATAGATGGGATTTGCTTTGTAATACCATAATTGGGTATTAGAAATTTCAAGCATTTGAATTATTTTTAGATTTGAAGTATATCTTTTTGCTTTCTAGACTTAATATATTTGCGTCACAAACTTATTAAAACAAACACATATTTAATAGTATTTTTTTTGTATTTATTATGGTTTGTAAGATTCAATAGACCTCTAAATTTTGATACCGAAAACTTTGAAACCGACATCTCAAATATTTTGGTAAGATAACTGAACCTCTAAAATAGCTTTGAGACTTGAAAAAGTTAAATAGGAACATATTTAAATTAGGATAACTATGTTTATTTCACCACTTATGTATTTTAATATTTCTTTAAGTATCAGATAGGAGCAGCTCGGGAAGAACGTTCGACACTAGTTTAAACAATTATTGTTGTGGAAAAGCTCATTGAAACTTTCGAAACAAAGATGTTCAAAAAGACTCCCAATGTTAAAGCTTCAAGTAATCTTAAGAATTCAGAACGTAAGAAACTTTTACAATCGTGTAAGGAGCAACTAAGTCTTCCTGATTATAATTTTCCTTCTTCCGTGATAAAGCAAACAAATTATAAAAGTCAAACATCTGTCGGAACAATTTACACAGATGAAGATAATCTACCTATTTGGTTCAAAGAAAAACATAGTGATATGCTGTTTCCCAGTGTATATTCTTGTTGGAAGATAACAAATCTGTTACCAATTATTATTACCAATGGTTTTGTAGTCGAAGAAAAAATTTTGAATGGTGCAAATTTGATGATATCCGGTACAATTTTACCTTTTGACAAGAGACTTGTTCCTGGAGCACTTTGTGGTATAGCCAGTATTCAAGAACCTAATGTTATAATGGCCATTGGTATAGTTCAAATGGATTTACAAGCATATGATAAAGTAGTTGGTGAAACTGGTGTTGCCGTTAATGTGATTCACTACCATGGTGATGGTTTAACAGATGCATTCAAAGTGAATTTAGAACCACCTGATGAGGTTTCGGATACTTTGGAAGAAAAAGATATTAACAAAGAGTCAGAAATTGTCGATAGTGAAAAAACTTCTGAAGACGGAAATACTACACAGGCAGATTCAACAGCAACCGATTTGGCTGAAGTTTTGGAGGTTTTCCCAGTTGATATAGTTGACAATTTTATTACAAGGTCACTTTACTACACTCTTACAAATGATCAACAGTTGGTTTTTCCAATCTCAGCTTCAAAATTTGTTTCAACTCATATTATGAAAAATTTACCACCAGTGGATCATGAGCTTGTCAATTTGAAGAAAAGTTCATGGAAGAAGACCTCAAAATTTTTGAAGCATTTTGAAAAAGTGGGATTTATCAAACTAAAAGGTAAAAGTGATGATTTATACGTCACCGGATCTAATAAAGAAAAATCAGAATTAGTAAACTTTACCCCTTATAAGACAGGTAATTGCAACCATACTAGAGGTGCAAATGATAAAAAGGCAAGTTCATCTGAAAATGAAAATATGATGTACACTGTATCTTATTTCAAACCAATTAATTTGGGTAAAGAATTCATATCTCAAAGCTCTATTGCTTTGAAGCCTTTATACACATCACAAGAAATTAAAGAAATCATAACTGAATATATCTCAAAAAGAAATTTGGTTGACACAAAAAATAAAAAAATGATATTGATGGATGATTTGATTTATAATTTGGTTAACAAAAAAAAAAATAGTGATGGTACTAGATTAATTTTGAGAGCAGATGTTGTTGAGCCAATACTGAAAAATAATTTCAATGAACACTTCCAAATATTTAAGAAAAATGACAAAGCTGAACCATGTCCACTTTTCAAAAGTCCATCGAGAGGTTCAATTCCAAAAGTGAACATTGTTACTGAAATGAAGATAGGTAGGAAAGTAATTACAAGGGTGTCAAATTTTGAAATATTTCAAATCGATGCAGAAAGTTTGGCTGCAGAATTGAGGAAACTATGTAGTGGATCCACTACCATTGGTGAGACTTTGACATCACCAAAAACATCCGAAGTCCAGGTTCAAGGTCCGCACAGTCAATTGATTATAAAACACTTGAATACACTTAATATTCCAAGCAAATGGATTGTTTTTGAAAATAAATTAAAACCTAAAAAAAAGAGAAAGTAAACCATTGAACGATAGAATTTAAATAGAAAAAAATGTCTTAGATTGAAAACTCTTGACACTGCAGACACAAGTCATCCAAATATTTACACGACACACTCATACATGCATATACTTATAGTTATATATAATGTAGAAAACATATATTGATGAATATAGTACAAGCATTATTTCCCTAACCGTGTTGCTTTTATTTTATTAAGAGAAAGTTAAGTATCACGATCTGAGACAGAAATCTTGTTATATCAATAATTATATCTTATGAAGATGTTGTTTTTTTCTTGACAACTTGAATTGTTCGAATGTAAAATTGCGGCCATCTAAAAACGGTCCTGAAATTGAAAAATGTTTAAATCGAAAGTTCAACATATAAAAACAAGTATGGTTTTTTTTATTAAAATTCTATTTAAAGTATATTGTGAAGACATTCATAAGAAGATTGAAGTTTTGCTTTTTATCGAGAGGTTGGAAATAAGTTGTGCTTGTGATTCAAGTATAAATAAACTGAGCAATTACACTGCTATTTTTTAATTTTATAGTTCAAGATGTTGAAAATTAATTTATTTCAAGTTACAAGAAAAAATTCTTACCATATGACTAAAGTATTGTTCGAAGAAAGTAATGGGGTTTTGGAATCAATTGCTCAAGTTTCGAAACTAACAAAAGACCAGTTGAAAAAAAGAGAAATTCGTAGATTTGCAATGAGAAAAAGAGAAGCCAAATTACCAGCCTCATCACATCCACTTTATATGCAAGTGCCACAAGCTCTGAGGTTTTTGAGGGCTGCTGAAGTAGGTCAACCTTTATCACAGCAAACAATAAATGTTACGACATTGGTCGTTAGCGAGAAGGGTTCTCCAAATTTGAGTGGTAATATTGAATTTGTTACACCTTTAAAAGAAACAAAAATTGCAGTTTTCACTAATGACAAAGCTCAGGAAAAAATAGCAAAAGAAATATTTAATTGTTATGTTGTTGGTGGTAGTGATCTAATATCAAAAATAAAAAATAGTGAGATAGAAGTTGATTTCGATAAAGCATTTGCCACGCCGGAGATGGTACCAGAACTAGGTAATATCGCAAGAATACTAGGTCCTCGTGGTGTATTTCCAAGTATAAAAAAAGGTACTGTCTCTGAAAATATTGAAAGTCTAATCAAAAAAAATTTAGGATCTAGTCCATTCAGGCAACTAGGAAACTGTATTAGTGTTCCAATTGGTAGTTGTAATTTCAGTGACAGACAAATATTGGAAAATTTGATCTCAACAAGAAAATCTTTCAAAGAGTCAGTCAGCAATCAAAAAACAAAAAGACCAAGTATACTGGGCAAAACTGTATTAAGCACAACACATGGACCTGGTATCGTGATTGACTTTGCTTGAATCTGATGAGTACTATAATTCTGTTAATATTTTTCTCACTCTAATGATATTTTTATAACTTGTATATACTAGGAACTATTTAGTAACTCTTTTATTTGATTTAAGTTTACTTGAAGATCGACAGAAGCTTCTGTGTTTGTTATCACTGAAATCTTTTAGCGATTCTAACCTGTAATTGGATTAACAACGATCTTATAATTGGTTTAGAAATGAGGATACTCTATAATAAGAAGTGTTCAGTTCTTTTGAAAAGTCGTATGTATATGCATTGTTTAAAGCGCTCAAATATAAACAATATAAACCATGATCTTTACTCCTAAGGTTAGAGAGAATTTCGCATAAGTTATTCTCTACATCAATAGTGATACAGGGCGACTTAACTGTCAACATATTCCAAATAAGTGATGCGTGTCTCTTGAATTTATTGTAAATCCTTACGTTTGGAATATTTTTACCTAATGCATTTAGAGGAAGCATTACTATAGGGTTTGTGCCTCTATTCTGTGATTTCAAGAAATTAACTTGCTTAAATATTTCAGTAAATAAAGCAATTTCAGTTTCTAAGTCAATCATCTTCTCTTCTTCGATGCCATTCTTACAATTAAACTGTTCCCTTAAAAAATGTCGTATGCTATCACTATTATTTCCATTTTGGGATCTTATTTGGTCTTTTACTGCCATCATGAACCGCCCAGAACTAAAATTTAAACTAGAGCTGTTTGACTTTTTCCATAGAATCTCAAACGAATTGCTTGGCTCAAGTCCACTTTTGGCGTCAAACAGTTGGTCGTGTCTCTCAAACGGCCAATTTGATACCAAATAATTATAATGTTTTTTATATTGAGCCAAATGTGGATATTTCTTGTAACTATTATTAACAAATAAATGTGAATACAATATCAACTTTTGAAGAGATTTGTCTTTTTTCTTTCTATCTTTCTTTATATTAGCTGAATGAAATTCGATTAGATTGTCAATTAATGGAGTAATTGTTGTAAGTTTATTATTTGCTTGTTTCTCTAATATATCCAAAGTTGTAATGTTAAGTGGTAATGAGCTCAGTGCTTCACCAATAGTTTTTTTTACGTTAATATTTTCAACATTTGTTATAGTTCGATTGCAAACCTTAAGCATTTCCCCTCCTACAGGACCTAATAACAGAGGTTTATAAACGTTATTATCCCAATTTAAAATAATATGATCATAATTAATTGAACCAACAAACCTAAAATAAATACACTAATCTTGTAACTTTCAGTTAAACAAAAATTACATATTTATACATATATATGTATGTATATATGTATAAACATATTCACTACAATTACCTTGAGTCATAATTAAGACATTTGAATTAAAGATCTTAATTTTTCAGTTATTTTAATTTTGAAGCAACATATTTAAAGTAAAAAATTTGAGTAAAAATGAAAAAGCATCAATATACCTAATATCAAGAATAAAGGTATCAAGAAAAGAAACTAACATTATTGTATTCATTTTATCCAGTACAATAAAAGTTATACTGTAAATATTATTCATCGATATCATAAACCAATTTGGCATCCACAAAAAATAGTTCAGAAAGGTTAATTTCAGAGAGTAATTTGATAACAATCAATAAATACCAAAATACATCAGTGCTTTTACAATACTGATATTAATTGAAAGTTGATAGCGGTCTCTATAAATAAAATGCTGAGAGCCAATACTTCAAATACTACAATTGGTATTTTACGTTCAGTAGCATCTAAAAGATGTCTAAGCTTAACTGCTATTTCATGGAAAGGTGGATTTAAACCAGCAGATAAGTTGACTGTAAGTGATCTAAATGAAAATGTGTTGAAAGCCAAATATGCTGTGAGAGGTAAGATTCCTGCAAGAGCTGAGGTTTTAAAACAACAATTGATTGATAATCCTTCAAGTTTACCGTTTACTAAAGTTATTAATGCTAATATTGGTAATCCTCAACAATTAAATCAAAAGCCATTGACTTTTTACAGACAAGTTTTATCATTATTGCAATATCCAATGATTCTAGATGAGAGTTTTTCTTCCAATGTCATTGATTCGAAACTGTATAAAGCGGATGCAATTGAAAGAGCTAAACGTATTCTCAAGGATATTGGTAGTTCCGTTGGTTCTTATTCCGGTTCTCAAGGTGTTTATGGTCTAAGAAAAACTGTTGCAAACTATATTACAAAGAGAGATAATGGTGAAAAAGCTTATCCAGAAGATATATTCCTGACTGGTGGTGCTTCGTCAGCTGTGTCATACTTGTTAAATATTTTGTGTAAAGGTGAAGAATCAGGTGTTTTGATTCCAATTCCGCAATATCCTTTATACACAGCAACATTGGCTTTGAATAACACACATGCACTTCCATATTATTTAGAAGAAAAATCGGGTTGGTCAACAAATCTAAAAGAAATCGAAAAAGTCGTTCATAATGCTGAACATAAGAGCATCAAACCAAGAGTTTTAGTTGTCATCAATCCTGGTAATCCAACGGGTGCCATTTTGACTGTTCCAGCAATTGAAAAAATATTCGAAGTTGCTGCAAAATATGGTTTGGTTGTCATTGCTGATGAAGTGTACCAAGAAAACATATTTCCTGGTAATACATTTCATTCCATGAAAAGTGTCTTGAGGAACTTGCAAAAACAGTATCCAGGCAAATATGATAATGTTCAATTAGCCTCTTTACATTCAACTTCAAAGGGTGTCAGTGGTGAGTGTGGCCAAAGGGGTGGTTACATGGAATTAACAGGTTTCTCTCCAGAAATTAAACATGAAATCTTGAAACTATGCTCTATCTCATTATGTCCAGTGGTCACAGGACAAGCCCTTGTAGATTTGATGACATATCCACCACAAAAAGGTGATGCTTCATATGAACAGGATCAATTGGAGAGATCCACCATTCATAATGATTTGTATGAAAGGGCAACTTATTTATGGAAAGCATTTAATGAAATGGAAGGTGTCTCTTGTCAAAAACCTCAAGGCTCCATGTACTTGTTTCCAAGAATAGATATTCCACATAGAGCATTAGAAAAAGCTCAGGAGTTAGATATTACACCAGATGAATTGTACTGTAGTGAATTGCTAGAAGCAACGGGTATTTGCACTGTTCCAGGCTCTGGTTTTGGCCAAGAACCAGGTACTTTTCATTTAAGAACAACATTTTTAGCACCTGGCGTCGCCTGGATTGATCAATGGAGAGATTTCCATCAATCATTCTGGAATAAATACCGGAATTAAATAATTTAAAAATTAGTCAAATCTTTTTACTGTTAACTTGAACAAAAATTATATTGCTAGTATGTTATCCTTTCTTTTCATACATTCTAAGCTTTAGTTAATTTAATCTATTTAATCAGTACCGAAATAGTTGCGCTTTTTTATACGTATTTGCGCTTAAATCCCAAAAATGGTGTAACAAAATATTTAATAAGTGTCATTATTAAAGAAACCTTCGAGGCTACATTAGTAAACAGTTATAATTAAGACCCAAGCCCAATAAGTTGATCTATCATAGATTCTCACTCATGAAAAGGGTTAGGCTCATATATATTTTCAACATCAATATTAAGTTTATTTCCCTCTGATTCGGTATAAATTATGCTTTTTCCGTCATTTATTTTCGTTGTATTTTCAGCAGAAGTTAATAAAATAGTTCTTTGTCTTCTTTTTTTATATAGTTTATTGTCTTTCACCGACTCTTGTGCTATTAAATTTATTGGAATTCCTTGAACTCTATTATTGAAAGAGATATTACAATATTTTTCACAATTTATAATACATTGGTTCCAATCGAATTCGCATTCTTTTCGATTTTTCTCAAAAAGTTCCTTCATCAAATTGATTCCACTAGCTTGAAATTCTGAAGGCTCACTTGATCCTAGTCCTAATGAAATATTTGTTATTTTTGCAACTTTTTTCAATAAGCTCAAAAGATTTTTTCTGTCCAATGTCAATGATTCTATAAAAATCGGAATCCTAAATGATGATAACAATAAATGATTTGATAAAATTTTTGAAAGAGTCTTCATTGAAACTTCTTTTAATGGGTAAAGCCACGTATACCTAGTATAATAATCCCGTATATACATAACATGAGTGTATTTTTTAGCAAATTTATCCAAATCATCATATGGATTAAAGATTTCGATGTGAACTTTCTCCAGTGCAAAGTTTTTATCGCAATTGAAATGACGAACATAATCTAAAGGTTTGAAATTTTTATCAGGAAAGCATCTGGAGCAATTTCTCAAGGAGGCTCTAACAAGTGCTCTCGTAACATTTGAATACCTTGCTTTTAAGTTTGAATACACCAAGGTTGATGGTAAATGATGATTCAAGAAATGAATATACATAATCATATCATATATATTATCTGGTGGGACTAACAGTTTATAATCGTTTCTTTTATCTGTAATTTGACCAAGTTCGTTCAATTGATACCTATCAGTCATTAACATAAACTTTTTCTTATTGGATTTTTTTTCATACTTAGCTGAAGCTACATAATGGTGTTCCATTTCCTTTAAAAAGTTTTCGTATGTGAATTGCTTCTCTTGTATCAACCTGTACATTCCTTGATATAAAAAAGAAGAAAAAACATAATCTAATTGGCGATGATTATCTCTACCTTTATTCAATCGATCAATGTCAATGTCAGATTCCAGTTCAATCGTATGCGAAATATTCAATTCTGGAATACTAACACTTATGATATGATCTTGATCGCTTCTATCACTACTTTTGGTCTTATCTGTGGAATTCTTCATATTAAGCTCATAATGTTACCAGTTGTTGATGATTTAATTGATCTAGAAATTTGGTAAGTAACAGTGATAATATCTGGCTGAAAAAACTTCTAACCTTAACATTTAGCTTAATTATTAAAAAAAAATGTTAATGATAATTTATATGACTTTGAAATTTTTATTGTGCCAGATTTTGCGATGCAATTTTAGACGCTTGCATTGAAATTTAGAATCATAAAATTTTGGTGATTCAATTACTTTGATCTTGTTAAGAATCTTTTAATCTGCGTTGGTGATCATTATTGAATTGAATGGTCTAAATAGGTGAAATGTTTGAACATGGATTTTTTTTGGTTTCATATCTATAATACAGAATACATGGACGTCGATACAAAAACCATTGCTACGAAATACCCAGGAAAAACAGATTCATAATATAAAGACTTTGAGAAGACATTCGAAACACGTATATAATTTGGTTGTTGATCAGTTGTTTGTGTGAAATAATCAAAAAGTTATTTAATAATTTTTAGCAATCAATTTGACAAAATTGAATTGACTATACATTTTGAAATATCAAGAATAATTTTCAAAGCAATCATCATCAATAAGTGTGTGAAATCATCACATAGTATACAATAAAGTACGCAAATCAATACTTACATTTTGCATTTAAAAAAATACTAAATCCATTGTTATAATTATGTCAGATTTTGACACAGAATTTGCTAGTATCTCGTTATCGCAAGAACGGTATTTTAGTTGGGTGTTTTTAGTATATTGGATACTAATAGTAGTTTCAACTTCTACCTTTGTGTTTTATCTTGCGAAGTTATGGGGAGTTGCATTAACTCTTTTATGTGAAATAATTGTGTGGAAAACTATGAAAATAAAAGTTAATATCGAGTCAATCCGTATTTCTTTGTTGACAGGTTCAATATATTTCAAGAATGTGTGCATAATAGACCAAGATAAAACCATATCCATTTTGGAGTGTTCTCTTAGGTGGAGATATTGGCTACTTAACTCAAGGCAATCTGAATTTGCGATGAGCAACGGAGATAAATTTCTTAATAAAGGAGAAACTAATATCTCAGAGTCACAATCCACTGATAACTCTGATACAAATGTCAGAGCAGATAATGCAAAGGTTAATCTTGATGAGAATAATAATGACAATAATAATGACAATAATAATGACTATAATAATGTTGATAATGAAAATGACTACGATTATAACAAGTATAATGATAGACGTGTTGGTGGCCAAGGCAACGAAAATAGCGCCCATTCAGACTCATACAAAGACCACGTCATAAACTCAAAACTGTCGAGTTTGTTTGCCATTAACTGCACAGGCGTTGAGATTTTTATTTATAATAGAACTATGGCATACAAGAACATAATACGAAATTTCACAATTGATGAAAGAAATCAATTCAAAAAATTTCTTACTGAAAATAAAATGACTGATCTATTGCATGAATTGGAGTCTTTTGACACAGATTGCGACCATAGCAATTTAGAAAAAGACAAAGGAAGTATTCAGAAAACTTCCTCCAGTTATCAAAGTGACAATGAGCAAATTTCAGACATACCTTCAATAAGTACCTCAAACGACAAAGAAAGTGATAAATGTTCCAATATAAATAAAGGAAATTCCTATGATAAGATTTTAAGAAAATTACAGCTTGATGTTTTACCAATAGATATAAACATAAATAAAGGTGCCCTTAGTATTGGCAATAAGTTCACTAGATCATTGTTAGTTATAAGTTTCGATAAGGCAACAGGTCTACTGGACTTTGCTTCACCAGATAGCAAATTGGATATATTCAAGAATAAACTTCTTTTCAATTTTAGCGATGTAGATATGTCAATTAAACCAAATATTGATTCCAATTCTGAAGTAGAAAATAACTATCATTTTCGTTCCGGTATATTCACGCGAATATGGGGTTATATTCAGTTGGCTTTAAATCTTTTGCCTACCGGAAAACTGAAAAAATGGTTTAAATCTCTAAAAACAAAAGAAGAAGTAAATTTTATTAACAAGTGGGATGGGTTAGTTTTATATAAAGAATCTGTCTCCAAAAGTGGTAAACTTGGAGCAGAAGATCTTGATCTCGATTTTGAAAATCATGAATACGCTAAAGTTAGGAATTTTTTCAAAGCACCGCAGGTTGATATCAATTTTGAAACAGATATTGCAGGAATAGTACCTCATGGCTCTCATCCACCATCCAATAAAGCAGATGGTCCAAACGTAGGAAATCACGGAGCTCCTCCGGCTTTTTTGGTGGATATGCAACTATCACATGCATCGATATCGTTTGGTTCCTGGACTAATCGTCATATAACAGATCTAAAAGATTTATTATTCCCTGTCGTCTCTAAAAATGAAAATCCATTTTTGAAATTAAAACCAGGCTCAACAAGAATACATTCTATGTTCAGGTTTTCTGTATCTATCGTTGATGAAACCTCGCTTAGAATACCAACTAGAGAATCTAGTAAAGACAATGAGTTTTTAGAGCAATATATGAAAACAAATGATAGTTTCAGGTCATTTGGTTGGCTAGATCTTCAGTTCAAAAAAGGCTCAGAATTTATGGTTTATCTACCTATGGTTCCCACTGAAACAGGATTTGAAAATTTTTTGTCAATGAATTTTTCTGATTTAGAAGTAACCACTAGTGTTAACCATGATTTTCTTCTAAAAACGAAATCTTTGATTTTGAATGCAGACGTTGGTTACCCTTTAGGTTGGAATGAAAAGACTAAATGGAATTTTGATATTTTGTCAAAACAGTTGGACATGTTTCTACTTCGAGAACATATAACTCTAATAAGCGATTTGGTTAGAGATTTTTCTAAGCAGGAACCTGTACCTTATGAATTATTTCGTCCATTTATTTACGACATTCACTTCGACATTGAGGGATATTCATTTTATTTCAACGTCAACGATAGGAACATTATCAATAATCCGTTGGATTTTAATGAAAACTGTTACCTCTCCTTCCATGGTGACACATTCACTTCTAATGTGAATATTCCGAGTTTACATATGTCTCAACAACACACCGTGATAACATATAGTGCTTTCACCCCGATGTTCAGACTTTTTCTAGATGCTCCTCCCTGGAATACCCTTCATGAATTCATGAAAAACAAAGAGATAGGTAGATCTCATGAATTTTCTATAACTGGAGACTATCTCATATATTCCGAACTAGATGTCGACAATGTTGATTCAATCACATTAAATTTTGAGAGTGCTTCGACTGTCTTATACTGTTACGGTTTTGTGATAAAGTATATGATGAATTTTCAATCAAACTATTTTGGCTCTTACATTAAATTTTGTACTACTGAAGAGTATGCCGAAGAAATAAGAAAGGAAGATATTGATGATCTAGGTTCGATCAATGAAAGTGAATTATATACTGAAGATGATAAAGAACTAGAAGATATCAAGTCAGAAGACCACAGCTCGCTCGGTGCACCGAAAAGATCTGACTTAATGAGAACTGAAAATGAAACTGATATTTGGTTGAACTTTAATGTTAACAATGGAGCTCTGATCATACCTGAAGAACTTTACAACAGTACTTCTGCTGTTGTCATAAACTTTGGTGAATTGCTGATAAATTTGAGGGCTTGTAATTACTATATGGATGTTTGGATTAATATGTATCATAGTAATATAAGTAGTTGTAAACATAAAGACTCGAATGAGCTCTTTGAAAGAATTCGAAATTCTTTTTATGATATTTCAAGTGAAGGTAACATTTCCGATATAACCATTCATGGACATAGAATGTACGGCTTACCGCCAAAAGAACTGACATATTTTTGTCAATGGAGTGTATCAGTAGGACACATAGTGATCGACTCTTCTTTGGCATTTATATCATCATTTTTCCAGGCATTTTTAAAACTGGGATTTTTTCATGCAAACAAAGAAAATAGTTTGATTTACGATGTTGACATTGTAAACGATATGACTTTATTTAGTGTTGATATCCAAAGTGTCAAAATTAAATTTCCTGATTCAGCATTAAGGTCACAAGCAGAACTAGGTGCATCAAAAATAAAAATTAGAACATCTGACTTTGAAAATGATAAATACACAAAACGGTTAGATTATATAATACCTGATTTTTATTTCACTATCGATGCATCAAATCCAAATGATGAAAAGAAAAATCTGTTTGAGTTCAGAACAAAAATTAATTTAACCAACTTTTTTACAATTGAGAATTCAGAAACGCATATGGAGCTACAGCAAAACTATATTTCTCTTCATGACTCCCCATATCACAGGTGCTTCTTCTTATTACCAAATAGCTATCAAAGCTCAAAGTTATATCAAAATTTGTATGGTTGTATTACACCATCTTTCTCTTTACCTATGCTTCCACTACCATTTTCTACTGACACGATAGATTTTATCATTGAAGATTTTCTCTCAGAATACAGCGATTTCATTGTTTTAGAAAACGTTGATAAATCATCTGGAGTTCATGATATAGATAGAATTAATTATAAATCTTCAAAAAACTTATCAACTACTCAACCATTTCACTTCAAAAATATAAATGATTCCAATTTTCAATATAATACAGATACATTTGTTTTTGATATAGGCTTTGTGACATTTAATATTCATCCAGATATAGTGACAAGTTTTCAGTTATTTCTGACTGAATTTGAAAATTGTTCAAAAGAATATGAACTGGATGTAATAGAAATGGCTATTGTTAATAAGTTATCAAATGTAAACACCTTTAGACCATCGTGTGTGAACATAAGCTTCAATATAGAAACAATTGATATGGTTTGGGATTCTCGAGACACTACGTTTATAGGAGCTTTCATAAACGCCCTAAAAGTTGATGTTTCACTATTCGATACCTATAACGAAAAACAAAAGTTAATGAAAGAAATTACCATGCTTGGGAAGTTCAGGTCTTTACGCATTGTAGTCCAGAATACAGCCTATAATTGTTCAAGTGATGATAGACCTCCTGGTTTATCATTAGCTCTTGAGGGTTTTGAAGGCTGGTCTTCAACTTCTTCAAAACAGATAAACTCAATAAACTTATCATCTTCCGACGTAACTATTGATGAATATCAAATTCAGTGGTTAATTAATTATTTAAGATCTCAAGCCTTATCTTTAATGGAATTATCTTCGATAATTCATTCTTATCTCATTGACAAATCAACTTCACAGAAAAGATTCATTTCATCTTTGTTGTGGGCAGCCCAAAAATTTCAAATTGATCACGATCCTTATGTTATTACTAAACCAGCTACAATCCTTAGACTCTCAAATTTTCATATCAGAGAAAATAGAAGCTGGAGGATTGTAACTAAGCTTCGTCATATTTTAACTTACTTACCTGAAAATTGGAGAGGTAAATTGAGTGAAGATGACATTAGTGAACTATCACATTTAGAAAAAGAAGCAGATGCAAGCTTTTTAAAGGTTTTTTCGAACTGGAGAAATTGGGAGGTTTCTGATATTGAACGATCCTATATTTTCAAAACAATATTTGGAAAAAAGCTGTTGCAAACTCTTATTCAAAAGTCCTTCAAACTGTTTTTAGACACATTTTATTTCACAATTTACTCAAGGAATTATTCAGCTGACCAAAATTTTCTAATTACCAAAGTCAACATTTTTATCAACATTGATCACACGCAAAAAGACAGCATTGATCAAAGCATAGCAAATGAAATATTAATTGACGTTGTGGCAAAAACAAGATCAATAAAATTTGAGTTTACAGAAGCTATCTTGAAGTTGAAAAAAAGTATCGATAATATAGTTGAAAATACAGGAAACACATCTTTCCAAGAAAACAACAAGGGTATAAACAAATTTTTCAAAATAAACTTGTCATTCATTTTTGATCATATCGACTTCACTGCTTCGTTATTTCAGATTTCTATCAAAGCTAGAATGTATAATATCAATATTCTGAGTTTTTTGGAGAATGCAATTGAGTCATCGACACCTTCTGGTTCTTTTATTTATTATGCAGATAGGACAGAGGTAGCTTTGAAACACTTGAACAATATGCTTGTGGATTTACAGTTGGGTAACTTATTTTCTTCCATTACTGCTGAACTCCAGTCTGTTTCTAACTCTGTAATTGTAAATTTACGTTGTTCAGACTTGCATTTCAAATTTGTTCCTAAACCGGATGTGTTTTTAAAAGGTATTAAATCTTTTGAGGAAAGCATTGAATATGTAGTAAAAGAATTTGAATCTACCAAGCAAAAAAACACATCTGCTAAAGACCAGTTCAAGACTGAGAATTGGATACATAGTAACGTCGGTGATAACAGCAATGTTACTATAAATATTAAATTTTCGAACGTAAGTTCTGAAGTTACGATACTACATCCGATTACTTTAAAACATGAAACCAACGAGATGGATCTCAGCTATAACAATCAGAATAAGGAAGAATTTTTGGTGCAAATTATGGATACAGATTTATTTTTGATATCAAATCAAACTAAAGAACAGTATGGTAGATTATCTTATGATAAGCTTGAGTTGGTGGCACTTTTGAAGGAGTTCAAAGATAAGGTAATTGGTATGAAGATCTTTTCATCGGTTTTAAAACTCACTACATCTGACCCTCGAAGAATGCTATTCAGCTTTCTTCAAGATGAGCAACAATTAAAAGACAGTTTAGAACTTTTTAGTTTGTTTAGGAAGTCGTCGAGCAAGAAAACCACAGAAAGTCAGGGGCTCTATCTTTTTTCCTATCAATGGTTACTTGATTTTAAAGCGGAATATATTGGTATCCTCTTACCAATTCAAGCCACATATTATGTTCTTGAGTTTCATAATATTTTATCAACTTTATCAAATGATAATTTTGGTTCCACAAATGGTAATGAGTATCATGGAGATATCTCTTTTGACAACATTATATTACTAATTAAAGATCAGTCAATTCCGAATAAATACTCTAAGCTGTTAGATTGTTCCATAAAAATATCAACGCATAAAATAGAAAATAGCATCGATCGTTCATTTGAAATTGAAAGTTCTTTTTTTAGAATTTGCTTGACGCCATATTCACTGGTGCAAAGTATGTGGGGCTATTATCAAATTTTACAGTTAGTGAGAAACTATTTTGATCAAACTAGAACAGAGCTTTTCCATCCTGAAAATAAGAATCTCGACGGTCAAATAAAGAGGTCAACTGAACCTTCTTTTAGCATAAGCTCATTCCATATACTTTCGTACAACTTTTCAATTGGTTGGCTATATCAGAACAATGATATTACCATACCAGGTCTTGTTATAGGTTATAACCGTTTATTCTCAACATATGAACAATCTCATGGAAAGTTGACACTGGTAGATGGTTATTTTTCAATTGCTAATGGTTCAACTGTTGACACATTCTATTCGAATGGTGACGAAGGTTCCAAATTTAACCGAAGTTATTTGCCAAATATTCAAATACTATATTGGATTAAAGAAATAGAAGAAATGAAACATTTGTTTATAAAATTTCACGGTGAAACTTTGGACGTAAATATTTTTGAAAATTTTGTAAACTTAATCGAAAGCACCATAAGATCTATTGATCATTTTCAGTCTCTTAAAAGGCAGAAAATAAATCCGTTAGTAAAAAGTACACAAACAACTGATGAAGCTTCGATCAATAAAATATCTGACATAAAAGGTCCAATATTTAAAAAATTAAGACAAGTTAATTGTGAGTTAGTATATGATGGTGGACTGTTCAGATTATTTTCTAATGGGCAGGGAACTAATGAACTTGAACCGACTTTGACTATAAAGTCCCCAAAAGTTAAAATATTGCTAAACTACACTTACTTGGAAACAAAAGTTAAGAAACATTGGGTAAATTGTTTGATTAATATAGAACCAACCCATAATGTGTTGAAGTCAGGATGTGTGTCATTTCTAAATGAATTTTTTACTCAAATTAAAGATATATTAGAGTTACAAAATTCAACAACTGAGTTAGACTCTGCTCCCGAAACTAAAGAAGCAATTAAAGTTACCAGCATGCTGGAAAATTTTGACTTATGCTTCAAAATAATTTCAGGAAAGCAACATGTAACATTAGATTGTGAACCAAAAGCTAAAATTCAAACTAATGTTGGTTTTGGTTCATTTGAATTTTCTGTCATAACAGCAAATGCTAATCCTGTGGACCCACTAGATTTTTCACTTATAATTAATGATATTGAAACTTCTGTTAAACATCAATTTTCCAATGAGCCGAGTGCATCTTTTGAGGTGAAGAAACTTGATTTTGTGTTGCTGTTTACTCACCCACAAATTATTGGAGCTATCTTGGTTGATGACGTAAAAGTTCATTTCAATTTGAAGCAGTTTCAGAACATATCAATTTTTCTGGATATTTGGAACTTATCTCAGTTTTCCAACAAAAATGGTCTCGATAAATCTCCTGTTACAGCTGATTTAAAATCAAATTCCCTAGCTCAGAGTTTAGCTACCAATTCTACACTTCCGTGGTCACTTGTATTTATAGCTACGAACATCAATGGTGATTTAAACATGGGGTCGACATTGGGTTTATTGTCCTTTAATTTAAAGAGAACTTGGGTAGCTACAGATCATTTCAAAAATAAAAGACAGTTATTTCATTTTTATACAGACAATATCTTAGTTTCTTCAAAAGGTCGTCTTGGTGGGTTTGTTGACATTGAAACGGTCACATGGAAATTAGATGTTAATTACGTTGATAAGTACAAATTCGTTGAGTCACCTCTAGTTGATCTACTATTCAATATCGGCAACATTTCTATGAAGGCCGCATTTGATTATCATATTTTTTTGATAAGCACAATTAGACGATTGAAATTTCATATTCAAAGTGAAAAAGACATTGACAATCAACTCCCAGATTTGTTGTCAGTTGTTTTCACTTGCGATGAAATAAATATGTTTACGACAGCTTTGGTGGCTTCAAACTTTTTGGACATTTATAACACCATAATGAGAACAAGACAAGATAACAAAAATTCATATATCGAAACTTTACTTGAATCCAACAACATTGATGTGAAAAAAAAACCACTTTATGAAGAAATTTTAAAATCGTTGAGTCTGTTACAAACGAATTTATCTGCTAACATCCATGAGCTGAATCTACAAGTATCACCAAGTTCTTTATATGACGCAGAAGTTATTGTAATAAAAATTCAAGATATATTTTCTTCTACTGCCACACGTACAGGAAAAAAAATTAAAACAGATTTAGAAATGAGAGTCTATAATGCAGCACTATCATTATCCAGCTTCACTAAAGAACTGACAGAAGAAGACATTGCTGAAATTTCTGTTGAAGAATACATTGCATATGTTTCTACGATTAAAGAAGGAAAAATTTTGGACATACCGCAGCTAACAATTAATATGACAACATTTCAATCAGAAGATAATATGGTGCTAGAATACTTGTTTAAATGTACGTTTGATGGCAAAGTTGATGTCACGTGGAATTTAGGGCCAGTTACTTTCATTAAGGAAGTTTGGGCTACACATGTTAGATCTTTAGAAGTTAGAACTGCACAATATAATTCTACCTTGGATAGTGCAGATGGTAAAACAGATGCATTGGGTGAACCCTTAGAGACTTATTCGAATATTAAATATATTGCTCTAGAGGAACCATACATAGAAATGCCTCAGATCAAAGACTTAAAAGATGCAACGCCACCCTTAGAATGGTTTGGTTTGAATAGAAAACATTTTCCATCTGCTACTCACCAATCTGTTATTATTCCAATTCAAAAATTAGTGAACGTGGCTCAAAAAGAATATGCCAAAGTATTAGGTGCAAATGAGCAATTGTGATATAATTAAAAACATAGACAGTAACGCTCTAATTTGAAGACAAAATTGACTTTTAATTTTTGTATATATACTAATTATTAGATACAGTTTAGCTACTTAAAATTTCAATATTTTTCAGGGTAGCGCTTTTAGTTTGATTCTCATTTTTATAAATACCAACCAGCTGCTCAGCTAGTTCAAACATGTTATTTCTCAATGAAATTACTATAAACTGAGCATTTTTGGTCCTCTCCTTGATATAATTTGCTACAATTGAAACATTTCTGAAGTCTAAAGCAGCGTCTATTTCATCCATTACATAAAGTGGTGTTGGTTTGTATTTGTGTAAAGCAAACACTAACGCTAAAGAACTTAAAGTCTTTTCACCACCTGAAAGATTGGAAATATTACGCCAACTCTTTTTAGGTGGCATTACACTGAAGGTTACTCCCTCTGAAAATGGATCCAAGCTATCAACAAGTTCTAGTTCAGCATTGCCACCCATGGTAATAATCTGGTACATTTCTTTTAGAGTTATTGATATTATATTGAAGCTTTGCATAAACTCATCAAATCTTGATTTTTTTAAGTCTTCTAATTCTTTCCTAACTTGGTCACGTTCCTCTACAGACTGATTTAAATCTTTTTTTCTGTGTTGATACTCTTTCATCCTTCTTGTATATTCTTCTAAAACATCTAAATCTACTTTTGCAGTCTCAAAGTAATCATTCAGTTGAAGTAATTCTGCTTCTAAGGTAGGCATATCAAATTTATCAAAATCAGCTTCAGAATAGATAGGAATCTTATTAGAAACTTCATTTTTTTGATCAACTAACATTTCTTCTTCATTGTTTTGATCGACTAACATTTCTTCTTCATTTTGTTGAAAATCTTGAATCGTATCATTTTTTTCATTTGAGATGTGTTCACTTGTGACTTCATCTCGTATTTTTATGTTTAATAATTCGGGATCATAAAAATTTTCTCTAAAACTCAAACTTGAAAGAGTATTATCTAATGAATTTATTGTCTTTCTTATTTGATTTAAAAGTGCGTTCAGTTTTTCTACCTTTATTTTGTGCTCAACTTCGAACGTTTTGAATTCTGCTAATAGTTCTTCCAATGAATCAATTTTACTCAATGAACAATCAATTTTTTCAGATAATTCAAATTTTTTGTCCTTCAAAGCCTCAATAGATTTTTCATTCTGAACTATATTTTGATTTATGTCGTTAAGGTTGTTTTCTAGGATAAGTTTTTGTTCTTTAAATAAGATTATGTCAGATTCGCACACTTGTAATTTTTTTGTGACCTTCTTTAGCTCTAATTCAACTTTCAAAGTGCTATTTTTTTCCAATTTTTGTTTTTTGATGATTATTTTCTTCTGTTCTTGAATAGAATCCACCTTAGAACTTTGCATCTGTAATTCTATACCACCAATTTTCATTATTTTATCTTGAAGTTCTTTTATTCTATCTTTTTTACTTTTCATTTGAAGCTCGATTGACTCCTGATCTTTAATTAATGATTTGATAGCAATATCCATATCAGCTAAATTATTTGCATGTTCATTTTCTTGGGAAACTGAAGAGGTTAGATCTTCAAGCTGTTTACGTTTCAAAACAGATTCATTTTCAATAGAGTCTATTTCGAAAGTTAGTTTTGAAATCTCTAGTTCAATCTTCGGTTTAGACTCTTCCAGATTTTGAATTTCAATTTCCATCTCTTGCACAGTATTATATGCATTGTGATAATTATTTTCCCTTATTGATAACTCTTTTTCAATTTGTTGGACCTCTTCTGCTGAAAAAATTGGTTTATCCATCGATTTGGTATTTGTTAATTTCATGGCACCTTTCGATTTTTGATTACCACCACCACTCATTGTACCTGAGAGGTCAATTAAATTTCCGCTTATAGTAACTACCCTATACCGCATTTTTCCATATGCTACAGCATTAGCTTCTTTCAAATCAGCAGCAACCAGGGTGTTCCTTAAAACGCTATAAAATGCAGGTAAAAATTTATCATCCAATACTTTAATCAAATCAAATAGTCTAGGAACATTATTCGGTGTTTGTATTTTATTCATGTTGAAATTTTTAAGCTTGTCTAAAAGTATGAACCTAGCATAACCTAAATTATTTTTTCTCAAGTATTCAATACATTGTTGACCACATTCTACAGAATCAACAACTAAATCATTTAGTCTAGGACACGCTGTCGAGATTGCAACATCATATTTTTCATTTATTACAGCCAAATCTCCCAATCTACCATGAAAGCCTGATATTCTTCCAGATTTTTGCAATTTAAAAAGAGAACGAAGAACTTTACTTCTATTTTCAACATTCGACAAAGAAGTTCTTGCATCATTTGCCTTTTGCCTTTCTTGATTTAAAACAGTTTGCATTTCTTTTAACTTTTGATTGGCATTGTATAATTCTCTCGAACCAAACTCAGTCTCTTTAACAACATTCTCAAGTTTCATATTCAAAGTTTTTATTTTTTCCTTTTTGTCATTGATGACTTTCGATGAATCTGTTAAATGCGTTTTCAAATTTTCTATATCCAACTTTATTTTGTTGCTGCTTTCTTCGAGTAGAGATTTTTCTGACTCTTTAATCTGAATTTTTGACCTTAGATCATCAAGTTTAATATTCCAAGGTTCAAGGTCTTTTTCATTTTTTGCTATCTCCTCTGAAAGTGAAACAGTTTTATCTTTCAATTCTAGTTTTATTCGTGCCAATTTATCAGATTCGGAAACAAGATCGGCTTCTAATTGAATGAGCTGAGTTTCAAAAGTGTTCTTATTATCGTTAAATATTTTTAATTTCGATTCTGAAGATTTCAAAGATCTGCAATTGACCTCGATATCTTTTTCAGTTTTGAGAATTTTTTTCTCAAAATTTTTTAGCTGCTCAGTAAGAGAGACGTGGTTACTATTAAACTCCCTTTTATTTTTCAAATGCTCTTTTTCTTCTTCAGTACATAATTTCAATTGTTCTTGATTTCCCTCATATTCAGTGCGGAGATTATCAATTTTTTTCTTTATGTCTGAATTATTGATACTTTTATCGTTATATTCCTGCTCTAGTTTTGAAATTTTGTCCAGTGTTGACGTAAGTTTACTGTTGTTCTTCAATAACTCAAACTGGGTTAGTTTTGAAGTCAATAACACTTTTTGTTTTTCTTTCGTTAAATATTCTAAAGCTAAATCTTTTTCTATCTCAAGTGATTCTTTTTCGCGATCTATTATATCAAATCTGTTCTCTCTTTCAACACAGATATTATTTAACGCTTCGATATCAATGTACTTCTTATCTATCAGTTCTTTATACTTTGCAGTTCCAATAATATCTTCCAAATATTCAAGCAAACCGTCATCTCCTTCTTTTTCAGCCTTAGGCTTCATTTGAGCAATATTTTCAACTTCACCTTGTAAAATTAAAAATCTATTATGATCAAGGTCAATACCCTCCTTTTTTAAAAGCGCTGTAATTTTGCTGTAATTACTTTCTTTGCTGTTAATAAAATATTTAGAGCTGCTATTTTTGAATGCTTTTCTTGTAATAATCAAAGGTTCTCTGTTGAGGTTTGGTTTAGTTGTACCATCAGGATAGTCAATGAGATACTCGAAATGTACATCGACAGAACAAGAGCTTAGGTTAGGAAATTGTTCAGATTTATGAATCAAATCAGATAGCTTACCTTGTCTCATTTTTGTAGCTCTAAACCCAAATACAAACAGCATAGAATCAATAACATTTGATTTACCTGAACCATTAGGACCAACAACTGCAGAAAAACTTGAATGGAAAGGACCAATGACCTGTGTTCCAGCATATGATTTGAAATTATTCAGAACCAACTTATTCAAACAAATTCTTTCTATTTTTTCCTCTTGTTTCGAATTATATAGTTTCCGTAACTCAGATCTGCTGTTTTTTATTGGAGACAATTGAATCAATTCTAGCTTCCTGGTTGGGGACCTTATAGGTGAGCGACCAGGTGATCTAGGAGGAGATTGAGAATATGCTTTTACTGGGCGTCCTCTTGATGACGATGATGGTGGTTGTAAACTAGGAGGTTGTGTAGATGAAGAAATTAGTTGCGATTGTAGTGGTGATAAGCTATTTGAATTTTTATTTGTCATAATTCCTTTATTTGGAGTGAACGACTTCAAAGGATCTGTTACATTGTGTAACGGACTCTCATTCTTGGATTGAATAAATTTGTGCACTTCATTATTAACACTGGGGGTTAAAGAGCTCTCTTTTAACTTTTGTTTTTTTGATTCTGGAGGTATTGACATTTTCTACAAAATAACTTTGTAAAACAATGAAGCACCGACTGTGGGTAGTTAAGTAAAACTTGCTTATTTGTATTTTCTTGATTATAATTTTCCAATTCAAGAGTTAATATATGGTAAAGTCTGAGAAGGTTTTTCCTATTAAAAATAAAATGGATCCAATCATTTATATTCTAAATTACAATATTGTTCTCTGCAATGACCCAAGAATTTCAAATTTTGAAAAATGTAAACATTATGCGAAAATAAGATCTTTAAAAAAAATGCACGAAATAGAGAAAGAACTTTTTTGAACTGTATAAGATAATTAGATATTTTGCAAGTGAATCAAACGTTCGATTTGTGTCAAAAAGATTCTTCTCTTAGCAGTGAAGCTATTAATGTATATACCAATTTACACTATTTATGAATGGAGTTCATGTAAATTCATTGGTTATTTATTTATGATGATTAATTGATCAATTACTCAAATTTAAATTATCTTCTTTCAGAGTATTAAATGTTTAAATAAAACACAAATTATGTTATTCAAAATGGAGTCTTCATGTAATGAAGATTGAATACAAAAAACTGTAAAAACAAATCTTAAACTAATAAATGTTTAAATTTATTTAATGTTTTGACTAGAAAAAAGATAGTTTCATCCAAATAATTCCGATAAAAAAAGATTTTGTATATAACTTTTCTGTAAGCTAAATGTTAAATGTTATATAAACTAAATTTATAAGTAAATGTTATTTTATTTTCAATGAGGTTATATGATTATTTATACACAAACAAATGCAGATCCACAGATTATCTCATCAATATTCATTCATTGTACATCATCTTTTTAGAATAAAATTTATTCAAAAGCATACAAATAAATATATGGTGCGAAATTAATTATACGTTAACAAAGTATTTTATTCACTCCATCCCAAATCTTTTAGTTCTTGAAGAACCTTTTCCTCGGTCTTGATCTTAAGAATTTGAGTATCTTCTAACTTATCACCAACCGCTTGTCTTTGTTTCAAAGTTTCAATAGCTCTTAGTTTTTTCAATAAAGACCTGATCTTCTTTTCCTCAGGGGAGGCTTCTTTGCTAACGACAGTATCTGGAGAAATAGATTTTGCAGCATCATCCTCTTTTTCTGTAGTTGAAGCTGCATTATTTTCTTTAACTTTATTGGCTCTCTTTTTTTTATTTTTAGATGCAGTTTTGGATTCTTTTGGAGCCATACCTGGAATGACTGGAGTATTACTCTTATTTGTTTTCGCATTAACAATAGACATACCAGGAACTAAACCCACAGTACCTTTTGCTTCTGCTCTTCTTGCATGAGGAGGTTTATAGGTACCAGTTGGTTTTTTAGCGGCACCATTTGAAGCACCAGATTTGGTTTTGTTAGGATATTTTGTTTCGTACTCTTTGACACTCTCATGAATGTTTAATTCTTGTTTATTTGAAATCTTAGGGTCAATTGAAATATTTTCATCATTCAATTTATTACCCCAATCTTTTATAATGTGTGAAGGCTTTTCATCAATCATAACTGTTTTGTAATTTAGTTGAGGTCTCCAATCAATCTTTAATAGTTCTTTAAATTCTTTGACAAAAACTAAATTACCTGTCACATGCCATACTTTCACACCGTTGTCTACCCTTAGCCTTGGAGAAGTTGTTGCAGTCATGATAAATTCACCACCTGGAGACCATTTGCACACCGAAGTATTAGCTGCATTGAACTTTGTAACACATTTAAATTTGTCATGACGATCTAAGATTTCAACCGAGCCTTGCAAATTACCAAAGCCTGCAATCAAAATATATCTTGCAGATGGAGAAAAAATCATAGTATTTTTAGCTTGCTCTGGCAAAGAATGAACTATATTACCTCTCAAATCAAAAAAAGTAATTTTAGCTGGCATAAAGCCGTAGATAACACCAAATTGTCTTGATGTTGGAGACCAAGAAACATCATGAATGGGACCTTCTTTTGACAATGGTACTCTTACTGAACTTCCACCCAGCGAGCCATTTACACCTTGGAAGCTTAATAAATATAAAGTATTTTCACCGTAGTAAGATTTATTAGAAGAGTCGAAATCTGTTGTAGCAATACATAAGATTGCATTACCCAATGTATTCCACTTTAATTGACAAGAATCGGCTTTAAAAAAAGTTTTTGTTGTAATTTTTTTGGTAATTGTACCTTCCAGAACAGGCCATATAGTTAATTGTGCAGGTTTACCTGATTTTTCTGGAGTGAAAGTACAAATAGTTGGAAATTCGGCTGGAGAAATTAAATAGGTTGTGAAACTTTGTTGATCATTTTCTTGTACAATTTTTCCAAAAGGATTATTGAAGTCAAATGTAATTTCATTTGAAGTCAAATCTAATTTAACAATTCTTAATTCTTTATTGAATAATTTTAGAGCGTAATTATCTAATTTTGAAAATTGTAAGAACCAACCATTTTGAGATTTCGATTGATATTCAAAGGATGGTTTCATTGAATTTAAATCCAATTGTTTATTTAAGTACCAAATTTTAACATTATTATGATTTGGATCTTGAATCGATGCTCTTTCCCAAGTACCCAAAAAATTACCAGAAGGAGAAAATTTCAAATCATATACATTTTTCAAATCAAGTTCAACTAATTTATTTTCAAATTGTTTGCCTGTGTATAGTTTAACGTTACTATCTGTTGAAGTAGCAAAAAATCTACCACATGGAGACAGTAAAGAAGAAGTGATAGAACTATTTTCGTTTAAATCATTATATTCATTAAATTCTGGATAACCATTGAACAATTCCACAGTTTGTGAAGTCTTTAAAAAAAATTGAGAGGCCATTTTCCACTTAATTTTTTTATTTGGTTTTGTTGATATTCCTACTAAAAAACAAAACTATCGAACAAGTATTATCTCTTCAAAAAATTATCTTATAATTCAAAGGCAATTGGAAAACAAATGGGTATTCTATAACAATAAAAGATCAAAACAACAGAATACAACATACGTAGACACAAATACTTCAAAGATCAAAATCTAAAATGTTGTCTTAAACACACTATCTGATTAAGGTCGAATAGAATTTCAAAAGAAGTTTCAACCAAGAAACTGAAAAATTTCGAAAAAACTTCAAGAAAGAAATCATTGATAATTGATAGTTGATAATTGATGAATAATAATAGTAGAATAGTTTTCAGAATAAAAGAATTTAAGTTAAAAAAAATGTCAAAAATTTTTTTTCACTTGTACAGTTTCATTCGAAATTTTTCAAAAAAGTTTCACTATTGAAAAATTGGCTTCACCATCATCGCATCCACATAGTAAAGCAATAGAAAAAGAACTCGAAGTGTCCGAAAGAAGCAAAAACAAGAAAAGTTTTCGAAATTTTATGTACTTGTAATGAATGCATGAAAAGTTTATGCACACAGATGAAGAGATGACACATTAAACCAGACTACAATGCCACACGATGAAGCATATATACACATACCAACCTATATACAAGACGTTGCTGGCTTAACGGTTCATTGTTCAAGTCTAATTGTTTGAAAGAATGTCAGTAAATTTCGAGAAAAAGTACAGATGAATATTGCATAATTTGTATGCGCTGGAGATACAGCTAGTTTCTCTGGGGGTTTTCCCTATACCGTTTTTGTTCATTGTATTTGGTACTTGACACATGGAACAGACAAATAAAGACTGCTTTCGAACTATATTGAACCCTCTGTTGTGATGTTTTTGGGAGCAAGCTTCTTTTTCTTTTTTTCGTTACAGCAGTTCGATCCGGTTGCAATCGTATCGTGAAGAACTCAAATATCAAGGATTTTGACCATTCTGAAAAAAATTGCAAACATTAAAAATTGTATGATTGAGGTATGGTGCAAGATATTTTTATGCAATGATATACTTTTCATTCGGAGTAAATAACAATTACACTAAACTGTTGGGATATATATTTGTATACCAGATGCGTTGTACCATTTTGAGAAATTTGGAATGAATAAATTTACAATTTTCATCAGATGGGGTAGTACTCATAAGAAAATTGCAAATTTAGGTTCAATCACTGATTATCTGAAAAATGATGGAGTCAATAATTTGTTGAATAAAAACTTTAATAAGAATTTAATTGATGATAACATTCAGTTGCGAGTATTGTACTTGAATAAAAAATCAGGGTTATTGAATCAATTTAGGATTTGTAATGGTAGGAGAAAATATTTTGCATCTATTAATCTAACGAGATTGATTATAAACAATATATTATTCACTAGAAAGCCACACTTACATATAGTCTCGACAGAGACGGTTCAAAGCGATGAAAATGTAAGTACAAAGGAATTCATGACTACAAATGATAAGATAATAGTTAAATGGCAAACATGCTTATTAGATGATCAAACTGGCCAAGTCACTAAGAAAATGGATACCACAATCGAAAATGACGAACTGATTAATGATAAATATATATCCGGTAAATTTATTTTTGAATTGAATGATGATAATTCAAAAATACTGGTCCATACAATTGAGAATATAGAGATTATTCGAAATAGAAATTATTCAAAAATCCTGGGTATACCATGTTGACAGAATACAGAAGCAAGCTTTATAAAAAATAGATTCATTTTATATAGTCAATTAGAAAAAAAAAAACCTGCGAATAAATAACAGATTAAATTTAAAAAAAATGTTTTTTGTTATGTAATAAATAATTCGTTATATGTAATGAGGAAATGGAATGGCTTTAAAAAAAAAAACAAAAGTCAACAAACATTTTAAGCAAATTGACCTTCACCATAAATACCTAGAACGGATTGAACAAAACCGGCAACACTTAAAACGGAAACAATGGCCAAATCACGAACCATTGAAGCATTACAGTTAGCGTGAGCAGTTTCGTTTGGATAAGCTTCAGCAGAAGAACCAAATGGACATTTTGGTTCAGCAGCAGCAGCAGATGGACTGAAAGGACATTTGGCACCAGCAGCACCGTCAATCTTAGGATGTTTGAAATCTTTACCCAAATCAACAGTAGATTCGTCTAAAGAAGCCTGTGGAGATGGTGATTTGTCAGATTTAGAAGAAGAAAATCTTGAAGCCCAAATATGGGAAACCTTGGAAGAAATGTATAAATAACCGAAAGTAGCTGGAGCGACAGCCATACCGTACAACAAGTAAGGATGTTGAGAAGAAGCTGGAGCTTTGAAATAACTAACACCAAAGAAAATGGTGGACACACTACTCAAAAAAGTAGATAATTTACCTAAATCACAAACAATAGTCTTAACGTACTTAGTTAAAACCGAGTCATTGGCATTGCTCATGTGAGGAACCAAAATGGAGATTGGGGTAGCAGCAGTGACTATAGTGGTGGTTGTTAATAAACCTGCATATAGACCTAAAGAAGAGACGGCAATGGTCTTGGTAACACCTAAACAAACAGACATTTTATGTTATTAATGAGTTAGTTATACTATATTATATTATGTGTTTCGTTGATAATTCTCTCTCTGTAAAGCACAAATCCAAAATATAGTACGAAACAGTCACGAAACAGTACTTAAAAGCTAAATAAGAATCATTGAAAGGAACAACACAAACGAAAGAAACAAAACAATAATGTGGGTCCTCAAATACAGTTAGTTTGATTTTGTTTGGATGAATATCATTCGTAAACTTTTGAGAGTTCGACTTTTGATGTTGGGTACCGATATTAATGCACTTAGGGAGGAAACGAATATTTTTCCCTCCGAAAAACAAAACGAAACGAAACAAAAAAAAATTGTTCAGAGAATGAGACCGAAACGTCCATTGAAGAGGTTGCGATACGGCGACTGAGTCTGGTTGAAGCATACAAAGAACACATGGGTTTACGATGATGGTGCAGGGCTGTATGGTCGAAAGCAATCAACATATCCAGTGTTTGAGTGTTTGAGTGTTTGAGACTAGATTGGACGTTGAAAGGGCACGGTTCAGCACAGCGATAAACCAGACGTTACTGTTAGCGGTCGTTGACGGTTGGTGAAACTCAGGAAAACATGCTAGCGCCCGAGGGCAGCTGTTGTTTTTCGGGGGGGGGCAGCGGCAGACGTTCGGGACGCTCGGGTAACACCAACCGTGGGGAGGGTAGCAAACATCACGCACAATGGCGACAAAAACCTTCAAATCAGACTCTACTGGGAGCACCTCGGAATACACCAAAGCCAGCACAGCAATTCAAAGACCTTCAAAACATGGATGGTATTGAAAATACCATCCATGCCACCCCGATCTGACTGATGTGGACAAGAGAGAGATCCTTTTCACACTGTCTTCATTCAATTGGTGACTACGGTTGAGTGTTTCCACATGTCGCGTGACTCGGATTCGACACACCCACAGGCCGGTGGTCAATACCAGGTGTCGGCCCGGCCCGTTAACGGAATAGTATTGTCGCCATTCTGCATTCACAGCTATTGCAACAATCTATTCATACAGATGCCTTATCATTATCACACTCGTTACTATGCTCTTTCAACACCTGGGTCTTCGATATGACTATTTCTTGATATCCAACCCTCAGATGCATGTACCTTTGTCACTCACACTGTGAAAAAAATTTTTTTTTTCTTACTCACACACGCTACGTTGTCTTATGCTTGATTTCTCCTTTTTTCATTGTGAGTTTTTTCTCATGGCTTCTATAGTACCCAGACTGAAAAATAGAAATCGAACACAACTCCATTTACACATTATAATGAAATTATGACTAACTTTTCATTTTCGTTTTCTTTTTTCGTCAATTGCTATATAAGCAATAGAATATATTTCATGTTTCGTATTTTATTTTTTTCACTTTTCGAATCTTTCTTCTTGAGAAGTTCTTTGTTTTTGTTTTGGGGTTGTCGTTGTAACTGCATCATCGATAAGTTTTCATACAACCTCAATAATCTTCATTATTTGATAGAGACAAAGAAAAACTGAAAAAATATATATATTCTGATAGTACTAAAAGATGTTAAGAACCCAAGCTGCTAAATTGATCTGTAACTCCCGTGTTGTTACTTCTAAGAGAACTTTGGCTCTAGCTTCTCGCTCAATTAGTAACATTGCTTTGAAAAATGTTGGTCAAGCATCAACTAAGAAGTTTTTAACTCCAATGATCACCACTAGAGGTTTGAAACAAATTAACTTTGGTGGTACTGTTGAAACTGTCTACGAAAGAGCTGACTGGCCAAAGGAAAGATTATTGAATTATTTCAAGAACGACACTTTTGCCTTGATCGGTTACGGTTCTCAAGGTTATGGTCAAGGTTTGAACTTAAGAGATAATGGTTTGAACGTCATTATCGGTGTTAGAAAGAATGGTGCTTCTTGGAAAGCCGCTATTGAAGATGGTTGGGTTCCAGGTGAAAATTTATTCGAAGTCGAGGAAGCCATCAAGAAAGGTTCTTACGTTATGAACTTATTATCTGATGCTGCTCAATCAGAAACTTGGAATGCTATCAAGCCATTGTTAACAAAGGACAAAACTTTGTATTTTTCTCATGGTTTCTCTCCTGTTTTCAAAGATTTAACTCATGTCGAACCACCAAAGGATATTGATGTTATCTTAGTCGCTCCAAAGGGTTCTGGTAGAACCGTCAGATCTTTATTCAAAGAAGGTCGTGGTATCAACTCTTCCTATGCTGTTTGGAACGACGTTTCCGGTAAGGCTAATGAAAAAGCCCAAGCTTTAGCCGTCGCCATTGGTTCCGGTTACGTTTACAAAACCACTTTTGAAAAAGAAGTCACTTCCGATTTATATGGTGAAAGAGGTTGTTTAATGGGTGGTATTCACGGTATGTTCTTAGCTCAATACGAAGTTTTAAGAGAAAACGGCCATTCTCCATCTGAAGCTTTCAACGAAACTGTTGAAGAAGCTACTCAATCTTTATACCCATTGATCGGTAAATACGGTATGGATTACATGTACGACGCTTGTTCTACTACCGCCAGAAGAGGTGCCTTAGATTGGTATCCAATCTTCAAAGATGCTTTGAAACCAGTTTTCGAAGACTTATATGAATCAACTAAGAACGGATCTGAAACTAAGAGATCTTTAGAATTCAACTCTCAACCTGATTACAGAGAGAAATTAGAAGCTGAATTACAAACCATTAGAAACATGGAAATCTGGAAGGTCGGTAAAGAAGTCAGAAAATTAAGACCAGAAAACAACTAAATATAAAACGCATATCCAACATTTTTTTTATATTTTCTTTATTGCTGTTTTCTCATTTTTATAAAGTTTTAATTTTTCAATTTCTTCAAAATAAAGTCAATTGAATTGATTAATTTATTAACGTTGCATTAATATCCAAATTTACCTATAATATTCAATTTTACAGACACAAGATCAAAAATAAAAAGCGTTTATTTTGACTTACTGTCTTAATATTATTCCAGAGTTGCTGTTTTTTTTTCACCAAAATACACAAAAAAAACTGGTTATAATCCTATTTATGTAAATATATATCCTCATACAAATTCCAAGTAGAAAGAGTCTGAATGTTTTTAATGAATAAACTATCATTGTCTCGACTTTGATTTTTTCATCTTTTTTTTATTTATGTATTATGCTGTAACTCTTCATCACATATAAATTGAAACCTTAAATGATAAAAATATAAAAAGTTAACTGTACTCTTGCAGAGCGTATAAGAACTGTGAAAAGGGTGAAAACAACTCTAACTTAATTAACACATACGTTGTTATGACAAATACATAATTATTCAAACTAAAAATTGTAACTCACACGTCTAAAACTGCCAACGCATCATATGATCTGATCCTGATCATTTTGATTTCTTATTTGCAAACCCCAAAACATCAAGAGGCAAGATTGCAGTTGCAAATCCTGTGTTCACACAACCTAAATAGTGTTTTAATTGTCATTACTATTATAATGCTCGACAATTAAAGAAAAGGATATTTTTCAAAGTTTGGTGAACCAAGTATGATGCCATGTATTTATTTACATCAGAATTATTTTTTTTAATTGTCTTGCAAATGGCAAGACATACAATGAAATCAAATGATTTAGTAGTAAACATTTAGGAAATTTAAGAGATAACCCCCGCACAGTACACATAATAGATACTTTCTCATATTGCACCGGGATTTCAGGATAACTCGAGCACCACTGTGTGGTATGAAATGAGAGGGAAGTTTTTGCTAGCAGAACTCTTTTCTTTTTTACTCACGTTATTTTCGTTTGTTTCTACGAAATTACCACGAAGGAGAAACGTTTCTCGAGAGAACAATGTATAGGAAGGTATATGCAGAAGTCACGATCTTGATGTAACTCGTGATGTGATTTTTTACAATAGCACAGTCTTCAAATACGAATTCCCTGCTTATCTCTGCTAGAGCGTCAGAGAAAGATGGATTAAAAAAGAAACATGCCAAATCGCAAAACTTGTATTACCTTCAGGGACTTGACATGATACATTAAAACCGTCCAGATTTCCATAGGCGAGCGCACAATAATCCAAGGCGTTACAAAATGTTTGTGTTTTTGTCACCATTGATAGCTGCGGAAGAAGAGGGAAAGAAAAAAAAAGGAAAGAGAAAAAGTTGAAACATTTTTTAACATGGGAGTCTGGCAATTCGAGACAAACGGTTGTTGGCGAAAATTCCGATCTACTCGCAATTACGTTACAGCTACAAGTCCTTGGAAAATCTGGTAACCACCAATGGGTTAATTTCCTTGTGTAGCCTTATACTACAGGTGTTTCAATTCTTTGATTTCGAATGATACGAACAAAATAAAAACGCAAGTGTAAACGAACTCACACTACCTTATGAAAAATTTGTTGAATATTATGAACCTCTAAACTTCATGTTTTGATTTTCCATGGTATGTTGTGTGCTTGATTGATGAAACATAATATTAGCGATAATTGTTTCTTTTTAGCTCCATTTATAAGCTGCTATTGCGAGGAAATAATCGCACCATATAGCAATTACCTAGCTTAGTATGTGAAGGTTTGATTTTCACCGGAGTGTGGCAATATTTTTTTGGGGGGAAAATGATGCACGATGCATTGCTCTCAAGTACTGTCCTCCAGAATGATAACTGAAGATGGTCATGTTCCTGTGTGTTGATTCGAATCTCTCTCCGAAACAGTCTCACCTCACATTAGCATGAATACGTGTATTCGAGTTTCCCTGCGTATATACTGAAACAATCCACAGCAGCGGTAACCGTGGAAAGAAAAAATCTCTTGGAGACAGCAGCAACCGCTGTGACTGTGCGCTGGTTTCACTGAGATTTGAAACAAAACTGGTTTGTTTGATACCACAAACAGTGTATCAAGGTGCTACAACAGATATGTTTTTCCCATAAAACCATGACAAAGACCAAGACCAAGACCAAGACCAAGACCAAAAAACGGCTATTGTGTTTTACTTTTTCGTGTGACTTTTTGTTGCTGTTTCAATTTCTATAGTATTTTCGACGTTAAAGCAAGACAGTCTCTAGAAATTGTTAAAACGTTACGTTATTTTTTGTCGTGTCCTAGTTCTTTTATTCTGATGTACTTCTTTTTCTAGTAAATAATATCTAATAATTGCTTAATTTTCCCTTCGCTAAAAGTTTAATAAGCTATACACAATGCTCACTGAATTTTTCCCAACGTTTGGTGGAAGACTCTGTACAGTGGTTTTCTGTTTGCTTGTTTTTCTAAACCATTTGTTTGTTAATTGTTCGCAGCCTGGTGGATTTAATCAAGAGATCAACGTTTTGTACAGTGTTTATTGCTGTTGTTATTGTTATTCATATTGTTGTCGGTGTTGTTGCTGCTGAATTTTTCTGTTTTGTTCTCAATGGTATTCTGAAAAGCAAAAACACAGAAAAAAAAAATCAGTAGAAAAAGGACAAGTAGTACGTCTGTTTTACAGTAAAACCCTTACATCTCTTTCACAGTAAAACCCTTACATCTCTTTTTTGGAATAGTTTAACTAATATGGCTATTTCTAAATTCGATTGGAACAGAATGTAATTAATTACATCAACGTTTTAGTACTTGAAATATGTTGGAAAAAAAAGATAAAATAAAAAAAACATATACAAATGTTCAATCATTAGGTTGTTTCTCAATGAATTAAAATTTGAATTTACGAAAGTTTGAAAGTTTTACACATCTATTGACTGATTGATTAATGTGTTACAGACCAATTTGACCAATTTGACAATTTCTAAACTTCAAAGTAAAGATTTTCCTTTTCATTATCATAACTGATATAACAACCCATTCTTTTGCTTATTTTTCTCACCTTCTTGATTGAAATTTTAAGCAAAAATAAAAAACTTGGACCCCATAGTTATGAAATTAATATATATCAATATATATATATATATGAACATGTTTATGTAACATTACCATTACCATTACCATTACCATTACCATAGTTTGTTTCAAAAGTTTTCTGGATTGTTAATCAAGTTTCCTTGACAGTTTTGAACAATAATTTGACATTGATTTTGCATATCGTTACATCACCTCTAAATATCATTAATCAAAACTACAAAATATTGTTTTTAATTTTGGATTTTAGAAAAGAAGACACTACCGTTTTTAATTTATTTTCACAAGAGAAAACCTAAAACTAAAACCAGAAACTTATTGACGTTTATTGAACACAAGATCACCATTAGTGCTTTCTACAAATTTCATCAATATCATTCAGAGATTTTGTTATCAAGGGAAAAGTAAGAACTGGAAGCTATACCGCTAATAGAAGACTCCTTATTTGACTATAGACACTAGTGATTAGACATAGTTACAGAAATCAACGTCAATCAGAAATAAACATATTGGAATTAATTATTGTACATTTCATATATATATATATATATCTATATATATATAAAACGTATTATATATAGATATATTTATCTATATTAATATTTGCCAAGAAAGAGAGGAATACGAGGAAAGTACAATAATTTATTCATCCAACAAACAGTTGAAAAAGAAAGGTTATATTAATCTTGGAAAATTATGCCAAAAAAGTTAAAGACAGAAGACTCATCATCGGCCCCCATTTCGGATAATGACAACAATAAATTACCAGAAACAAATGAAAACCTTAATCCACGGGTTTCAATTCAGAATATAAACGATGTTTCTAGTAATGAAAAAAATGTTAGCTCGAGTTACAGCACTTCCAATTTAGTAAACAATATATCATCAACTTCCTCGAACAATAGTCAATATTCCGTTACCAAACCTTCTATTAACGAACCACCAGGGCTGTTAACAAAATCGAAAAAAAGACCGATTTTATCTCAAAATCATACAAGTCAACCAGGAATAAACAGCATTGAAAATAGTAAATTAACTAGAATTTTGAATAATTCAGTACCAAACAATAGTTATAGCTCATATTTTGCTAATGTAATTAACAAAGTTAACAATAATCATGAACTGCCGAATAAAGCGATGTCTCCGGATTGGGGATTTAACAAAGAATTACCAAGAGAACTGTCCTTTGACATAGCACCGATTATCAGGCAAGAGATTGTAAGATCTGACGATTCTTCAAAAATCGTCATCAATACTGTGACACCAAAAGAAAATGATTCTATGAGTCAAGGAAAACATATGCAGTCAGGGCAACCAGTGAAAAAGTTATCCGCTTTCTTTCCAACTCCCATGACAGCATTGCCATATCCAATATCAAGGCCACAAACTGGAGAGAATACACCTATCTCTTCTTCATATTACAATCCTCATAATTTTAGCTCTAATTACACAAACTCGCCTAATTACGGAGCATTTAGTTTAGCCGCAAATTCGCCAATAAACTCTGGCACGCCGTCTAACTTAATTTCTCAAATGAATACATCGTATCCAAATCCGGTTATAAATAATAATGTTTTTAATGGTAATAATAAAAATAAAAATATCAATCAAAATATGAATGTTGAACCCTCACTTGGTCCAACTTCAAGTAAAAGTCCAAGTTTAATTGGATTAAATAACACTACTAGCAGTCATCAAACTATGCATATGGATAATACGATAGATTCACAACCGTCAGTTTTGAATCAGCATGTTTCAGATAAAGTATATCGGAACAGCCCTGTGGCCAATAGTGATTCTAGTTTAATAAAACCATTACTACTTGATACTGCCATCACTGGGTATAATACCATGTTGCATAATCAAAGCAGAACACCCATTAGCAGTTCAAGATCAAATTTGATAACGAATACAAACGAATGTGCCAATACTAATAACAATATGTCATCTTCTGCTAATAATAATGGGAATGTACTTTATTCATCTGAAAGTGGCGGTCTCCCTTATAACAGCAATTACACTGGTTCACTTTTGGGAACCTCAGACAGCAATTACATCAATGGTTCAAACAACATTTCTGGTGGTAATTTGACCCCTACGTTACCTATTGTTAACAGTATTCCAACACCCATTTTGAACAATTTTAATCAAAATGCATTTATCAATGACTCTGGAGCGAAAGCAAACACAAGGGTGGTTAATGTTTTAGATTCTAGTTATAATGACATGAATACAATTCCCAGAACAAGTGCTTTCAGTAATTCTGGTATAAGCAGTGGCATGGCATCTGCGAATAGTGGCGGGTTTGGTGGTCTTGATTCTTTGGGGTCGATTGGGGCAATGGGTGTAACCCCGACAACAGGCTCATATAATATAGGACAAGACAATTTGCCTTTGGAACAACAGTTATACTTAGATAGTCAGTTGATGAAAATGATAACAAAAAAACATAAAAGAGGATACTATAAATGTACGCATTGTCCAGAAACATTTGCTAACATTTTCGACTACGCCAAACACATGGACAGTTTCAACATACGTCGAGAATATAAATGTCCATTTGAGCTATGTCCATGGAAGATCTTGGGATTACCAAGACGTTCAGATTTGAGAAGACATTGTGCAATACAGCACAAAGATGAGCTATCTGATCATTTGAAGAAAGAACTGAATCTCAACGATGAGATGTATCCCATATTGGACTGTCCCCATGAATATTGTGACAAAACGTTTATACGGAAGGATTCATACAATAGACACTTCAGTATAGTCCATAAAGAGGCAAATTCGAGGTTCAACAAAAGACTCTCGCAAATACTTGAAACATGTCCAACGTTTGAGAATGAAAACGAAATGAAAACATACATCAAAAATAGACTGAAAAACTTCAAGAGAAGAAGTACGAAAGCCAAATAAAAAAATTGTAATATTAGCATAGTTTTTCTGACTTGTGTGATTCATTTTTTTCCATTAACGTGAAGAAAGAATCCAATGACAGACACTCGATGACAGACACTTTAATTCAAATACATACATAGATTATTCAAAATATCGTGTAATTTATATAATGTGACACAAGAAAAAATAAAAAGACGTTTTCAATACAAAAACCAAAACAGAACAAAGTTACGTCTTTTAAAACCGACGGAGCTAACTAAACTATCTCCGCCCGGTCGGTGATAAATTCCACGCACAAGAAACCGCTACCCTCGTGAACAACCCACACACCACATACTGCCAACACCGCACACATATACCCATACGAGTTTCTCTGCTGGCACTGGCACTGGCACTGGCGCCTGCGCTGTTGCCGCTGCGCAAAAGAAAAGAACCTCGATCGTCGCGGTGTTATCAAACAGCGACACCGAGCCCGACCTGTCCGTCCCCGTTTCTTTTTCTCGTCGGCTTCTGTCCCAAAGAGGAAACCGGTGTCTTGCACGCGTCGTGCCGTGTGACGCCGACACCACCACCCCCTTTTTTTCTCTT
Organism: Tetrapisispora arboricola; assembly: GCA_030557565.1. Taxonomy (NCBI): domain Eukaryota; kingdom Fungi; phylum Ascomycota; class Saccharomycetes; order Saccharomycetales; family Saccharomycetaceae; genus Tetrapisispora; species Tetrapisispora arboricola. The sequence continues at coordinate 36,377 of JAKTPK010000146.1, read as the reverse complement.
CCAGAGACCGCGCACACGCGAAGAAAAAGTTCCGTCGGTGACTGCGCGCCCAACGGCAATACGAAATCGAGTTGATTTCTGGCTTTCTGTCGCGCGAACCCGCAGCGTGCCACACCCATCCCACCACTGCGCGGACAGCACAGCGGCCGTCGGCAGCTTCACATCCTACAGACCGACGTCCCGACAAACCTACATCCCAAGGCCCAAGTCTGCAACTTTCATTCTATTTTATTTTATAAAACCGCTCACTCTACATTTATGTTGTAATACTGAACCTGTTGTGTATATTATCTTTCACCATTGGTAATTTCTAGCACCAGAACCAGAACCAGAACTGGAACTAGAACTGGAACTATATCTCGCCCACCCTGGTCTGGCTTGCTGTTCAATCTGGTGCTTTTTTGTCAAAACTGTATAATTGCTACTTTTCAATTGAAATTTCATGGATCAATTTCGAATATTTTTGAATTTCTAATATTTTTTGTCTAATTTCAGTTCGTCAACTTGATTTCATTCCACTCTACAGAACAATTGCCAATTATCGATTACTAATTCCATTCATTGCCCCTTTTTGATCTAATAATTTTTTTTCATATATAAACCTGACTTATATTCTTCATCTTATTTCCATCAAATTTTGTACATTTCTTGTTGTTTGTTCAGTTGTTAGTGTTCTCTACTGTTTTTCACTGTTTTTTGGGTTCTCTTTCCTCCTTCTGTTCAATCATCCAAACTGCTATATATATATACACACATATATATACTACCAAGCTCACTTATAACATCACATTTTAACAATGGCTCCAGCTCAAAAAAAACAAAAAACTTCTTCTTTAGATCAATTGAAACAATTAACTACTGTTGTTGCCGACACTGGTGATTTCGAATCTATTGCTAAATTCACTCCACAAGACTCAACCACCAACCCATCTTTGATTTTGGCCGCTTCTAAAAAACCAGAATATGCTAAATTGATTGATGTTGCTGTCGCTTACGGTAAGGAACATGGTAAAACTGTTGCTGAGCAAACCGAAGCTGCTGTTGATAGATTATTAGTTGAATTCGGTAAGGAAATTCTAAAGATTGTTCCAGGTAGAGTCTCCACTGAAGTCGACGCAAGATTATCTTTCGATACTGAAGCCACCATTAAGAAAGCCTTACACATTATTGACTTGTATAAAAGTGTTGGTATTTCTAAGGAAAGAGTTTTGATCAAAATCGCTTCTACTTGGGAAGGTATTCAAGCTGCTAAGGTTTTAGAAGCAGAACATGGTATTCACTGTAATTTAACTTTATTATTCAGTTTCCCACAAGCCGTTGCCTGTGCTGAAGCTAAAGTCACTTTGATTTCTCCATTCGTTGGTAGAATTATGGACTGGTACAAAGCTTCTACTGGTAAGACTTACGACATTCCAGCCGAAGATCCAGGTGTCATCTCTGTTAAGAGCATTTACAACTACTACAAGAAATATAACTACAACACTATCGTCATGGGTGCTTCTTTCAGAAACATTGGTGAAATTAAAGGTTTAGCAGGTGTTGACTACTTAACTATCTCCCCACACTTATTAGATGAATTATTAAACAGTAATGAAACCGTTGATAAAGTTTTAGATGCTGAAGCCGCAAAGAAATTAGATATCAAAAAGGTTTCTTATATTAACGATGAGTCTTCTTTCAGATTTGCTTTCAATGAAGATGCTATGGCTAATGACAAGTTAGCTGAAGGTATCAGAAAATTCTCTGCTGATATCGTCACTTTATTCGGTATGATCGAAAAGAAAGTTACCGCTTAAATTTAGTGAACATAAAAAACTCGACTATTTTCAAAATAATTTATACATTTATGTATATATAAAAGATTGTTTTCCTTTTTTATATAGATTGTGTAATAACGAATAAATATAATGTAAGCATCGATTGCTTGTAAATATTGTGAAAAGAAAATTATTATATTTTTATTTTTAATTTAATTTAATTTGAGATCAACTATTGATTTCAAAAAACATGCTATCTATTATGCTGTGATAAGTACATTCAATGTCTTATATATATATAGTAAATAAACCTGTATTACTGTGCAGTATTTCTTTTCTTTCTCTTTTTGTAAGATGACTAACTGTGATTACGGATACCAACACCAAAACCAACACCAATCATTGCTAAAATAACACAAATTTCAAATACACCCAGAATTAAACAAGTATTTTTAATCCAATTGACATCAATCTCCCAAACGAAACCTTTTAATAAACCTATTCTATGCTTGGACTTCATAATCATTCTCATAAGACGATAATCAGATATTCCAGCGGCTTCCCCAAAATATATCATGAAAAATAATGGCGGAAGTATTAAACAAGTAACTAGTAATAACAGCAAGCGTCTGATGCTGTATATATCTCTAAATCCTGCTGACTCAGAATTGAAAGAGGAAATAGAACTGCTACTAACTCTTTGCTCTGGAAACCCTAAATCGTTCTCTATATTTTTATCAAAATTCTTTTTTTTGTTATCAATACGCATGCCTTGTATTGAATTTATATTATTAACTAGTTCATCTATTTGAGCATCGCTAAATTCTTCGACGTCGTAAGTCATTGCTATCGGTTGCGGCCGTTTTAATTGATGAGCATCGCTAGATACATGATGGCCTGAACTTTTAAATAAATCTTTGTTTGTATCAACATGCGGTGTTGCAGGTACATTATTATTTTCGGAACGTGAAACGCCAGTAATATCATCAAAATTTCCATGTTTGTTGCTGAAGAGCTGCTGCTGTGGGTTACTTTCTGCATCAGTTATCAGATTGTTTTGGGATTTAGAAAATTTAATAGGCGGAGTGGCATTATACCTTATAGTGTTATAAGAAGATTTTGATTGAATATTATCATTATGTGGATTCTTAATGTGATTGATGTTATCTTTTGGTACTTCTTTAGAATTTGGTTTAGAACCGTCACGGGTCTCGGGGTGATTATTTATTGAATCGTTGTTTTTGTTTCCTATAACTGAAATTTTTTTGGTTATTTTATATTCATTTGGAAAGAATGGATTACTTTCAAATGGATTTGTAACAGAATTAATGGAACCCATTTCTTCTTGCAATTGTTTAACAGCATCATCGATATTTGGATTGTTATCAACTTCACTACGGTTATATTCTAAGTATCTGTTCATTGAGCCCTCAGATCTCTTATTCATGGATCTTCTATCATACTTATATTTTATAGCTCTCATTGGACTGTAATTGTTCGCATCTTCATTCAGCGGAGGATAAAAGGACGAAGTCCTCTTATATGAGGTTGAAGAAGAAGGAGAGCCTAAACCTTTTGGATTATTTATATTAGGGCTGCTGTGATCTGCGCTACTATCACTTTTCTCAAAGTTAAGAAGCATCGACGTTGAAACTGTGCCCACACTGCTTCTTCCCCAAGAGGCTTTTTTAGATGTTTGTACTGCGTCATAACTTGAACCAGAACTATTTCTTTGTGATTGACTTCTGTTTCCTGATGATGCAGAAAAATAAACTGAAGGTGATTCAGAACCAATAAAATTGGTGGGTGCTTTATACCGGTTCGTTTTGATATTGCTCTCATGATTTTTTATGTTTATATGTGATCCAGAGTCGGTTGCTAGACTTATTGAATCTGAATATGAATTCAAAATTTCTGAGTAACGCTTATCTTGAAGATAAGTTGTATATCTCGATTCAATTCCCATACCTGAGTATGGCCTTTCAGTACGCATATTGTTGTTGTTATATTCTTGCTCATCAAGTTTTTCAAATAAAAATGATTCTCTATTTTTATACTTTTTTTTGCTGTACTCTGGAAAGTATTCTGAGGTACTGCCAGAATTACCTTCTGAATCGATAGACCCATCAGACATACCAGGAATTGTTGGATCTCTACCTTATTGATTATTCTCCTTGAGTTTGCTATTTTTTTATATTTGTACAAACTATGATGGAACAAACTTCCAGTCAAAGTTTTTCGGGAACCTGATATAATTTGAGGTCCTATCCAAAAAATTTGCTATTTCTAAACTTATTTGATTAAAAAATGTTATGTAATCTTATAGATCAAATCTGGCTTATTACAATTATAACTTTTATTTTATTACTATTTTGCTTAATTATGTTTTCCATTTCCTCAACTAAGTTTTGTTTACATTTTCAGCTTCTTCGTATTTTTTGAAACAAACGCGAATTATGGAAATTATCGTTGATACTTAAGAAATGATTTTGCTAATGCCAAATACTCAAAAAGAACAAACGTTATGTAATTTACGTTACATGTTCTCATTACTTCAAAAATAAACGATTGTTGTGAAAATGTAACATGCTTATTCAAATGTTTGAGCAATGCTTTACTAAGTTTTCAAACTATAGTACCTATACATACCACGTTCTATAGTGCCAAAAACTTGATATTCGTTAACTTGCTCAAAGTGTAAACGATATCTTTTTGTTATAGTTGTGTCTTCTTTATCATAGACAAACTTATTTGGATTCTCGTAATAAGTATTTTTCAAATTTCTAAATAATTTATATTGCTTTCTCTTGAGTGCTTCATCATCCGTTAGTTTGCCTTTACTTAAGTCAAACTCGCTATGTGAAAAATAGGAAGTAGTTAAATGTAACTGAGATCTTCTTCGTTGTAACGAAGGGTCTAGTAAATAATCATCGTCATTTTCCTCGATTTCATCAGCCAAGTTTGAATTGACAAGATCTCTTTCACTTAATTCATCTGTTGTATTAAAAATGTGTTGGTTGGTTTCAGGATTGAAGTTCAAGGCGTGTAAATCTTGCATGGATCTGTCCCAATATAAACCTGTAAAGCTTTCACTTCTTTCGATACCAGGTCTTCTGTTGTGTGTTGCTATTGTTGTATCACTATTAAAATGGATATTAGTTGAAGATGCTTCTTCATTAATCAAATTCAATGCGGGTTGAAAATTATGCACAGTATTAGTTGATGAAGTTGTGCTGTTATCGTTTCCAATCATTCTCCAACCACCTGGTGGAAGTATTGGTGCTCTAATGGGTTGCGATGTCTGGCCAAATGATATTCCACCGTTTCTGGTTAGAAAGTGAGATATAGGAGGCTTGGTGTCTCTGTAACATTTTCTTCTTCGAACTCCACTCAATGGAACTAACCCACATCCTAACATTATTTTTGCCTGTGCAAATTTTAAAAAGTCAGGTTGTTTAACGATCTCTATGATTTTATTACCTTTTGAGTCATAGTTAATCAAGTTACTAGCAGAGTCAAGATCTCCTCGGTTAAGATATGGGTCTTGTTTGTATAGCCAATATCTTCTACCGTAAGAAGAGTCCAAATAACATTTCCATTTGACTTCTTGAGCTAATGCTATATCTTTGATAATCGATTTGGGGTTTGAATATATATAAACACTTAATTGGTGTTCACTATTCAATCGTTCAATAACTTGCCAAGCTTCAAATGAAACTTCTAATGCAACTAAATATGCCGAAGCTGTGAATAAAGTAGAATTTTGTATCGTCCATTTATTAACAAATGAATTATTAGATATGTTCAAATATTTCAATCTTTGAGAAGAAATTTTACGGCTATTTTTTGCAGCAGGTTTTCTCATGTTAATACCACCCATTTCATATTCAGGAAGTAAATCATCCTCTTCTAAAGTCTCGATGGACAGAAATTGACATAATTTTTCTATTGGAATATTATTGTCTTTTAAACTCAAACTTTTTAACTTCAAAAAGTTCCATTTTATAAACTGTAACGTATCTTGACATTTGTAGTAGTACCTTGTTCTTATCATCTGGGTATCTTCGGACTCATGTATTGGAAATCCGCCTATGTTAAGGTATTGTAACGTTTTATTATGTCCAAACCTACATAACTTTTTTAATAAAAACATGGTGTGGACTTCAGTCCAAGATGATGCATGTGGAGAGACTCTTAAGTTTAACCATTCCAAAGTACTCAAATTATTTTCATCAGTTACTGAAGCATGATGTGCAAAAAATTCTAACAGCACCCTTGTGCTGACTTTAGTACACATCGCAAACGATAAATGAGTCAAGTTTTTGAAGTGAGGAAAATTTCTTATAGTATCATCTGTTATCGATGTGTGTGATAAATCAAGTTTTTGAAGCTCAGGAAAAAGATTGATTGTTTTTGTAATCACCATAGGGGGCAGGTCGGTGCAGTCATTTAAACCTAAGCATGTCAATTGGTAATTATTTTCTGCTGGTTCTAAATCTGACAATAGCTCTTTTTTATTATATAACTTATCCAATGCTTTTTCAAATGCATTGGTGAAAGAAGTCCCTGAGCATCCGCAAAAATCTAAAACACTCAAGACTGTTCCAGGTTTGAGAAGCATATAAATAATTTTGGAGTCAAAATCACCTTGTATATGTTCACATGCTAAAAATTCTCTCAATGTAGGAGAAGTGAGATCTAAAAACTCATACAATGTCTCATTAGTTAAATTTTTGATCATTTTATTCATTTCACCAGTACGGCCTAGTCCAATTGAAGTCAACTCTTGAAAATCTGCAACCTCGATTATCTTCCTTATTACCTTATTGTTCTTAACTGTGTTCAAAATACTATTGAATCGTTTGGCAGTTGTAAAATTACAATAACGATAAATCAGAATTTTACAGATGTGATAGAAGTATTTATTAACTGTTAAATTACTTCTCAAAAACATACGTAAATTCTCATTGAACTTTTCTGGGCTATTAGGATGATCATTATTCATATAATCTCTGAATTGGTAAGTCAAGATTTGATAGATAATCTCTGGAGGAATAGTTGACATTCAATGCGTAAATATTTGTTTGTTGTGATGTATGTTGCTGCTATTTGATTTGAAATGAACCTGAAATAATATCAAATGTTAGAATTAATTTTTTTTGAAAAGAAATGGTAATATAGAACTTTAAATTCGTCACCTCTGTATCTCTTTCATACCAATCATCCATAGATGTAGAAGTATTCTAAAGCACAGATTGTGTTATTAACTTTGCATTTCCAGATATTTTTAAGAATAGTAAAAGATTCCCTGTTTCCATGACTATGCGCTTAAAACTTTAATCGGCACCTATGAAAAGTCTTGATGTAAACCTATACACAACTTATAATAAATAAAAAGAAGTTTATGAAATGAATTGGAATCAACATTACAAATGTTTGAAATAAGAGTATACTATGCTATTATTTATATATGTTACAACTAGCTCTAAGAAAATGTTCCTGTCGAGATCTATTATTTAGTAAAATGGTGATTTTGTTCCACTTTTAGAAAAACTTGTGGTTCAATCTAATGAAGTTAATACTTCTTCGTATAACATTTTTTTCAGAGTGTCCATTGATATTTCGTTGTCTTCTTCGTATGAAGCATTATTCATATCATTATCGAATTTCCAAAATAAGTCATTTTCTAAATCTAAAGGTTTATATGTTGGTTCATCGTCTGGATCATGATATGTAGCTAAATATGGATGTTTCAATGCATCTTCTGCGGATATTCTTTTATTTGGATTAAAAGTAAGCATTTTTTCCAGAAGGTCTAACATTAATGGATTGAGGGAGTCTGTGTGCTTCCCCAGAATCATATCCCAAGACATTTTATTTCTGTAAGGTAAACTTAATATGTATTCTTTTGCACGTTTCGATTTTATTTGTTGAAAATCCTCATACGATTGTGTGCCTAAAACATCTAAAATTAACCAAAGTTGATGATGGTAGTCTCTCCCAGGAAACAAAGGTTTACCAGAGACCATTTCTGCTAAAATACAACCACAAGACCAAATATCCATTGCAGTTGTGTACTCTTGAAAGGTTAACATTATTTCCGGTGCACGATACCATCTGGTGGCCACATATTCTGTCATGAACCCAACCAATGTCGCTTTAGAATTATTGCTACTAGCTAAGCAACGTGATAACCCAAAATCACAAACTTTTAGATCGCAATTTGAATTTAATAATAAATTTGAAGGTTTCAAGTCTCTATGGATCACTTGAGCGCTATGTATGGACTTTAAGGCACGTAAGATTTGATATGTAAAGTATTGGATGTGATCATCGCTCAATGTAGTGTTTTTGGCATTATTATTCATCACAACTTTTTGTAAATCAGTTTCCATCAATTCTTGTACAATATACACAGCATTCAATTTATCCATACTTATTGGTTTAACTTTATCTAAGACACTGATTATATTCTCATGATTATTAAAATACCTCAATAGTTTTAGTTCTCTTAACGTTCTTGTTATGAATAATTTTTTACTAAATGGTTGAATTTTTTTGATCGCAACTTTGGTATTTGAAGGTTTGTGTATTGCTGAACAAACAATACCGTAAGCACCTTCACCGATTAGATCAACTAACTGATAGTAAGTTGGTATATCAAAAGTTATTGTGCGGGACATTTAATAAAAAGTAACAATAATGAAGTTAGAAAATATGCCTAGTTTGAAGATTAATCATATACTGTTCAAAAATGAGTTGATCTCTATTTTCAGATTGAAAGTATAAAGTTCATAAGAGAGTTGGGAGATCCAAAGGAGAGTAAATGTTTCTTTCTTTTTTTGTTGACTGAAATAGTGTCAAACTGCTTGATATGTTTTTGTAGTGTATCTTAAAAGTCTTAAACTCGATTCGATCAATCAACACACATCCATACACACAATCATATAAATGTGTGTGTGATTGAATATATTTATATGAATATGTTTCTCTATATGTGTATGTATCCAGATATTTATTTTATCAACAACAAAAATTTTCTTAGGATTATATAACAGATCAAATATTAAAAATAGTATCAATTCTTGCTGTGTTTTTCTCTAATTTTCAGAAGCCTTCCTTTTCTTTTTCTATGCTGATTACAGTAGTCAAGTTTCAAAGTTGATTGAACAAAAATGAGGTTATGTCAAACAGTTCTAATACATCCAACACCACCGAGAGTGTACGATGACATTTAGAGGTTCAAGATCCATACAAACTTGACATAAGAGACACATATGATGAGTGAAGAAACGCCAATGTTCCCAAAAGGAAATATTTGTGAAATTGCAGAATTGATCTTTGATCAATTTGATCAAATATCAAAATTTTTAATTATTTATGACTTCAAATGATCATATAATGCAACGTATACTAGTTCTGTTTGATTGACTCGAAATGTTCTGCTCTCAGATTTTGTAACTGGTATTTCAAGATTTTTTCCACCTTTTTACTTTAGAAATCATACTGTCTACATATCATAGTATTATATCTAGCAAGGCCTTGAACTCTTTTCCACACCTCTGTAATTACTTTATATAAAATGTGTCCAATCACTGCATTAAAGGAAACCATGAAAATATGTGTTACTTTTCTCTCGAATCAAAATATAATTCAAAGCTTACACCTTCATACAAATAATTGCTTTTAGGAATGTTTTGAAACATTCAGCTTTTATCTTCATAAACAACACCATCAAATATTTTATTAAAAGTTTCAAATCTAAAGTATAATACATCTGAAGCTATCTATTTTGATGAATCTTTCTAATTTGGATAGGCAACTGTCAGTGTCTTAATCTTTGACTGTTCTGTGCTGTGCTGTGCTGTGCTGTGTTGTGTTCAGGCTCACAATGCCAAAATCCGAACGGCTTCGTAATCCATGTTGATGAATCAAAAATGGCTCGGTTCGCAATAAAGATCTCTCTCTTCATTTATTATAACATTTTCAAAAATTTGATTGAAATTATTGTTTTTATGATGATAATGATGACCCTCGATACATACTATTACCAGGTTGTTTTAGCAGACTTGCTGAAATAAATATTTGTACTTGTTTGAAGAATAAGACAGATTCCATCAGTAAGAAGTGTTTCTTGTTACTTAACAGTCCAGACAAATTGATAACTTTTAGACAATGTCCAATATTCTAAAACAAAAAATCAAGGTCGCTTTGATTCAACTGGCAGGTTCAAGTCCTGATAAATTAGCAAATTTGAACAGGGCAAGTAGGTTTGTTGAGAAAGCGTTGGAAGAACAACCAGATACCAAATTGGTTGTTTTACCAGAATGTTTCAATTCTCCTTATTCTGTAGATAAATTCAGGGAGTATTCAGAGGTAATCAATAACAATTCAGTTTCTGTGAAAATACTATCAGATATTGCTAAAAGATTTGAAATTTATTTAGTGGGTGGTTCAATTCCAGAGAGAGATCCAAAGACTGATAAAATATATAATACCTCATTAATCTTTGATCATGAGGGTAAATTGATTGATACTCATAGAAAAGCACATTTATTTGATGTGGATATTCCAAATGGTATTACATTCAAGGAAAGTGTTACTTTAACAGGTGGTGAGAAATCAACAACTATTGATACAGAATTTGGTAAAATAGGTGTAGGAATTTGTTATGATATGAGATTTCCTGAGTTAGCAATGTTAAGTGCACGTAAAGGTGCATTTGCGATGATATACCCAAGTGCTTTCAATACAGTTACAGGTCCAATGCATTGGCATTTATTGGCTAGGTCGAGAGCCATTGATAATCAAATATATGTTCTGCTCTGTTCTCCAGCAAGAAATAACGATAGCGATTATAAAGCATATGGTCATTCATTGGTTGTGAACCCTCGTGGTGATATAATAGCAGAAGCAGGTGAAGGTGAAGAAATCATATATGCAGAATTGGACCCCGAAGATATCAAAACTTTTAGACAAGGTGTTCCAATAACCACACAAAGAAGATTTGATATTTATCCTGATGTCAGTAAATAATTTGAACAAAAACAAAGAACAACAACCAATGTTTTACATATATAAAGATAACCAGAGTGTGTTTTGCTGAATAAACAAATAAGTCTATGAACGATTCTTTTGGTTTCGCCACAGTATTAGAACTTGATTGTATTAGTATCTATAATAAAGTAATCATTCATGTAAAGTCTTTCTTAATACAGAGGTTGATGTTTAAGTTCAGTGATGAAATAAATATTGGGAAGCCAAAAAATTAGCGCCGCTCGGTTTCGATCCGAGGACATCAGGGTTATGAGCCCTGCGCGCTTCCACTGCGCCACGGCGCTTGCTAATTTATGTTAATATTCAGTTATAGGTTCTTTATATAAAATGTTGTGACTAACTCAATGTTAATTCAATGACATTTAATGACTGTTTATAAATATAAGAACTTTTGACGGTAAAACTTAATTACTGAAAGGTATTCGTAAAAGTCGGATAACAATATGTCACTATAAATTCCGATATGACAGGCAGCTCTTATCGATGTCACGTGATATTAGTGCTATCACGTTAAAAGGGAAAGCCGATGACATTTTTTTGGCTCTGTTCAGCTTTTAGTCTAATGAAACTAACACTCAATCGATGAGCCCATTTATGACCACTTTGTTCAAGATAAAGTCAAGACTACCAGCATGGTTCCGAGAAGGTCTGAACTGTTCTTTAAATTGGTCGCAGTTAGTTTTTAACAAGGTTACAAGCCAAAGCACATTTCCCAAAGAAAAAACATTATCTTACATCGTCACAATTTCAGAGTTGTTCATGACGATATCGAAAAATTCTGTAAAACAAACTTATTTAGCATTAAGCAGGGCTTTATCGTACAGAACATTTGGAAAATTATGAGTTTCATACCAAGTAGCACTGCCAGAGTGGGCAGAGCATCCCAACTCTATTCTGATAAGACTGGAGCTAGGTTGGTCGCTGGTTGCATTTGTTTAACTGAGGATAAGACGAAAGTTTTAATGATAACTTCTTCTGCCAATAAAAATAAATGGATCATACCAAAAGGAGGAATTGAGAAGGATGATGCATCGTTTGAAATTGCAGCTCAACGTGAAACTTGGGAAGAGTCAGGCTGCACTGGTCGAATTGTAGGGAAAATCGGCGTTATAGAGGACATGAGACCTCCAAAGGAATGGAACAGAGATATTGCATCATTTGAAAATGCAAAATCTGATGCTGAAGTGAATAAACACCCCCCAAGATCTGAGTTCCATTTTTATGAAATGATAATTGAAGAATTATTACAAGAGTACCCAGAAAGTAAAAAGAGAAAAAGAAAACTACTTGAGTTCAAGGAAGCAAAAAATAATCTGATCAATGCCAAAAGGCCCGAGTTGTTAAAAGCATTAGAATTGTCGAGCATTCTAAAAAATGATAATTAAACCACTATTTTTATATGGATTTTAAAATTATTTATAAAAGACACTGATAAAGATCTCTTTTTTTAGTCCAAGAAATCTCATCGTTAACTGTAAATAGAAAATGATTTAAGTTTTAATATTCACTGAATTATCAACATCATAGCTATCAAACTATAAACCTCCGCCCAGGAAACCAGACATCATATCTTGTAAAAAGTTGGATTGTCTTGGTGCTACAATACCAAAATATTCCTGACCTAAAAAGGCAAGTTCAGATGAGTATTTTTCAGATTCTTCAGCGTAAAAATTTCTTAAACCTAAGAATAGATCCTTATTTTTTGTTTGACAAACAAGTAATAGTAATTGTAAGAAATTCAATTCCTTGTTGTCTTCAAATAGATACATATCAAACCCATTCTTATCAACTTTTTCGAATCTTGGTGAAAATTTTTCAATGAATAATGATAAGAATTTGCTATTTGCTTCATAGGCAAAAGAAATGTTTGAAATGAATAGGTAATTTAAAATCAACCTACTAAAGTATGGGCCTGCATTTGGAGTAGTAGTGGAATCTTCGGATTCTGCTTCTTGTAACAACCAATCCCACATTAACTTTATATATATTTGTAGTGAGTCATGAGTACCAAGTAATAGGTATCTCTCGGCTTGGTATAAATATTGATCACTTTCTAAAAGCTTTTTACCCATAACACTATGTAAATACGGATCGCCAAACTTATAGTCGCTATATTTAACGGACCAATTGTTCATACCTATAATAACATCTTTAATGTTTGGCTCAGAAACATCAACGTTAACTAATAACTGAACTAATCTGGATACAGAAGTATCATCTCCATGAATTTCTGCAATATCATAAACTTCCAATAAATAAAATATCAAATCTGTACCAGAGCCACCTTGTTTAACTTTCAAAAATGATAAAGCACCTTCTGTGATTAATTCAATTGCATCCGAGTAAGCTTTGGCTCTTACAAACCTATTAGCAATTGTTCTTAATGTTTGATGAGCTTCGTAATAATCACCAGCTGCAATTCTAGCTTCAAATCGCTGTAATGTCTTTGTCAATTTAGCGTTACTTGACATTTTCAAAGATCAATTAAAATAATCTGCTCTACCGTTTACTGTTTCGGTAAGTCAATTGAAAACAACTAAATATTTGGCTGTAATGATGAATTATGGTGAATTAAAGCTAATTATACTTGTTTTAAATGCTTTCACTCTACATGCAATCTTGTCTTAAATAAGGTTCCTCATTTTTATTTTCATGTTTGCTATCACCTCAACTAAGCAATTACGAAAAATTGAAAAATCGATATAGCACAAACTTAAAATTCTAAAGAATTAAGATCACAGGAAAATGGTTACGTTTTGCGAAACTTTAATCAAAGTATTGTTAATTTTGAGTTCAATACCATTAACTATATTAATTTTTTTATTTTGATTACTTGCAATCAACTAAATTATTTGATATTTTATGGGTTATTGAAGAGATTCTATATACGAATTTTGCAGTGCAAATACTTACTCTTGAAACCTTAATCGAGCATTTAACATTGATTTGTGAATAAAATAAAATAAACAATATTACTGTAACAATGTCAGAAGAGCCTCAAGATGAAACCATGCAGTTGATCAATGAGGAAAAAGACTTCAATTTGAATGCCATCTCATTTTTTAATAAATGCATTGGTAATCGTAAAGTTGACATGAATTATCACGTAATTTCGGTGTTTGGTTCTCAATCAAGTGGTAAGTCTACTCTATTAAATTTATTATTTAATACAAAATTTGATACTATGGACGCTCAAGTTCAGAGACGTCAAACCACCAAAGGGATATGGGTTTCTCATACCAAAGAAGTCAGCACTACTTCTGGTCCATCCGGTGAAAACTCAGATGATTTATTTGTACTAGATGTCGAAGGTTCCGATGGTCTTGAACGAGGAGAAGATCAAGATTTTGAACGTAAGGCTGCTCTTTTTGCTATTGCTGTTTCCGAAGTATTGATTGTGAATATGTGGGAGCAACAAATTGGTCTATACCAAGGTAATAATATGGGTTTATTGAAAACTGTATTTGAAGTTAATTTATCATTATTCGGTAAAAACAACGACGGTCATAAGGTATTATTGCTATTTGTTATTAGAGATCATGTAGGCGTTACTCCTATTTCTAGTTTAAAGGAAACCATTACTCAAGAATTGGAAAAAATATGGATCTCATTGAATAAACCAACTGGTTGTGAAGATTCAAGTATTAGTAATTATTTTGACCTTGAGTTTGTAGGTTTGTCTCATAAATTATTACAACAAGAGAAATTTGAAGAAGATGTCAAAAAATTAGGAAACCATTTCATCAAAAGTGAATCAAACCCAGAAACATTTTATTTTAAAGAGAACTATCACCACAATTTGCCATTAGAAGGTTGGTCTCTTTATGCTAATAATTGCTGGGAATTAATTGAAAACAATAAAGATCTTGATTTACCAACACAACAAATTCTGGTTGCAAGATTTAAAACTGATGATATTGCAAATGAAAGTTTAAAGATTTTAGAGCGCGAATATGTAAATATCATTCCTGATAATTGCAAAGATCAGCCTAATCTCATCGACTCACTAAAGGGCTTGAAGACGGATTGTTTAAATATATATGACGAACAAGCTTCAAAATATGCAAAGAAAATATATTTAGAAAAACGAGAAGAGTTAAAAAATAAGATAGATGATTTATTTTTGAAACCAATCAAAACCTTTTTGGGTCTATTGAGCACTGATTTATTAGGTTCCGTAATCACAAATGTTACACAAAATTTAAGAAAAGAGTCATCTTTTGTAAAAAGATTAGATGTCGAAATGGTAGACGCAAATACTCTTTTCGATGCTGCTTTAGAAAAATTCAGTCAAGCAGATTTATTAACATCCAAATCAGTTGAATTTCTCAAAATTGGATTTGAAGAAAGTCTTGACGATGAAGCCAGCAGTTTACGTGCTACCGCAAAAGCAAATTTAATTAAAAAATCCAAAAAAAATATATCTTCAAAAATTAAAGACCAATCAATAGCTCTCTTAGCTCATCCTGAAACCAATGTTTGGGACATCATTCTCGAAAAGTTTGATTCAACATTTGAAACCCAATTAAAAGGTTACAGAATTGATACTAATGAGGAAGAGGTTGAGAAATACGATTTTAAATTTGGTTTATCTGAAGAAGAAAATGCCGAAGTGTTCAAAGATATCAGAATATCAGCTTGGAACGCATTACATGATGCAGTTCATAACTATCTAAAGGAAGATACTATTGCGAACATAATTAGAGAAAGGTTTGAAAACAAATTCAGATATGATGAAGATGACTCACCAAGATTATGGAAGAGCGAAGAAGAAATTGATTCAGCTTATAAATCTGCAAAAGAACATGCCTTCGAAATTTTTAATGTTTTAACCTTGATGAAAACATCAGAAAACGTTGAGATTACGCCAGATGTTGATTTGAAAGATGAGAGTAAGCTTGATGACGAAGAATTATCGGAATATCATTCTTTTGTGTTTGCTCATATACTGGATGAAATAAATAAAGAGAAGGCTATGAAACAAATTAGAAGACAGATTAATGTAGCTGTATTAGATGCCAAAAGATCTATGATTCAAACCACTACACATATTCCATTATGGGTTTATGTTTTAATAGTTGTTCTAGGTTGGGGTAAATTAATGGCTATTGTACGTAATCCTTTATCTTTGACTTTGGGGTTACTAACTTTAGTTACATTTTATTTTGTGCATAAATATGACTTATGGAACCCTGTGATGAATATTGCACAAACAGTTGTCGGTGAAGCAACAGATACTGTAAAAATGAAATTAAGAGACTTTGTTCTTGAAGAACATGAAAAATCACCTGAAAAAAATATTGTTAATGAAAAAAATTAAAGATGGAATGAAGAATAAAATGTTTACTTTACAAAAGTTATCCTTTATGAATAATAATATATTAAATTTTTATTATATGCGCATTGTGTGATATTAAATAATTAAATTTTAATACAATTTATTTAAGTATTAATCAACATTTACTCTTGGTTGAAAGCTATGCAATTTATAATTTTTATTTTGATCTTTTGACAATATCGTTCCAATACTTGAAAGTTTGAGTTGAAATGTTTTTATTAATGTTATTTTTCGATATTAAGTACCGTAAAATATCTTGCCAAAAGTTGTTGAAAACTATTAAATCATTTATTGTTGTTGGTTCGCTTGTCAAAACATTTGGTAAATCCTTCCAGCTATCTTGATATAATTTCGATCCTTTAAAATAACCTGAAAACACAGAAACCCAAAATCTTTTAAGATGTTTTGCACATTCAGTCAAACTTTTCATATTTTTTTTATCATATTCTATCAAATCGATCTCATCACCATATTCTTGTCTCATTGCCTGATCAATTCCTTCTATCATATTGTTTGTAATTTCGTTATATATAAATGATGCTGAGTCAACCAATTCTAAATCCCTTACTTGTGCATTATCACCTAAATTCCTATCAATCTTAACAGCACTGTTGGTACTGATATCTATATTATTTGCGTTATTAATTTCGATACTGGAAGTGATGTTTCGAGAATCATTGTCAGGTCTTTCGTAACCATATCGAAGGATGTTTTCATCATAAGCCTTAGTGGCTATCAACTCTGCTGTCATTCCTGGAACAAACGACACTGTTAAAACTTCTTCGGCCAGTGCCTTCAAGCAAAGGTTCTTATCATTTGATAATAATATAACAAAACAGTTTAATTTCTCTTTAAAGAAAATACAACAATCAAGAATTGCGTCATCTTTTAAGCAACTAGGATCAATACGTTGGCGAAGCTTTTGACCAATTACAGCAGAATTTTGAATTGCTAGATTGGAATAAATCCAATCATTTGCCCATCTAGCCAATGCTCCTATTGTGGTTTCTTTGGTTAGACCATTTGATGTCAGCCACTGTGTTTTGCGATCAGATTGTTTCAACCCATCTAATTCTCTGAAAACCGTATTCGGTATAAGTATTTTATGATGCAAATTTTCTGATAATTGTCTCAATCTTTCTAGTGTATATAAATGAGATATAATAAAATTTGTATCAACAACAAAAACAGTTTGGGTTCCAGTTAATTGCATGACTGGAATTGCAGAATCAATATCTTCTTGGCTCATTGATGAATCATCATGAAATCTTTGCAAGCAAACATAATTGGTTATATCTTCAATTTGAACTTCATTTTGAACATCTTGCATAAGAGCATCATTCTCAATTGCCATATTATAGTTTTTATCAAATTAGAATAGTTCTTAACAGTAAATGTGTCAATACAAAACTGTTTCTGGATATAAAGCAGACATTATCTACGTTAATAATCCTCTAAACTCTGTAATTAGATATGCGGAATGGGTGGACTCAATTAATGAAGAAATATCTTTAAAAGCTTTCATGCTCTTCAAAGAAATTACTGATTTAATAAGGCGTGTGGAAGTATCCATTGACTAGATCCAATTCTCATAAGTGTCTTGAATTCACTTTACTTACAAGAAATATGCTTCCTTGAAAAACTATTTTTAGTCACATGATTTAGCATATGTACGGGTTTTATAATTTTGTACATCCTAACACCGCGTATTTTAAATAACGTTTTGTGACTGTTTGTAATGCATATGCTCTTCATTTAACCAATGGTGCAAGCAACAAGATCGAATGATTATACATGAAGTATGTGGACTAACTGAAGAATGATATTTAACTACTGATAACCAACTGTATCACTTTGGATTGCTGCTCTCATCAATTTCGGAAACCACAAGATGCTGCAAATCCTTATGCTGACTGACGAATAACGACTGACGTCTCAGTCAGGCAGTAAATTCTCTAAGATTATTATTATCTTATTAAACAAAACATTGTGTTAAACTATTTAGATATGTATATATAAGGACTTTATATTAGAGCAGCAGACTAATTGAAAAACTTGAACACTTAGCAAATGAACAAAACGGACATATAAAGCTTTTACGAAACTCACAAATGAGATGTAGTTGAGTAATGATATCAAATGCAATTAAACCCAAAAAATGCCATTAATTAGATATCTGCAATCATCTATTTCTTGATTCACTAATGATTTATAACACATGACTTCTATCATGTTCTTAAAACAATTTGTGATATTAGATTAAAGTAAATAGAATCAAAGTCAATTATCTCTACACTATTGGATCCATAGTTAACTGTCTGATTTTAAATCATCAACATTGCATTTCATAAAGGAGAGATTTGTATACTCGTAATATGTTATTCATTTTGTTGTTTTTTTGTCTATCTTTGCCGGTATTTTATGTTGTTTTTTATAGTTTTAGAAAGCTTATCATCGTTAATGTCAATTTCAATGCATTTCTAAATAGTTTTGTTTTGGGAAAAGGTTATAAATGTGATATATGTATTATTAGTAAGTAAAAAAAACTTTTGAATAAATCTCTAATATCAATAACCTTAACGTAAACGACGGGCTTCACGTTCAGATTCCATTAAGACCAAGATGTCATTTTCTCTAACTGGACCTTTGACATTTCTAACAATGGTTCTGGAGCTGTCGTCTAAGAATTCGACACGAACTTGGGTGACACCACCACGAGAACCGGTACGGCCTAAAACTTTGATAACCTTGGCTAAAGTAACTGGGGTCTTGGAGTCCATTTTTAAATATATGTGATCCTTGGTGTGTTAAATGAATATGATATTACAAAAACAAGTTTAAAAAGAGTAAGAATTTATAACAACTTTAGTTTAAAATGTTTAAAAATGATGAATATTTAAAAGTATTTATTGAATTGTGAATAAAAATAAATGAATAAAAATCAATACTTTTTGAAAGCAAATTTATGAGAGTGTATGTGTGTGTATTGGACAAAGAAAAGACAAGAAAACAGAAAGACAATTGAAAAAACCAAAATTGAAAGTATTATTATTCTGAGCCAAAAAAAATAACGAAAACAATCAGAACATTTACAAACAAATTCTCAACTTTTAGATTGTGTGCTGATAAGTTGTGATTTGAGCATTGGATGTTCAGAATGAGCGGTATACTTTAAATGAAGAGTTTAGCTGAAGGTTTTGTCTCACTATTTTGATAATTTTCATCTTTTTTGAATAAATTCAGAGCAATTTGCGAGTTTGCGTCTCTGAATTTTATTTTTGTATTTCAAATTTTCATGTTTTTTCAAATTTTTTTCATTTTTTTCAAATTTTTTTCATTTTTTGCATTTTTTGCATTTTTTTCATTTTTTTTTTTTTTGTTAAAAATTTCCAGCAAAAGGTGGTTGAGGAACTTTCAATGTATGAACAAACTCTATTCCTGCATCTCGATGCGACAGAAAAGGTTAAATGAAGGACTGAATACAGTTTTTTTTAGCGTCAGTGTCACTTTAGGATCTCGTGTTTTTTTATTTTGTTTCGAAATTCATTTTAGTTGTTTTTTCTACTTATTGAATTTTTTGTTTCTCAAAGAATGCAAAAGCTGATCTTCTGGGAGGTTCATCAAATTCTTGAAATCGCCTACAAACGTCAGCATATCTTGTGTGTCTCTTTGAAAGTTTTCTTGTAGTTCATTGATTAAATTTTGATATTTTAGAGATAATTCAGTTATTAGTCTATTATTCAGTTCATTGTTGATTATATCAATCTTTTTTATTATCCCATTAGAAAATTTGGAGATAGATTCTGTTATTTGATTCTGCAATTGTACCGTAAACATGTTTTCAAAGCTATGACTATCTGAACTTGTATTTAGTAGTGTCGTGGATTCTGCTGCAATGGATTGGTTACTTTCCTCAAGACTATGGTCAATATTCGAATCCTCCAGTTTCTTTTTGTTTTCAATTTCTTTTATTTCATGTGTTGGTTTACTGGTGTTCGCTTGTTTAGATTTTTGCTCTGATTCACTTATTGCTTTTGATCTTTCCTCATTTTTTTGTTCATTTTTGTTCTGTCTGTCAATTCTGTCTATTTTTTTCTTATGGCCATTTTTTTCAGAAAGAATACTCTCTTCTTTTTCAGCAACTTTTTCTTCTGAACTTCTAACTGTTTGTTTATCTTTTATTTTCTCTTTTTCATTGGAGACTGGTTTACTTGTTAGCTTAATGTTTTCCTTTTTTCCTTTTTCACGATCTCTTTTATAAGGTTTCAATTGTTTCTTGGATGATAAGGTTTTTATTTCACTACCAACCGGTACTATCTTTTTCTGCATTTGGCTCTTACTTTTACTATCCTCTTTTGAAATACTCAATTTTTGTTGCCTTTTAGAATATTTCTTGGAAGGCCTAGAAAATATAGCGTCTAAAATTTGGATATCTTTTGGTTTTATGGACAATTTAGGTTCGATTATGACACCTTTGGTGTTCTTGTTCATTAGTAAGTTTTTTATTTCATTATTCATCTTATATTCTGGACCCTTCTGTGCCTTCCTCTCGTCCAAAACCATTAAAGATGACGTTAGGTTAAAATCATTATGTTGAGTCATTTTTCTTAGTTTATTCTGTTGAAGTATTACTAATGGAGATGTCTCATTATCATCTTCATTGAATGATTTCTTCCTTTTTTGTGCTTTTTTGTCTGTATCTGCAATGACTTCTGCTTCTTTAGAGCTGCTGTTGGTATTATTGTTTATTTCCCATTTGTCGGTATTTAACTTTGTTATTAAATTGTTTGGAGTTATTGGATTATTTGTTAGACAGGGTTTTGACTCCCCATGTCCTGCTTGAGTGCAAATGGGGAAACTCTCTGATAAAAGTTGCTCCAGCTCTTTGGATTGATGATCGTCATTGATGGAATTAATAACAACATCATCACAATTTGATAAACTTGAAGTCCGATCAGGAGTCTTATAAGTGTTTTCGTAATTTTCATAATTATTCAATTGTAAATAAGTTGAAGCTTCACTTATTTTAGCAACTTGCTTCGTTTTATCAAAAAATTCATTTGCTTTGTTTTTTCCTTCAAGTTCTATTGTAAAAGAACTAATCCTAGACAATTCCAGATCATCGTTGGACGGAGTGCGAATTACTGTCACAGCATAGTTGGCATCGTTTATAATTAATTTTAATTTTTTTTTATCCTGAATTGATACATTTGCATATTTCCTATTGATCACAAAAATGAAGTTCTCAGCTAAGAATATATATATATATTGTTTGCAAAGCTGAATGAATTTTATTTCTTCGGACCCAAAAGTGGTAAAAGACGTGTCTGCTTTTTTGGCCATTAATGAATATGATATTTTTTTGACCTTATAAGAATTGAAATTCATGTTTTTCTGAAACAGTTCCCAAATAAACTGAAGAGTTTGTTGATCACCGATTTTTCCTCTAAATGGATAGTCTTTTCTATTAAAAAACAGTTTGTTTTTTTCATTGTCGTTTTTCCACAGTAATGGTGGTGATAACACGCCAGCCCTTTCAAAATGTTTTCTTGGAAAACAGTTAGACAACAGTTCCACTATAAAATTCAAAACTAACATATCGTTTCCATTATCTAACTGTTGTCCTATAATTGAATCAAAACTATTTTTGATTATATTCGATAGAGCACTTTTAGAACGTATTATCGTTTTCAAAATATTTGATAAGATTTGTAAATATTTCCACCTGTCACTTTCAATACTATTTAGTCCTTTTGCAAGTAAAAATTGGAGAGTACCATTTTCATTTGTAACTCTCATATTAGTAAAGTACTTCATTTTAAAGATCGAATTAAAGTAATCTTGGTCAATAATCTTTCTGTTATAAATCATCTCACCATATTGAAGCAGCAACTGTATAATACATAAATTGTTCACAAACACTTCTTCAGAACTCAATATTTCTAACAGTTTATTGAAACTTGAAATGTTTTCTTCTTCGAAAGTCATTTTTTGCAAACTGATGTCCAAATAATAGTCGCATTTTGAATTCTCGATCGGTTTTCCACATAAATTTTGTGTTAATTCTGCAATTTCGCAGTTGAATTGTGACATTTTTGATAATAAGTAATAATGATTTATATCAACTTACTACCGACTTCAATCTCAATTCTCTCTCAAGCAATATACGGTTTGGTCTTTATTCTATTTTCTCTTAAACTGTATTAGATTTCTGAATGTTACTTTTTAAACACTTCTATCATATAGGTTCTAGCAAATAAATCAAAACAAATAGATGACAATCAATAATATTTTATCTTAAAAAGTTTTGGCGTCGCTGATAAATTTTATTGTTGATAAAAAAAAGGATAAATTTAACCGCCGAGCGTATCTACATACTATGCTCAAAAAAACATTCATTAACAATATGAAAATATATAAAATGGAGATAGGTGAGTTAAAGCTAATTAATGGTCTTTACATGGAAAGGAATGCATCCTGGTTGTGTAAGATGAATGTACTTTTGAAGATTGATTGTTTTCGGTATCAAGTAAGATTATGTTGATACAATGAAATCGAGACTTTCAATGAGCTGTAACGTACTTATCAATGACAGGAGCTGCTAGTTTAAGTTTTGTGTTTCACTTTCGACAACAGTTTTAAGTTAGCTTACTTTACTTAGTTGGCTAATGTCATGCCATCCTTCTAATGATCGATTGCCTTTATGAATGCCAGTTGACCATTGTCAAGCATATGTTCATAACGATATTACGATGTAAATGTGTTTCGTATAACATGATTCTCAGATTTTTCTAAATTTTTGTCATTATGGATTACATTCTAACCCACCGATGAGCAACATCCAACAATTGAATACATGATATTTATTGTTCAAGTTATCTATGTGATTGAACTGAGAGATTATGGATAGCTTCGAAATACATGAACATTTTTTAAATATCAATCTTTTTGTTGGACTACTGTTCGTTTCATGTTGTTTTTGTTAATTGATTATTACGATTAAGAGTAAGCAACTACAAGTTAATTTAAATACGAAACAATGGCTGACATGGAAGAATTGACCACTTTATTCAGTGCTGTTGGTTTTGAAGATGCTAAAGTTAAAGAAATTGTGAAAAATAAGAAAGTTTCAGACTCTTTAGCTAAATTTATCGCTCAAGCACCAGTTGATTACAAATGGGGTAAATCAGAAAGAGCTTTGGTTCATAACTTAGCTAGCTCTGCCAAAGGTACAGATTTACCAGGTTCTGAATTAATCATTAATGGTATTGTCAAGAGTGAACTGAAAACAGCTATGCAAATTACTGCCGCTTTCAAGTACATAAAAAGCGCAGGTGCAGATGCTACTGCTGAAAAAATGAATGAAGAATCTGGTGTTGGTATTGAAGTCACTGAAGATCAAGTAAGAGCTAGAGTGATTAAGTACATTGAAGATAATAAGGAAACTATATTAGCTGAACGTTATAAGTTGGTTCCAGGCCTTTTTGCTAATATTAAAATGTTACCTGAGTTGAAATGGGCTGACCCACGTTTTTTCAAACCAATTATTGATGAGGAAATTTTAAAGGTTTTGGGTCCAAAAGATGAAAGAGATTTAGTAAAAAAGAAGACAAAAAATGATAAGAAAGATTCTAAAAAAAATGAAAATAAAATGGATAAAGCAAAAGTAGAATCCAACGAGCCAAAGAGAACAATGTTTAACGAAGGTTTCTTAGGTGATTTGCATAAGGTTGGTGAAAATCCGCAAGCATACCCAAACTTAATGGTTGAACATTTGAAGGCCACGGGTGGTAGAGTCCAAACTAGATTTCCACCAGAACCAAATGGTTATTTGCATATTGGTCATTCCAAAGCTATCATGGTTAATTTTGGTTTTGCTAAGTATTGGAACGGTGTATGTTACCTAAGATTTGATGACACAAATCCAGAAGCAGAAGCGCCAGAATATTTTGAATCCATTCAAAGAATGGTTTCTTGGTTAGGTTTTAAACCTTGGAAAATCACATATTCTAGTGATTACTTTGACAAACTATATGAATTAGCTGAAGTGTTGATTCAAAAAGACAAAGGTTACATTTGTCATTGTTCTGCCGAAGAAATCAAGCGTGGTCGTGGTATCAAAGAAGACGGTACACCAGGCGGAGAAAGATTTGCTTGTACTCACCGTGATAGACCAATTGAAGAGAGTTTGAAAGAATTTAGAAACATGAGAGACGGTAAATATCAACCAGGTGAAGCTATCTTAAGAATGAAGCAAGATTTAACTTCTCCAAGTCCTCAGATGTGGGATTTAATTGCTTACAGAGTACTAAATGCTGCTCATCCTAGAACTGGTGATAAGTGGAAGATTTATCCAACTTATGATTTCACTCATTGTTTAGTTGATTCTTTTGAAAATATTACACACTCATTGTGTACTACTGAATTTTATCTATCAAGAGAAAGTTATGAATGGTTATGTGACCAAGTTCATGTTTATAGACCAGCTCAAAGAGAATATGGTAGGTTAAACATAACAGGAACTGTTTTATCCAAAAGAAAGATAGCTAAATTAGTTGAAGGCTCTTATGTTAGAGGTTGGGATGATCCAAGATTATTTACACTAGAAGCCATTCGTAGACGTGGTGTTCCACCTGGTGCCATTCTATCTTTTATCAATACTTTAGGTGTCACCACTTCTACCACTAATATTCAAGTTGTCAGATTTGAAAGTGCTATTAGAAAGTTCTTAGAAGATACTACTCCAAGATTAATGTTCATTTTGGATCCAATTGAAGTTATTGTTGAGAACTTATCCTCTGACTTTGAAGAACTAGTTTCAATTCCATACCGTGCAGGTGCTGTTGAGTTTGGTGAAAGACAAGTTCCATTTACAAACAATTTTTACATCGAAAGATCTGATTTCAATGAGGATGTCAATGATAAAGAATTTTTCAGATTAACTCCGGGACAATCAGTTGGTTTAATCAAAGTTCCATATACAGTTTCCTTTGTCAGATCTGAAAAGGACGAGTCTGGTAAAGTTACCAAAATCTATGTTAAATATGATAATGAACCTGTTGATGGTAAACCAAAAAAACCAAAGACTTATATCCAATGGGTTCCAGTTTCTTCTAAATATAATTCCCCAGTCCATGTTTCTGAGACTAGAGTATATAACCAATTATTCAAATCCGAAAATCCATCTTCTCATCCAGATGGTTATCTAGCTGATATTAATCCAGAAAGTGAAGTTGTTTATAAACAAGCTGTCGTAGAACATAACTTTGCTGAAATTGTCAAGAAATCTCCATGGATTGTTGATTCTGCTAAGGATTCTGAATTTTATGTTGAAGAAGACTCCAAAGCTAAAGAAGTTTGTAGATTCCAAGCTATGAGAGTTGGTTACTTCACTTTAGATAAAGATAGCACTGACGATAACATTATTTTGAATAGAATTGTCAGCTTGAAGGACAGCACTAAATAGATCAAACGTTTTGTAATTTAATTGAAAAGAATATTAAAACCAAAATAGGTGAAAACATAAGTTACACTTTCACATATATACAAGTATTTTTCAATAGATGATAATGCGACTACTTAAAACCAGTATAATATCGATAACGAGTTATACATACATATATATTCTTTCTCGGGTTTATTCAATGTTACTTAGTATAGACATTGGTCAGAAAAAAAATTTATAGTATATAACCAAGAATTTCAAGAGCATAAAGTAGAAATTTGAAATTTCAAAATTAAAATCAAAATCAAAATCAAAAAAAAGTAAAAAACTTTTTGGACACTTCAAGGAATTTAGAAGTTATTTAATTAAATTCACTTGATAGCTGGTATTAAATATGATATTTCAGCAGTATTAATTCTTGTAGTTCTATTATATGAAATATATATTATATATTAATTTCAGAAAGACTAAAAACACCACGAAATAAAATCAATATAATTCAAGATGTCAGGTCGTCAAGGTGGTAAAATGAAGCCATTAAAGCAAAAGAAGAAACAACAAGAAGACATGGATCCAGAAGATATTGCATTCAAAGAAAAACAAAGAGCTGATGCTGCTGCTAAAAAGGCTATGATGTCAAATGTCAAAGCTGGTAAACCACTAGTTGGTGGTGGTATCAAAAAATCTGGTAAGAAATAAGCAATTTGAAATATTAAGATATAGTATTAGATGTATATTTTTTTTTTTGTAAAACAAAAAAAGAGACCAAAATAGTATAAAATAGTATAATACAAATATATATGTATTTCTAGATAGTAATTTTTTGAAAAGACATGAAATATAACAGAGAAAGAGATGCAATTTTCATTGAAAGAAAATATAATGTTTTTTTATATATATAATTGTAATACACATGTGTATATGTACGTGTATGTATGTATGAATTGTGAAAAAATCAATGAACTTAGATTGAATCAAACTTGGAATCAATAAACTTACCATTTCTCAAAATAGTTTTACAAAGTTGAGGCATTATTTCAACTTGTATAGGTTCTAATGGAAATTTTTCACCATCGACAGAAAGAATGCTATTAGTAACTTTTGGTATAAGTTTATATGCTAAAATTTTTGAGTGAATGACTTCTTCGTCAGAGATATGGGTACCTTTGTCCAGCGATAATAAAATTGAAGCAGTTCTTGACACGGAAGTTCTTGCATCTGTCATGACTACATCTATTGTACCATCGGACGGTAAAGCAGCCGGAAAGAAGTTAGTTGATGGTGCGATGTATGGCATTTTTCCAGTATAAAATATACCGATATTGTCTGTTAGATCTTCGTCTAATTTGACCCAATCGTGTGGTACACCGGCTGGTAAAGGATATTTCAATTTGAAATCATCTTCAGTCAATATCTTTGTATTATCACTGCTGCTGCTGCTGCTGGTGGTGGTGTTATTGTTGTTGCCATCCGGCAATTCTGATGTAGTTTCCTCAAAGATCAAGGCAGTTTTATCCTTATTGTTTTCGAAATGAATCTTGACCTCGTTTTTGGTCTGTGCAGCATACTTAACATAAATTTCACAGGGATATTTCTTTCTTTGGAAAACATTGAACGCTACACCAATATCGAATCTTGAAGGACCCATCCATCTGATAAATTCCGTGTTGATGTCCGATTCTGCTATCACACCGTAAGT
This sequence comes from Tetrapisispora arboricola, assembly GCA_030557565.1. Classification (NCBI taxonomy): domain Eukaryota; kingdom Fungi; phylum Ascomycota; class Saccharomycetes; order Saccharomycetales; family Saccharomycetaceae; genus Tetrapisispora; species Tetrapisispora arboricola. The sequence goes on along the minus strand of JAKTPK010000146.1, from coordinate 9,081 downwards.
TTGACTTAAAAAGGATAACCTTGGAGATTCTTCGACATACGAATTCTGTGAACAGGCCATCAAATCTATACGTGCTTCGGTACCTTTCAACAAGCATAACGTCGCAAAAGAAGGGTTTGTTGTCCAGTGACACGACACACTCATTGCATTGCCCGATCCACAGGGGATTTGTGTGACGACCAATTTGTTGAAAGCATCAACGCGATCGGACCTTTGATTCAATCCATTGATCACTTCATATGGAATACCATCTCCGGAAGCACACGCTATGGTATCGTATTTTTCCAAATCGATTTCACGTGCAATGTCAATTGCATGGCCACCATACTTCGTATAAATAATATCGACGGTTGATCTGCTCTCTTTTAGAATTGGGTGACAGTTCGATAAGTATAAATGCTTTGCTCTACCTTTACCACCATGAGGATTGATAATAACCAGGATCTTTCTACTGATCTTGGAGTTGTTATAACTTTTTGATAATATCGTTCTACATAATGATGAGTTCGAACTGTTTTGGCCAAGGCCCAGGCCCTGTCCGGGGCCTTGGTCTTGCTTTGAATTGATGGATGACGACGTAGATGAATAACTGTTCAAAAGAGGAGATGGTATTGATTGATCAATACGTATTGTTAATTTTTCGGGTACTAATTTATTGCTGTTGAATACTACGTATGTTACAATTACGACATCTGAGTTACTCGTTCTTGTTTTATCCAAGTCTCGTTCTTGATCTTGATCTCGTTCTTGGTCTTGCGACGGTCTCGTGTTCGATTCGTTTGTTGAATCAGTGAACGGATTATTGTTGATATCATCCGCTAGTGAGGTAACGTTGATTATACGACCGTATGGTATTATTGTATTGCCTGATACATGCCTTAATGAGTTGTGATAAGGGGCGTCATCGATGTTTGCTGTTGCGCTGGAGTCTGAGTTACCGAATGGCAAACATGAACAACATGTTCTGTCAGTTGTACGTTCAAAATCTTGCGATTTTATGACAATACCGTCTTCGGATATCAGTCCCACTTTATGGATATTGTTTACACTGTAGTGATCTAATCTTGATGAAGTCATTATTAGATAAAGATGCGCGGCTTGTGAGTTTGAGATTACCTTAATTTTTTCCCCTCCTTCTGGTTCATTTGCAGTTATTATACCAATAATACACAAAAAATTTCGTTGGAGATAAATGACCTTAATATGAGAGTAAAGAACTCTTGTGTTTTTTTTTTTGTCCCAGTCTGTCCCTAGACCACTTCAATACTATTTGTTGGTTATTTCTATCACTTAACAAACAAACAAAATAGTTGGAGATCTTATTGTCACACTGAATTTTTTTTTTCATATGACATGATTCAGTTGATAACTTACCATGTATATATATAATGATGATAGCTTGATGCATTATCTTCTTGAGAAACCAGACTGAATCTGACATGTACAAACCTGCAGTGAAACCGGTTGAAGTGATATACACAAACATGGCTTATTGGTTTTTTCACAGTTTCCCTGTACATGGTCGCAGTGAGAAGGTAATAACAGAACACAATACTGATCTACGGTTCGTTTCTTTTTTTGCATTTTTGAAATAACCAGTGAAATGTGAAGTTCCAACACTTTCCACCTACAGCTGTTACACATTCAACACAATTCCGTCGTGAGTGCGTGTGTGTTTTGTCTTGTTGACACAAAAAAGGCAAGAAAATTGATCGATTGAATGAACAACTGAGGTGGTTGATTCATTACGAGAATATTGGAAATATCCAACCTGTTCAGAAGGTTGAGGAGATTGAAATTCCACCCCCTTTAATAATTGACATTAGCACACATTTCCACGATCCAATCGCTGAAAGTGTCGTGGGGCACCGGGAAAAAAAAAAAAGAAGCCTTTTTTTTTTTGTTTTGCTTTTGTTACTCGAACAACTAGAGTGACGGATGATATCAAAATGTTTCTCTACCAAGGGGCAGCAGAAAAAAAAATTTTCACAACCAGCGCACGCGTAGTTGTATCCGTTTGCTATTGGCTTTTATTCCTCGCATCCGTTTCCTCTCTCGGTCTCCAAAAGGGGTGTTTTCTGTAATACTTGATCTTTAGATCAAGGCATCATTTTTGTTTGTACGATCAATATTGTTGGTCGTATTTTGGCGTTGCATTTAGAAAATTTATAGCGCTTGGAAATCGTTTGTAATTGTTTCGTGTGCTCCGCGGAACAATTTTTTCCATTTCAATTTCAATTTCAATGTCCATTTCAATTTTGATTTTGATTTTGATTTCAATTTTTGGGTCCCTCCTCAAATTGCCCATCGGTTGTTAATTTGCTGTCCATTTTTATCGTATTCTACGAGCCTTGTGTCTTTTTTGTTTTTCTCGATTCACACAATTCGTTCGCCGTCGTCACCCGCCTGTCAATCAAACCGTCTGAATCATTAGGTGTGGTGGTATTCTCCATTTTGGCTTTCTTCTTTTTTTGGTTTTTTCTTTTTTTTTCAGTTCTTTTTTTTGGTCACTCTTATTTTGGTGGCAAATATATTTTAATAGAACCATTTTGTCTGATTCAATCAAGTGCTGAAAACTTGTTTTTGTTTTCGATATCTTTTCTTCAACTCTCAAATTGTTCAAGCAAGAGAAAAAAATAGGTAATTTATCAGCAATAATTAACTTGTATCCTTAAGACAACTGACAAAAATCAAATATACATAAAAACTATAACCGAGAAAAAAAAATGTTGAGATCTTCTACTCGTCGCTCAATCACCCCTGTTTTAAGACGTTTCTATTCTCACAAAGAGATTAAGTTTGGTGTTGAGGCAAGAGCTTCTCTTCTAAAAGGTGTCGAAATCTTGGCAGATGCTGTTTCCACTACCTTGGGTCCAAAAGGTAGAAACGTTCTGATCGAACAACCTTTTGGTGCTCCAAAGATCACAAAGGATGGTGTGACCGTCGCAAAGTCCATTGTATTGGAAGATAAGTTTGAGAACATGGGTGCTAAATTGCTCCAAGAAGTCGCTTCAAAAACTAATGAAGCTGCTGGTGATGGTACTACTTCTGCTACTGTTTTGGGTAGAGCCATATTCAGTGAATCTGTTAAAAATGTTGCTGCTGGTTGTAATCCAATGGATTTGAGAAGAGGTTCCCAAGCTGCAGTCCAAAAAGTTATCGAGTTCTTAACGAAGAATAAAAAAGAAATCACAACTTCTGAAGAAATTGCCCAGGTGGCCACTATCTCTGCTAATGGTGATGCCCACGTTGGTAAATTACTAGCTTCTGCAATGGAGAAAGTTGGTAAAGAAGGTGTTATTACAATCAGAGAAGGTAGAACTTTAGAAGATGAATTAGAAGTCACTGAAGGTATGAAATTCGATCGTGGTTTTATTTCTCCTTATTTTATTACTGATCCTAAATCAGGTAAAGTTGAATTTGAAAAACCTTTAATTTTATTGAGTGAGAAAAAATTATCTGCTATTCAAGATATTTTACCTGCATTGGAACTATCAAATCAATCAAGAAGACCTCTATTGATTCTAGCTGAAGATATTGATGGTGAAGCTCTTGCTGCTTGTATCTTGAATAAATTAAGAGGCCAAGTTAAAGTATGTGCCGTTAAAGCTCCAGGTTTTGGTGATAACAGAAAAAATACTCTAGGTGATATCGCCATCTTAACTGGTGGTACTGTTTTCACTGAAGAGTTAGATTTAAAACCAGATCAATGCACTATGGAACATTTAGGTTCTTCTGATTCAATCACTATCACTAAAGAAGATACTGTTATCTTAAATGGTGCAGGTTCAAAACAAAATATTGAAACTAGAGTCGAACAAATAAAAAATTCTATTGATTTGACTACTACCAACTCTTATGAAAAAGAAAAATTACAAGAACGTTTGGCCAAGTTATCCGGTGGTGTTGCAGTAATTAGAGTTGGGGGTTCTTCTGAAGTTGAAGTTGGTGAAAAGAAGGATCGTTATGATGATGCTTTGAATGCTACTAGAGCTGCAGTAGAAGAAGGTATCTTACCAGGTGGTGGTACTGCTTTAGTTAAGGCTTCCAGGGTTTTGGATGATATTGAAGTTGCAAACTTTGACCAAAAATTAGGTGTTGATATCATTAGAAAAGCCATCACTGGACCAGCAAGACAAATTATAGAAAATGCTGGTGAAGAAGGCCCAGTTATTGTTGGTAAATTAAGAGATGAATTTGGTGAAGATTTCACAAAAGGTTACGATTCTTCCAAGGGTGAATTCACAGACATGTTAGCTGCTGGTATCATTGACCCATTCAAAGTCGTTAGAACTGGTTTAGTTGATGCATCAGGTGTCGCATCATTATTAGCTACAACTGAAGTAGCAATCGTTGATGCTCCACAACCACCATCTGCTGGTCCTCCAGGAGGTATGCCAGGTATGGGCGGTATGCCAGGCATGATGTAGGTAACCAAAAAAAAAAAATAAAAATAAAAATAAACGTTTTTAAATTAACTGTAAATATTGATTCTGTAAATTTCATTTTTTTTAATCCCAATACCGAAAAGTTATATATTGGAACTCAAAAAATCATTAAAATGTATATTTCAAACTCAGATTTCATCTTGGTCGGTAGTTAGTCATTGCAAATAGTTTCATAGGCTCACAAAAAATTTAAAAAGGGGCGAGCTGGGAATTGAACCCAGGGCCTCTCGCATATTTGA
>JAKTPK010000144.1:58388-85467 GCA_030557565.1 Tetrapisispora arboricola | reverse complement strand
ATAATATAAATCAGAAAACTCCAATACAAGAAAAGCTAACAAACACTGATAAAACCAGATGACGCACATACCCGTCACTGAAGATGAATACTTAACAAAAACCAGAAATGTAAATCAAGACAACAACTTAACAAAAATCAGATACGTAGATTAATATAACTACTAAATAGGAATCTATAGACATGCAAATGAAATACATAAGTCCGAAATGGATTTTAGAATCTAGAAATATCGAGGTATTCATATCTTGATATTTCAAGATTAAAATAACAAATCAGTCAAATCTTTTATAAATAATATTATGTTCATATTCTATATAAGATTTAAAAGAACAAGCAAAATTTAGATACAAATCTGGGATACAACGAGTCAAGCCACACTTCCACCGCCAACGAATCCAATAATTAGATACTCTCTAAGTATAATCAGAATGTTTATTAAGAATAGGTTATAACTCAAACAGCACCTAAATCCGACCAAATATTACAACGGAACAGTTTCTGTTCCTTTCATTCATCAAAGACTTGGTAATAGTTTCAATAGCTTTTTACTTTATAGTTTAATTGACTTGGTACAACAACATCCCATTCAACAAGCAGTTGAACCATTGATACCCAAAAGAGAAACAGAAATTTTTTTTTTACTTGATATAATACATTAAAATATCAAAATGTTTGTGGGATCAAGAATGCTTCCACTTTAGTTGAATATTATAGAAACAATAAAAAATATGAGCATGTTTAAAAATTCTTGAAATACATTTTATAGCCTAATGTTTTACAAAATCAACAAGTTAGAAAGTAAAAAATTTTTCTATCGTACAACTTATTCAAATGTTTTTTGAAATAATTATATGATATTGTTTACATTCCAAACGTACTAAATTTTAAAAGGATAAGCATTTGCACATAAATATGAAAGTTATTACAATAATAATAATTACTTTTGTGACAATTCAAGCAACAAAAGTGAAGTTGCACATGAAGTTCTGTAAACAAGGTCGAGAAAACCATCAACAGAATTTCAATTCATCAAAAAGTCACATTATTTCAAAGATCAAGGTCAAACATCAATAATAGAGATAAAATTACGGGAACTTTGAAATAAAAATCGATACGGTTTTATTTTTTTGAGATTATTTTAAACGTGTGATTAGTTAGCTCTTCTAATCAATCAGTTAAGAAGACTTTCTTGATAAAGAACTTCTGTTGAGTCTAGCCAATGCGAACTATCAATTCGAAATAAATTTTAATATCTTTTCTTTGATATTTTAAATGTAAAAATTTCTCTATTCGATCTCTATATTTATAAAAAAGTCAAAAAACAGTAGTTCCCTGCATTTACGTATTCGTGAATAAATTCAATAATATTTCGACTGTTTCTTGAAGCTTCTCAAAAGATATTTCTTGTATTTTATTATGCAACAATTTTGCAATTTCATCTCTTAACGCAAATTCAGATGCATCGAATGTCATTTTATAAAGCTTTTGAAACCCAGCTTGAGAATTAGGAATACCTCTTAATCTTAAACCACTTAATACTATTTTTGATAACGTTTCATTCAATTGCAATCTTTTTTCGTTCAATTGAATGCTGCGCAATAGTTTATTTGAATTGGTTTTGTTTTGTTGATATGTCTTTTTCAATGCAGTTTCAAGCTTGTAAGTGGAGTCTTTCTGACTTTCATCATTTTTTTCCATATATTTTTTAATTTCATTGTTTTCAGTACTACCATGAGATTCGTTGGTTTCTTTTTCTTTAATTTTGGTATCTATGTCTTTTTTTTGGGATAGATCAAGATAAAAATACTGAATATAGTTATCTTTCTGGTAAAAGACGATATAATCTGAGTTTAAGCATGATTGATTTATTTTGGTATTATATTTTTGTTCAATGTTATTGTAATTTTTATTTATCTGCACCACAATTCCTCGATCAACATATCGCAGTTTTGATTTAAAAAAGGCCTTTGAGGTGCTACTTGTTGTGAAACAAAAATGGCAATTATCATCTAGTTTGTTATACTTACTAAGAGACCAAATCGGTAAAAATTTTACATCAACATAACTAATGAATTTGGAATTATAAGTAATGATTTTTTCTTGTCCATTATTATCATTTTGTTTATGTTCTTCTAAATTTTCCTTAACCCACAATTGTATGTCACGTAACGTAATGTCGTTATGACGGCTTCCCAAATCTACTTTTAAAACAGCTGTTTTACAAAACATACAAAAAAGTATAAAATCAAATTATAATTTTGACAAGGAGCGTTGCGTTAATATTGTCGAACAATATTGTTCTCATGAACTTTGAATATTATATCTGAATCTTAATGTAAAATTTTCGATGGTGCTTCTCAATGCTTATTCGAAAAATGAAATGATAAAATAAACTAGCTGACGTTGATAATTATACTCCAAACCATTTTGGTTCATTGACTTCAATATAAATAACATTAGAAGTACTTGAGCTCAAAATTGTGAAATAGTTCATTCAAAACAGCCTTTGGAACTATTCTTTGCACTGTGATGGTGTGATATATAGTTTAGAAATCTGAATTTTTGGATTTATAAAATGCGTTGGAGCAAAATTACAATAATTGCCATTAAAAATAAAAAAGAAAAAAAAAACAAAGTAAAAGTTTATAGATACAATTGAGAAAATACCATCTAAACAAGAATAAAAAAAAACATTCGATATAATAACAAGTTATATATATATTTATAGATATAGATATAATTTGATTCAAAATATATATAAATTGTTTAATTTTGTTTGATTTCATTTGTTTTGACTATATAATTAAAACAAACAATCTGAATCATTGAAGCTCATACAAGACTTTTAATAAAAAATGATTTTACCACCATCTACATTAAATCAGAAGTCCAGTCGTGTTTACTCTGTAGCAAGAGTGTATAAGGATGAATGTGAAAAGAGACCACAAGAATATTGGGATTATGAGCAAGGTGTAACAATCGAATGGGGTGAGATATCTAATTATGAAATTATTAATAAAATTGGGCGTGGTAAATACAGTGAAGTTTTTAGTGGTAGGTGTATCACAAATAATCACAGTTGTGTTATAAAAGTGTTGAAACCTGTTAAAATGAAAAAGATTTATAGAGAGTTGAAAATTCTTACTAATTTAACGGGGGGTCCAAACGTTATTGGATTACTTGATATTGTAAAAGATTCTGGTTCCAAAATTCCTGCACTAATTTTTGAAGAAGTAAAAAATGTAGATTTCAGAACTTTATATCCTACCTTCACACTAACTGACATTCAATATTATTTCACTCAGTTATTAATAGCTTTGAATTATTGTCATTCCATGGGGATAATGCACAGAGATGTAAAACCTCAGAATGTTATGATAGATCCTACTGAAAAGAAATTAAGATTGATCGATTGGGGTTTGGCGGAATTTTACCACCCAGGTGTTGATTATAACGTTAGAGTTGCTTCTCGTTACCACAAGGGTCCTGAATTACTGGTAAATTTGAATCAATATGATTATTCTTTAGATTTATGGTCGGTTGGCTGTATGTTGGCAGCTATTATATTTAAGAAGGAACCATTTTTCAAAGGTTCAACCAACGCAGATCAATTGGTCAAAATCGCTGCTGTGTTAGGTACCAAAGAATTATTAGAGTATTTAGGAAAATATGGATTGAAATTACCTTCAGAGTATGATAATATAATGAGAGATTTCTCAAGAAAACCTTGGAAAATGTTTATCAAAGATGATGAGAAGAGTAAAAAATTATGTGCTCCAGAAGTTGTTGATTTAATTGATAACTTATTAAGATATGATCATCAAGAAAGATTAACAGCTACAGAAGCAATGAATCATACATTTTTCAAGACTAAATATGATTAAAATTGGTTTATAACTTAATGAAATTTTAAGATTGATATATATGCAACTTTATGAAAAACTATAAACCCAATATTATACAATTTTAACAAACACTTTTCATAATTTGTCTTTTTGTAATATCGATTACATCAATTTATTAAGTTGATATATACAAAAATGTTAATCAAATAAGCAATGTGATATTTTTTAGTTTCTATTTAAATAGTAAATTTATTTAATCGTTATTATCTATAATAAGTTTAAATTATGCGTTTATTACTTTAATGCAGGATACACCAGTTAATTATTTCAAAGAGAGAAGAATATAGGAATTCATGTGAAGTCAAAATCGTTGATCTTAATATTTGACTTAATGCTGCCACTCAACAATTGGAAAAAAACTTAACTGAAATTTGTGAATGAATATGGAATGAATGTATGAATGAATTGATGAATGAATGTAGTTAATGGATGAATGTAGTTAATGGATTATATTAGAAATATTATTACAAACCCATGTCGTTAATGTATGTATGAGTTTCAAAATAGGTACCTTTTTCATTGATATCTCTTCTTAAAACGAAATCATTAAAATTTAACGATTTTGTTTTTTTCATCGTTTTTGACTGCTTATTTAAATTATCAAAAACGGAAGAACTTGATGATATAGAAGAACAAGAATCTGAGAAATATTCAAATTCTTCTGGTATTTCCTCGCATAACATTTTACCATCTGATTTTGATTTTGAATGTAGCGAATTAATGACCAGTTTTTCCAGCATTTTGTTATGGATTGATTTCAATTTTTGAGAATCATTTTTATTGAAAGACAACATAGACTTGTTAGCCGAAATAAAATGAGGACCATATAAAACGGTCAAATCAGTTTCCTTATTCCAATTTATGCTCATGGGGTCTATTTTTTTTATATCATTAGAATTTAGAGATATACTCCAACGTCTCCAAACACAATGATGTAATCTTTTTAAATATAAATCGTAATCGAATTTATCTTCCAAACAACAGCTGGGCAGTCTCAATCTACATTCATCAATCAAATTTTGTTTCAATGGAAATGAATTATAATTTTTCAAAATACACCAGGTCTCATTATATTCATTAACCGATTCAGTGTGTTCGAAATTATGAGTGAAATAGTCCAAAGAAGTTCTGGAGTAATCATTCAAGTTTTCTAGAATTTCAATATTCTTTTTTGTCAGTATAGAGTCATCAAAACTTTGAAACTTCATTTTTATTTTTTTCTGTGTGTTTAATGTATTTTTATCAATCAAAGAAAAGTATATATATATAAATAATAAGTTGACTTTGAAGAATGAAAACAATAAACTAACTCAAATATATGTGAGATATTTTAAACTTGGTCTGCTTTGGAAATGTGTAAACGACAAACAATATTAATGGAAAACAAAATAAAAAATTAATGAACTTTATTATCTACAACTAAAAAAATTAAATAATCGTAATTTTTGTTTTTCAGAAACACTTATATTGTTCTATATATATATAAAAGTTTCGTTATTTTTACAAATAACGAAATTATGGTCTAATTCAATTTTCTTTCAATTACTAATCTTTGACTCTAATATGTTGATTTCTATAGATCTTTATCAACAAAAAGAACAGAAAAAAAGAAAGATTTAGTAATATAACAATTATGACAAAATTTCTTCAAAAATATTTTTTCTGAAAAGAAAAAGAAAAAAAGTATTCTCTACGCCAATCGTTTGTGTAATTATTTGATAATTAACCAAGAAAGAAATATGATGTGTTTCTTCATGTAAATTCGACATGTTGTCCACACAAAATGCTGCACCTGATATACGAAATAAGTTAAAGATCATAAAAAATTGTATTGACTTTAACTTTATAATACTAAAAAAGAAATGTACACGATGTAATAATACGGAATACTCTGATAAATTTTTATGTAAAAACACACGGCTATTTGAGCCAAATTTTTATTTCAAAGTTTAATTGTAATATAATTTTTTTATTACTTTATGTAAATTTGTTGTGCGGGATCGTTATCCGTACATTTGAAAAATTTCCAAAAAGATTAATCTCCGTAAAAGTTCTTTTTTTTTTAGACTTTTTTTAACTTGAAAAACAAACAATCTCTTTTGCATTTCCCACGTCACCATCTAACGATTGTTTGAACTAACATTATGGAAATGGATTTCCTAAACAGAGGTTGCAGAAACAGTTATGTGACCTCATGGTGGTAAGAAGGGCACAAATAAAAAAACATTGAGAAAAAAAAAAATTAAGTAATATTTGCTTTTTTGGGATTATTTATTTTTGTGCAGGTACATTTATCGCACTGTTTTACCTGCATAATTTTTACTTTCATAATTTTTACTTGCATAAATTTTTGATAATCAGAAATTGTAGTATGGAAGATGTACAGCCAAAAGCATGCTGAACTGGTACGATATATAATACAGAAAAATTAAAAAAAATTAAAAGCTAAAGAAACGCTAAAATATTTAAATTACGATACTGTTTTTTCTACCGATTAGTTAGGTAATACTGCAGAACTCAAGAAAGAAAACATCCAGGAAATTAACATAAAAAAAAAGTTATTGTTTGGACTAATTGATACGGTACCGTTCACTGGAACTGCATATTTTTGTTATATTTTTCAAAAAGTATAAAAAACGAAAATAATTAATATTACAAATTTGAATCCTCATACCAGGGAGCTTTGTGTGCGGTTTTATACAGATATTAATTAACTGGAAATTGGATTTTTCCATCATGTGTGTTGAACTTTCTATGGATTGCAGAATTTTGAAGAGAAGACTGATCGATTATTCCGTATCACACATTTTTCATAATTTATACTTTTTTTAAATGTTTTTTGAAGTTTGCATATTTATTTCTCGTACGCAGTCTGCTCTTCGTCTTTTCTCTTATAATAAACACAACAGCAAAGTAATATAAAAAATTTTCATTCGCATTTCTACTACTCTTGCCTATTGTGTATGGAAGTTGACGTTATGAATGTGTTTTCTGCTTGGTTAACTGTGAGATATACAATCCGTGACCACTTTTCTAAATGAAATCAAAATTTTAGATCGAAACCGGAATTGAAGTTTTCGAATTATAGAATATTAGATTCACCTGTATGTATTCCACGAACTCAACTCGTTACAACAATCACTGGTCTTATGCTTTCTAGATATTCTTTTTTTTTTTTTCGAAAGGTCTACCCTGAACTGGTGGAATCAATCAACTAACAAAATACGCATAATTTGTTTAAAGAGATGATTTTTTTGTTTTTATTTTATATATATATTTACGAGGTAGATTCTTTCTGTATGAGCATTTCAGAGTATTCTGTTTTTAAGTGAATCGTAATAAAATCTTTATAATAATTCAAGATCGATTTTAATTCTGATATGCCAAACACATTTCGTTTAGTCAGTATTGCAGGTGTATCTCTTGGAAATAATTGTTTTGTTTTTAACAATTATTTTCGAACTTCTTTGTTTTGCGTTAAATCTCATTTCTGTCAAAATTTGTAATGTTTTTTCAATAAACCACTTGTAGTCCAAAATTTATTTAATTTCACAATAAACAATAGACTTTTTATTTTTGTAGCCATTGTTCTATTACATTCAAAAATTCAAGTAGAAGCTGAACATGGTTTGAATTATGTGCTAATTTATTGATTTTGAATGCCTCGAAGAGTTATCAAGCCTCAATTGGATCGCGCAATATAAAAGTGCATAATGTTTGACCAATTTTCCATTTCGAAATGATATGACAAGCATAGCCTCAAATTCTTGTAATCAAATAAATATTAAATACATATCTTTTTGTTTATACAACCTTTTTACTCTTTAAGAGGTTTCTTTTTAGATATGTCATTATTAATTTTCACCCTCTTAGTTTTTCGTCTTTCTATACTTCGCAACACAAGTTCAATTAGTTCAAATATCTTGTCTTTGTTAACCAATAATGGGAACAAGACAATCATGCTTCAATATCAATTTTGAAAAAAAAGTATGTTATTTGTTTTACGTTTCTACTTTCTAACCCTGTGGTCATCTTCGTACCTTTCCTGATATCAATTACACAGATTAGTGGAAGGAAGACGCAAGATAGAGTATATCTACGCAAGATGTATTTTATCAGTGGTGAACAGTCTTATTGAAAACCCGGAATGTTTGAATCGTTGGGCTTTTACTTTTGTTTGTCTTCAATCTAATCTATTAAAAACACACAATTAGGCGATGCAAGTTACGGATTTAATGTATTGAGGATATGTGAGTACAGTATATAACTAAATGTTTAATTATTAAATAGGAAATTATCTACACATATCTCCCAAAAGAAATCGTTAATTAGACAAACCACGTTAAAACCTTCACAAACTTTTGGAATTTTTTTTCAATTGAAATCAATCGAACGGTATCGAAGTTCAAAAACGTGTATACAACTTCATGTGAGTAATCTTGCAATGTATCCTAATCGTTACAAGAATCATGATATTTACAAGCACCACACAACATTAAAAATGACAAAAAAAATTGTATAGAGTCCGGATATAAATCTCAACAAACTATATAGAAAGGCTAAACTCACACATTATTAGGTAGTAAAAAAAAATTTTTATAATTACAAATTTTTCAAAGTGGATGAGCACATCACCACGTGACCATATCAAACAGCATTTCGCAAGTTCCCTTCCCTTCCTGGCTTCAACCCTTGCTTTGCCCTTACCCCCACCCCTCTCTTGCAGTAGCCCAACCGAATCCCCAGATTTTACCCTGCCGATAACATGAGAGAATTCTTTCAACATCACATGGAATGAACAATGAAAAAGAATGACACTTTGAAAGACCATGCTCCGTTACCCTCCTTCATGAAGCTGGAATAAAATAACACAAGACCGAAAAAAGGGGATAACCGTACATCTTCCAAAGCGAGCGAAACAAAAAATTCATAAAACCATCAAATCATTGTTTGTATTGCGCAGTCTCTCTAATCTCCGTTAAAATCTGTTTTTGATTTTCTGTTTTTTTCTCTATACCATGGAAAATTTCCTTCGATATTATTGGTCGACATGTCGCTCACACACAATTGAATTCCTTGAAAATTGAAGTTTGTGTTGTCTGAAGATATTGTCATGTCGAATTTTCCTCAAATCTTTGTATATGATACAGTGTGGTAAATAGCAAACTTCTACAGCATAGCATAGTTAGTGTACCACCATCCCATACATATATACATACATGTATACATACATACATACAGTAAATGCATCATAATATGCCTGAAACTTGGTGTTTGGCTCACACTCTGTTGACAAATAATAATTATCTCAATTTATGAAGTTTCTTCAACTACTGAGTATCTAAACTCATGTCGATGTATATGCTCACCGTTTTCTTAAATTTTCACTTCAAAATACTCAGGATTTTATTTATTCCTATTGCTACCTCTGTAATTTTATCGAGGTACTAGTTTCTTGCTTTTTTTTTTTGGAAACATGAAATAATTTATATCGCTATTAACAAATTATTTTACTCCATTATCATCACTTCTTATTCTTTACTATTTCTTTTACAATTTCAATCCCACTTTTATTTCATTTTATTTATTTATATTATATTGTACTTTTTGTTAATTATATATAGATATCTGAATTGTCATACAAACAGTCTCATCTGATAATTCAGCAACACAACGAAAAATCAATTGTATTTATATATACACGTATACGTATTGATATCATACAAAAATTGAAAACATATATTTATTTATTGAACAGACAGACCCATCTTTCTGCTGTTATATCTTTTATTTGTTTTAGAGATTTTTGGATAAAAAAAAAAAATTTACATAGATATTGAATTTTTCAAGAAAAACAACAACAAAAAAGATGTTTGCACAATTTAAAAATCGTCTAGGTTCAAAACTAGGCCAAAGAATATTATTGGGTGGTGCTGCTACGGCGGGTATCACATCTTCTGCTATTTTATATGCGGATAGTTTAACAGCTAATGCAATGACTGCTGCTGAACATGGGTTGCATGCCCCTGCTTTTGAATGGTCTCATAATGGTCCTTTAGAAACTTTTGATCATCATTCAATTAGAAGAGGTTATCAAGTCTACAGAGAGGTATGTTCTGCTTGTCATTCCTTGGAAAGAGTTGCTTGGAGAACTTTAATTGGTGTTGCTTTCACTAATGAAGAGGCTCGTGAAATGGCTGCCGAATTTGAATATGATGATGAACCTGATGAACAAGGTAATCCAAAGAAGAGACCAGGTAAGATTGCTGATTTGATTCCTGGTCCTTATCCAAATGAACAAGCTGCAAGAGCTGCAAATCAAGGTGCATTACCACCAGATTTATCATTAATTGTTAAAGCAAGACATGGCGGTTGTGATTATATTTTCTCTTTATTGACAGGTTATCCAGATGACCCTCCTGCCGGTGTTGTTTTACCAGCAGGTGCTAATTATAATCCTTATTTCCCAGGTGGTTCAATTGCCATGGGTAGAGTTTTATTTGATGATTTAGTGGAATATGAAGATGGTACCCCTGCCACTACTTCACAAATGGCTAAGGATGTCACAACTTTCCTAAACTGGTGCGCTGAACCAGAACACGATGAAAGAAAGAGATTAGGTTTGAAAACCATAGTGATCTTATCTTCATTATATTTATTATCTGTTTGGGTCAAGAAATTCAAATGGGCTGGTATAAAGACAAGACAATTTAAATTTAACCCACCAAAGAAGAATTAGGTCATATGGAAAATTAAAAAAAAAGTAAATACAGTCCATTCAATTATTATAAAATTGAAACCAAAAACAAGCTTAAAAAAGTAATAAGAAAACAAGATTTTATCTTAAACCTTTTTTTCAATATCTTTTTTTGCTTAAATTTTATTTATTACTAACATTCATTCAAATTAAGTGTTTCACAATTTTCCAATTCTTCAATTATTATTAGTTTTATGAAAAGTAAAAAAAAACTTAGGAAAATCAATTTTTATAAAGCTATTAATGAAATCAAAAAGGAAATAATATAATATCTTTTATTAAAATATTTTCTCATCGTATATATTCATATTAACATCAAAATCAAATGAACTAGAAATGCAATAAAAAAAAATCGTTATAATATTAAAGATTGATCATAATTAATGATTGTATTATTTTATTTGTTTTTTCTTACATTTGCTTTTAAATATTTTTATCTCAAAATTCAATAACTAAGTTATAGCAATATCATATGTATATAAATTTTTTTACTTTTACATAAGAAAATACATTATTATTTATTCTTCTAAACATATTTTGACATTTGTATAAACAATTACAACTTTGACACTAAATCGAAATTTTTCTTGAGGTTAGGGGTAAGAAACTGGATAGTTGATGCCAATGAGCGTAACAAGACTTTTTATTATAGGTTGGTCAAAGATAAACTGAATTTTTGACTCAAATTGAAATGTCAACAGAGATAAATTTTGTTCGAAAGAATTTTGTTCGTTTGAAAAATTAATTCAAAAGCTTTCAGTAACAAATTGAAACTGTTCAATATGAAGCATCGGAATCTATATCTTTAATCTAATTCTACTGCAACTGCTTTTGAACCTTAATAATTTCTCAATTGATATCAACAATTATATGGTTCTATTGACATTTAATGCGAAATACACAAAGATGCAATAATTAAAAGAACAGTTGTCAATTATTTTAATTATCATAAAAAAAATTGTTTTAACCCAAATAGGCAATTAATTTATCCATGCAAATGAACTGATTAGGAAATTTTATTAAGTTTTTCTTTAATATCTTAACCTATTTGGGTATAGAATAACAGTTGATCGCGTGAAAACTGTTAAACTATTTTTGCCTAAACACGTAAAACATTGATTAAAGTGCAAAAAATTTTAGATACGGAATTTAATTTCTACAGTATAGACTCTGCAAACGTACTTTTTTTGTCTATATCCAATTGCTCTCACATTATCTATTCTATTCGATTTAAGATTAAAACTTTTCACTTGCGAGTAAAATATAGTTCTATCCATCTTCAACTGCAATGTTTGGCCAAGAGAGGAGTGAGGCTATTACAAACGTTGCAATTTATTGCAGTTATGATACAACATGAAACAACCCAACTTTTATAACAACGATTATTGTTAATTATACTACAATTCAATCAAGTCATAAATGCATTCTCAATAGTTATTTGAAGCATATCTCTTATATATATATCTATATATAAACTTTGGATAAAAATCTATGCATTCGCTTGATTTGAACTATTATAAACCGTGAAAAAAAGGAAAAAAGTATCAAGAACTTGTACAATATCCTTGATTCGATTGCTCAGAACAGAATTTACTGGTGCCACTGAATTTTTTCATCCCTTTCCTTAATCAATTAAAATAAATTGTCATTGAGCAAATGAGTACTCCAGATAGACCTACGAAACGAAGAGGAAGACCTCCAATTACCAAACATTACGCTAATCCGTTGAAGAGTCCAATGGCTCATTCTTCTAAACAAGTCCAAAAGCAAGGTCTAAGTGGACAAAATACTTCCAAGCCGTTAATGAAAGTTGGCACAATAACTCCATCACCAAAGAGAAGAAAACGATCACAAAGTATAGCATCAAACAATTCTTTTACTTCAGCTTCAGATATAAGCAACATCTTGGATAACGGAACTTCTAACATAGATTCAAAAACAAAAAGAAGTAATTATAGAGGCGTTATATTATTAACTCCACAAAAGCAAAATGTTTCAACTCCAAAAAAATCCAAATCAGAAAGCATCATTTCAGGAAGTGCATTGTCTACACCGGCTTCAACTAATAGTAATATTTTTTCATCAACCTCTAGGTTAACAGTGCTTAGATCTTCACCCCCCACCACATCTCCAATAATATACCATAATAAAAAGAGTTCGGAAATTCTACATTTGAATGATGCTGTGCAATCAAATATAGAATCACAACCAAATACGTTAAAAAAATCATTTTCTTCTTTTAGATTATCATTTAATATTAATTCTGATGGTAGAGCATCAATTTTGGGGGCAGAGCCTTCAATGGCCAGTAATTCTAATGAAGAAGACTATTCTAGAAAAAACAATGAACTAATAATAAAGGATGCTAACAATTCAATTACATTACAGGATGATAGAATTAATAAGGGCGATGTATTGTCTTTGCTGAAAAATTTAAGAAACAATAAAATAGTCACTAATGAAAAGAACAATGATGTTAAAACTACAGCTAAGTCTAAAGCACAAACTAAAACGAATAATTTGCCAATTATTGTAGAAACTTTACCGTCAAATCCTAGTTCACCAAAACATAATGAATCTTCACAATCTTTGCTCCCCCCAACCACTCCTAAGTCCAATTTTCAATTTACAACTGGTTTTACACCAATTGGGATAGATCAAATTTTATTGGATGAGGCTATTTTGGATACACCTAGAAGAATTTTCAATTCCCTTGATAGCAAATTTACTAATTTAGGAGGCAACACTAACATTCTTCTTAGCCCTCAGGTAAAATTTTCTTCAAAAAACAATGATGCGTCCCAAGCTGATCAAGAAATAGTCTTCAAATTAAGTAGTGGAGATCCTCTTCTGCTGACTGATGAATCAATTAGTAACACAGTAAATACTCATTCGACTAACATAAGCGACAACGTAAACCATACTCATTTGCTATTATCACCACCTTCTAAAAGAAAATATTTTAACACACCGCCTTCATGGGTTAATTTTGGTTCGCCAAAAGATTCTGATTCGAATAGAACAAATACAGTTTTGTTAACTGCACAACTTAATCAACTTTCAAATGCAGAAAATAAAAACGAGCAACTACTGTCTGTTAAAAATGCATCAAAAGTATTAACTTCACCAAAATTTAACATTATGAGTTCTCCTAGTGTTGATATATCAAATCTGTCACAACAATTTGATTTCTCATTTAACACCAATCAAGATCATAAAGGCTCAATTCTCTTAACAGCTACACCAAAATACACAGAGGATGTTATCTCAAATCAAGAGTTGCAACTTTCCAAAGTAATTGAATGTACGCCTTTGATTCAACAGACTATGAGTGGATCTTTGAATTCGAAAATAGTTGGGTCTTCGAACATCAATCATTTACAAGAAGAGGCAAGAAACTCCAATCCATCTATAGTTCCAAGCACAATTGCCGTTGAACAAGATGATGCAAGGAATGCTTTGAGGAAATTAGTGAATAATCGTTAGTGTCAAACGTAAATAGTATTTCAAATCAAATGACTAAATATAACAAACAATGATTTTTTTTTTAAAAATTTCTTGAGCTCAATTCAAGTTTATGATAGATATATAGAAATCGTCTAAAAAATCTATTTTTATATGGTTGCCTGCAAATAGCAAGATTAGAGAAATAACTGTTACAAACGTATCGCAATCATTACATAACCTTTGATATTTTATCAAAACAACACACTAACTAAAAAGTATTTTCTATCTTTGCTATATCTTTCATTGCCTATTTGAAAAGTCTTAGCAGATACTTCTGATTAATTTTGATTCGATTTTATCCTTTTTTCGGTAAAATCAATTGCACGCATTATTGATATAATTATTAATTTACGAATAAGCCGAATAATAAATAATTGTGCTTTGATAAATATATGTATTTTATTTTCAAAAAGGCCAACAGTTTACTAATATTGTGAATCAATGTACTTTTCAATTAAAGTGAGAGGAGCAATATTTGACTATACCTTACGATCGTATTATTATTAGTATTCAGCTGATAACTTTCGATAACCGTTCGTGCAATTTTTGAAGATAATGGATTACGAAGATAATCTTGATGCCCCTGTCTGGGATGAATTAGATTCTTCTAATTTGAATAATAAGAAAACTGATGAGGAAAGCACCAACAAAGAATTAAACGATGAATTAAGTAAAAATTTTGAAAAAGTTTCGATTGCCAATCCAAATTTAGAATTCGAAAACAACACTCTTGGTACTTTTACTCCAACAGTATTGAATGATGGAGGTACATATAGTAACGAAATAAAAAATTTTGGTGTGGAAAACGATATCAATTTGATTAAGAACGATACGGTTTCGACTACAAATGGATATTCACAGAACAGTCAGCATAGTTGGGATGAAAGAGACCAAGATGAGACTGCCAACAAGCGACAACTAATAGATCAATTGGCTCCTAAGGATAACACATTATTCTCAGATTTGGAGCAAGAAAAAATCAGTAAACTATCAGAGAAACATTTAGGAAATGACTCGTTATTTAAAAGTGAAATTCTATCACCTATTACAGTTGACGAATCTGAATTAATTGGATCTGAAGATTATTTAAAAACAAATAATATACCATCCAATAAAGCACATATGTTATTTTCTTCGGCAAGACTTCGTAGGAAGCCTCTAGTAAAAAATGATCAACAAATAAAAGTAGAAAAGCCCATCTCTAACTTGCATGATCCTTTGAACTTGTTGTTGAAATCAAGTGAATCAATCAAACAATCAAATACAGAAAACGAAGTTAAGCAATCCAATAATTCTGATAATATAAGCAAAACTCTTATTACAGAGTTAGAAAAACCTCTTTTCGAGCTCAGCGGCAGTGAAAATAGTTTGGCAGAACTTTCAAACACTACTTCTGATTTATTGAATACAAAATTATCGACAAATGACAAGCTAAAGCCGAATTTCCAATCCTCAACAAAAACTTTAAATCTGGTGGAAGAGTCAACTGTTAAAGAAAAGCCATTACCATTTTCGATTGAAGTGAAAGATCCCATCAAAGTGGGGGAGCTAACTGCCATGCACGTAGAGTATAGTGTGATCTCACAATCAGATCTGTTAGTTTCTAAATTTGCACAAGTGAGTAGACGGTATTCAGATTTTCGTTGGTTATATCGCCAATTACAAAATAATCACTGGGGGAAGATTATTCCACCACCCCCTGAAAAGCAAATAGTTGGAAGATATAATTCTGATTTTATGGAAAACCGTAGATATCAAATGAATCAAATGCTAAACAAAATTGCATCTGATTCCATTCTGCAAAAAGATCAAGACTTTCTGTTATTTTTGACCAGCTCCGACTTTGGGGTAGAATCTAAAAATAGAGATCAGTTCTCCAATTCTAAGGCATCTAATGACAGTAATGATCTTTCCGAAGTGCATATAAGTGATATACAACTTTTGGGTGCCGAAGAAGCCGAGATTGTCGCAAAGACGGGTGGTTTTGATAATGAACTAAATAGAAATTTTATTAGCATGACATTCTCTTCGCAGCAGAAATATGAAGAGCCCGATGAATATTTTGTGAACAATCTGAAACTGTTAGAAGCTTTAGAAGAGCAACTGAGGGAACTCAATAAGAGTCTAGAATTACTATATTCAGAAAGAAATGATCTGGTATTTATTACAGATGAGTATATAAATTCCATCAAAAAATTAGCAGATTACGAAGTTACAAAGTCGGTGTCTGAGCTGTTGGAGAAATTTTCAGCAGTCAACGCCAAACTGAAAGACTCCCTTGAACTTACTTCATCACAAGAACACTTAACTTTAGGAGTTACATTGGATGAATATATCAGATCGATCACAAGTGTTCGTGCCATTTTCAAACAGAGAGAAAAATTAGGTGACATTCTTGTATTAGCTGAAAGTGGTTATTCTAAAGCAAAAACCCAACTCAATAAATTTGATGGTAACCCAGGGACAAGAAATATTGAAAAATTCAACAATGCAAAAGTTCAACTTGAAATAACAAAAAAGAGATATCAGGCGGTGAAAAGGAAATGGCAGGAAGTAGGTAATAGAATAAAAATTGAAATGGAATCTTTTGATACAGAGAAAATGGAGGAGTTTAGAAATGTAATCGAGATATATCTTGAAGCATCCATTGAATCTCAAAAAGCAAATATCGAATTATGGGAAACTTTTTACAAAAATGGTATGTAATATTGATCTGTACTCGTCATAAGTATCCAGGTATTTATATTTATATAAATAGAATAAGGAAAAACAAATGAAATAGTGAGCCATTTAATCAAAAATTAATTACAGTACAATCTTTGAAAAAAAATAATATCAAATGTCGTTAAGCAAAGAATCTTCGTCTTCTTTTTCCTCTTCAAAAAGTTTATTTAACAATGGAAAAATGGATTGCTGTTCCCCTATCTTGCTGTAGCTCACAATAAATCCGTCAAAAGCAAAACAAAACTCATCTGCAAGAATATCCAAGTTTTTATCCATTTGAGGAAGCTTTGGATATCTTTGAGAGAAATGCGTTAAAATCAATTTGCGTGCATTCATTTTATTTGAAACAGTTATAGCTTCGTTTATGGTACAATGTCTTTTTTGAATGGCATCTTCAATTAGCTCATTATCCAAAGTGGCTTCATGAATTAGCAAATCAGAATTTCCACCAATTCCTTCGGAGAAGTTTTTTATGTTTGGTCTAGTATCTCCAGAATAAGAAATTTTAAAAGACTTCTTTGAATATGAGTTCATATAAAAGGTGATCGAATTAGAGTAAGCCCAATTACAATGAATTGCTTTGCAAGTATCGAATCTAGCGATTTTCAAATCTTTGTACATACTTGTAATTGTTTTTAAGTCCCTAAAAGATGACTCGTCATCAAGCTGTAGCCTTCTCTTTTTGTTGTCAGTAGTCTTGATGATATTATTGTATTCTTCTATCTGTATTGGCTGCGTTTCCTTTCTAACAAATTGACTAGATACTAGGTGTTCCGCACTTATATAAGAAATTCTGTTTAGAATGTCCGAGTCTTCATATCTCAACCATTCATGCATGAATTTATTATATTGCCATGGTGTTACTAGATATATCTTTTTCGAGCTTTCTGATTTATTACATTTATACCATTCCTTTAATATACTTATTATTCCCAAATGATGATCAGCGTGTAAATGACTCAGATAGATCATATTCAAATTTTTAAATATACATTCCAGTTCCATGACCGAAAACATCCTTTTTAGCGTCCCAATGGTATTTTCACCGGCATCCAATAAAATACAACGTTGTTCGATCTCATTATTTTTATTTTGGTATGGAATTTTTATTAATGTTGAAATGACATTCCTGTATTTAGAGGGTAGTGCACTACCTGTTCCAAGTGTGATAATTTCGACATCTTTATGTTTCTCAACGGTGTTGTTAAAATTGTTATGATTTATTTCATCGTTTATCAATACATCTTTTGCTTTATGATCAACGGCTTTGTTTGAGAGAAGGTTATTATAGACAAAGTTCCACGAAAATTTTGGTTGAATACCCTTTACTACCTTATAGTAGGTAGATGTATCACTCGAAAGATCATTGCTCTTCGACTTAGTGTACGGTAAAATATCTAATTCATATTGGTCAGAAAAAACATGAACGTTTTCTTTTGATAATGATTTTATATTCAAAGGAGTGGGTTGACTTTGCAATAGAGTACTTCCAGATGGAATTTTTTTCAAGTTCCCTTCAAATGCATCAAAGAATTCCTTGGAATATATTCTATCTGTGTGGGGTAAATTATAATTTTTGATTTGGAGAGACTTTAGTTTTAACATAATTGAAGCTGCACTACGGAAAACGATATCATTAGGAGATATTTGCTTATGACTTATAAACTGCTGCGAGTGAGTTGGAAATAGCTCCATGAACTTGATTAGATTATCAGAAATAGTCACATCTTCTCCTAAAAAGTAGTAAATTGCACCTAAATTCGAGTAGTCATAATCTTTCTCAAAAAATTCATTGTAATTAACTAAAAACTCATCATTTGGAATATCCAATATCAAAACTTTCATAAAACTTCTTTCTTCTTCTAGGACTTGATTCGGCGTTATTACTCTGCCATCATCAAGCGTTATTGATTCACCTTTTGTTAATTTAGCAAACAACGGCCCCTTCGGTACTCCCAACTTCAAA
Source organism: Tetrapisispora arboricola (assembly GCA_030557565.1). Lineage (NCBI taxonomy): Eukaryota > Fungi > Ascomycota > Saccharomycetes > Saccharomycetales > Saccharomycetaceae > Tetrapisispora > Tetrapisispora arboricola. The sequence continues at coordinate 66,606 of JAKTPK010000144.1, read as the reverse complement.
GCTTCCTCAATTTTAAATTTCCCTCTAATGGGATTAAAAACAATTTCATAGTTTGTTGAAGACTCAATGCTTTTCATATTAATATTTTTTGGTAACTCAACATTCAAATTGGGATCTGATGTGGGGTCATACTTATCTGTAGGAGCATGTATCGGGAACATTTTTGAAACAATGTTTTTCAAAGCAAATTCATTGCTTGGATTGAACATTGTATCGTTATCTTCCCATTTATTAAATTTTTTATTGATTAGAATGGACTTCACAGTTATTGATTTATCTTTGAAAACTTCATTATGATGCATTACTTTTGTTTGCAATTGGATACCAAATCTAAAAACAAAATATCTCCAAGTTGAAACAATATAATTAATTACAGGATTACCATATATTAGATTTAATTTATCCCTACCTTGATCAGCAACAGTCAATATCATACCCGGTAAACCACCCATTGAACTCCAATTTAGTTCACCTGTTAAAAAAATATTTTCTAATTTGGAAACTTTGATCTTTTTTTCTGTAAGACAACGTTGTGAACCTTCTGATATTTTACCAAAAAAATACTTTTCACCATTAATAGATTGTAGTAATATTAAAGGATGTTCTGTATCCAAGGTTGGATGTGCAATTGCGGATAAATTGAACATTGCTAATTTTCTTTTACAATATTTTTTTGTCTTTTTCTTGATATTTATTTTTTTATGTGGCTGTTTAATCTTAAAATAGTACTTTGAACCATTTATTTTTTGACTTAGTGAATGAAACAAAGTTGAATCACTCCACTTAATATTTTTAGCTATTAACGACAATTTGAAATTATTGTGTAAGGTATTTAATATGCTTTATAGAGATTTCTTGTGGTTTCTCGTAATTTTAAAATATTAAGTATGAAGGTGTTTAGCTTTTTCTATGAATTCTATCAAAAAGTTATCATAAGCATCGTAAAACAAAAATGCTACCCATTCATTAATACATATATATAAGCATCTGTCAATTGAATATACATGAATTTTTGCGATGAGCTCAAGTTGAAAATTTCTTGTGACAATAATTTGTGTATAATGTATGGAAGAAATTCCATCAACCTTTACCATTGGATCAGCCAACACGAAAAGCTTTGATGATATTTTTCAAAAAGATCAAATTTGCCCTTTCGAGCCCTTCTATTTAAAAGTAGCCCTATAGAAACCCTATGTTACATAATTGTCATCACGTGTGTTTGATTGACAGAGTCACTGGTCTGTAGCTCCCATGTGTCTTGACCTGAAAGAAGTCACGGTTCCAAGATGTTCTTTACCAAGCAAATATACAGTTAATGGCCATCTATAATTCTCAACTGTTAGCCATTCTTAAAGAAACTTTTAATAGAAATGACTTGGTATCAAATATAATTTTAATTTAACGATCCTCTATTTTTTTAAGTGCCATTACCACCATGTACAAAAATACTTGAAACTCTTGAATGTTAAATGGTGAATATAGAAACTAGAGTCCAGTTTGTTTTATAAGCATTGTTCTCTTAATCTCAAGATTTAATATTATTCAGGTAAATATGTATAGGTTAGTTAGTAATATAAAAAAGAGTCTTTTTGGAAAAAAATTGTAAGTTTAATCTTACAATATATAAATATAACCATTCTTGATCTTTGTTTTTTTCTTCTTATTAACAAAGGTGTCTTGAGGTTAATTATATCTATATTAAAATAGCTTTATTTTCGTAACTTCTTGAATGTGATAACATAATATAAAGAAAAAAAACATTATTGAAACAAAAAATCAAAGGTATCATCATGTCATCTGCAATTAAACCTGGTCGTACAATACTTGCATCAAGTATTTCAAAAATATTTACAGATGAAATAAAGAAAAAAGCGTCAAAGTTCAAAGAAATCAAAGGTAAGAGTCCGTTATTAGTTGGATTTTTAGCAAATAATGACCCAGCTGCAGAGATGTATGCAAATTGGACACGCAAAACAAGTGAAACTTTGGGTATAAGGTATGAATTAAGGAAAATTGAAAACAAAGACTTTTTGGAAGAAGCAATCATTGATGCAAATAAAGATGATGATGTCAATGGTATTATTGTATATTTTCCAGTATTTGGAAATGCACAAGATCAATACTTACAACAAGTTGTGTCAATGGAAAAGGATGTGGAAGGGTTAAATCATGTATATTATCAAAATTTATATCACAATATTAGATATTTAGATGACAAAGAGACATTAAAATCAATATTACCTTGTACTCCATTGGCTGTCGTTAAAGTTTTAGAATATCTCAATATATACAACAAATTACTAGAAAATGGGAATAGATTGTACGGTAAAAGAATGGTTATAGTTAACAGATCCGAAATAGTAGGAAGACCATTAGCTGCTCTACTTGCAAATGATGGTGCCGTTGTTTACTCCGTGGATATTAATAACATACAAATATTTACTAGAGGTGAAGGGCTTAAATTCACAAAACATCAAGTAAAGGATTTAGGTGATTATTCAGAAAGCCTATTAAAGGAAATTTGCAATGAAGCAGATGTTATAATAACAGGTGTTCCCTCTGAAAATTATGTATTCCCAACTGAGTATATCAAAGATGGTGCAGTTTGTATCAATTTTTCATCAGCCAAGAATTTCGATGATTCTGTGAAAACCAAAGCTTCCCTATATGTCCCTAGTACAGGCAAAGTTACAATAGCTATGCTACTGAGAAATATGTTTAGATTGATTGAAAACGTTGAGACGTTAAAATCTTGAAAAATTTTTCAATAAGAAATTAAGTAATTAGTGTTATATATATATATAAGAAGATTCTAAATAAAGTGAGATTATAATGCGATTGTTGTCACGATAGTCTGTCATGGTTAAAATGTAACAAGTTTGACCATTATTGTCAATAATTATTAGTGACGTTTAACAATTTTTCGGGTAACGAATGATATTATATATCATTGATCGGCTTCGCTATAAAATATGGTGTTTGAAAAATAAATTTATGTATGAAAAATTTTAATAGTTCCGATGAGCTTCAAAATCTGTACACATTAAGTGACTTTTCCAAAAATATATTAGAATAAATTGAAATAACATATCTTTGAATCACTTTCTTATACAATTCAAAAGCCACTATATTTCGAATACAAACAAAGTTTACAATCCGAGTAATACAAGACCTAAAATAATGCCACCAAAAAAAGTACACGTAAAATTTGGAGAAGATGATACTGGCTTAGAACTCAAATTAAAGACTTCCAAAGAAGCTTCAAAAGTGACAGATAAATACGCTTTTAGTGATTCTGATGATAGTGATGACGATCTAAAAGCTCCTGAGGAAGAAACGATGGATGATTCAAAAGCTGTTGCGGACCAGTTCTTGAAGATGAGAGAAGACGCAAAGAGATTAGAAGAACAAATGTTGAAAGAAAAAAGACGAAACCAAAACAAAGCATTTTCCAAACAACAAAAAGAGAAAAAATTGAAACTAGCTGATGAAATGTCATCAATAGCAGCTGTTGATGTTGAAACAATTGAACAACTTCCTGAAGAATTTTTCGAAAAACTAGAAAAATCTGAAAGTAATGTAGAATCCATAAACGAAATGCCAAAACATATCAATTTTAATGAAATCGATATTGATGAAAAATATGTGTCAGAAGTCAAAAAAGAATTGAAGAAAAAGAAGAAGAGAACACTGAAAAAATTAAGGTCAGTGTCAAAAAAGAAAGGCCCCATTACTGTAGCAGTACTATCAAATTTAAATAACAATCAAAGTATGGCTCCGAAAAAAGAAGTAGAGGTACTATCAACAAGAGATAAATGGTTGAAAAGAAGATCTGTCAACAGAATAAAATAAATAATAATCTTATTTATAAATTAGTTTACAAAAGTTCCTAATTTATGAATGAACTTTCAGCATATTTGTATCATATAATTTCATTCTCATAATCAAAAAATGTGTATAAACAATACTACAGAACATTTTAGTATTCATACGTGATCAGAAATGATTCCTGCATATTTCGTCATAATAGTACATTCCTGATTCATTTGAATATTTCTTTTGTTCTTATACAATTACGTATCATATTAATTAAACAAAACTTTTATTATAAATGCAAATTAATTATTATTAGTAGCAATGAAATGATTGTATATTTATGGTGATTTCCTTGACTTGTAAGATAAGGAATCTATTTTCTTGACCGGACTTGCAAAAGATCTTTTAATTGCATTTGAAGTGGAGCCGGATTTACTATTAGAAGATGATGAACTATCATCGTTCTCTTCTGTATTTGATAATTCATCAACATCAGATTCAGACGTGAAGACTTTACTCAAATTCATATTTTCATTCACTATTCTATTTGAATAGTTTTCTGATGAATTTGTGATGGTTTTCATTGTAGGATTTACTAAATGACTACCCAATATAGTGTAATTCAATGAGTTAACATTTCCAATTTTTGCAGATCTAGGGATGGGTATTATGATTGAATTTTCTTGTTTCGAAACTGGAGCAGAGTCAATTTCCTTTGGAGCTTGCTTCCGTCCATCAGTATCTACATAATCAGAATCCTTGATTCGTGAATATCCATACCCACTATTCAGTTTTTTCATACCTGGACGAATACCAGCAACATATTTGTGGGCTACTCTGGATTGCTTCGAAGTTGGTGAAGTTGAAAAGGAGAAAGATTGAGATGCATGTCTTGTAAATGTGGTATTTTGGTCTGACATTCGTCTATTCTTTTTTGCTTTGGAAGGTGACATTAATTTATAATTGGTTGATCTCCGCATGCTCCCTGTATTCTCTCTGAATAGTAGAAGTGTTTTTGATGATTCCATATCTATTAAATTATCATCCAAAACAGTAGTTAAATGACTATTAACAGGTTGAGGTAAGCTGTCACCGTCTTTAGCTTTCAATTCTTTATCACGAAGTTCAGTTTTTATAAGCCCATATGCCATATCATTAAATTGTAATGGATTCCTAATGGAAGATGATACAATAAGTTTACCTTTTAGAATAGTTATTGCTTTATCCAAAGCTAATTCTTGAGAACAATGGTTTTCGATGATAGAAACCTTTGGCCAGGTTGCTCTGGCACCGTTGGTGGTTTCACGTAAAAGAAATTCCTGCGAAGGGTTTGAAAGTAACTCATTAAATCTAAAAATCATCTGTAAGTCTGGTAAAATAGTTACATCTCCTGAGTATTGCTGCGATAATACGGATCGAAATTTCAATAGCACATTTTTGGCAATTCCTAGTTCACTACCCACTTCCAATGCATGTATCAACTCATTTGACATGAAATTATAGATGTTCGATAAATTTTTTTTAAATTTTGCACTAAGCTCGTCTTGAATGTTTCCACCTACACATGACAACGACATTTTTAGTAAAGGGAAAACGTGAAGATTTACTTGACATGCTATGATATGATCAACATTAAACATTTCAGAAAGTCTAGCAATTGGTAAATCGTTATCAACTGAGCCATCCACAAACTTCACAGATTTGCTACCGTTCCATTCTCTTCTTTTACCAGTTTTTGGATCTTTTTCATATAAGTTTGTGGCTGGAAAGATCCCAGGTAAAGAGCAAGACGCACAGACAGCTGACCATATAAGTACATTAGGAGCAGTTAAATTATTCAGAAGCCTTGGCTGTTCAAAAGTTGAAGCAGGTGAAACTGTAATATTTAATATTCGCCCTGTTCTATTATATGCTTCTCTAAATGTTAGATCACCTAAAAAAGAAATCATGGTATTCACCAAGTTTTTATTATCAAACCAAGTTCCATCTTTAAAGAATCTTGATATTTTTATGAGAAAATTCTCACTATCACTTTTATGATTATCATCTTTGAATATATTAAACTCAGAATCTAAAACTTTTTCTAGTAGCTCAGGTATTTCATCCTTTGTATGAACAGATAAAATACTGGCAACAATAGCGCCCGCACTACTCCCACTAATAACTCTTGGTATCAAGTCTAGTTCGAATAAAGTTGCTAAAACGCCAATATGAAATAAACCAAAAGTTCCACCTCCACTTAACACTAAGGCTGTTCTCCCTATATTTCTTCTAGTTTGCTGAAATATCGCTAGTAAATAGCTATCATCTAGTTCATCCTGTTTCAACAAAGCGTCAATACAAGCTTTTGATTCTTTGATATAGTCATCAATAATATATTTTGTACCGATATGGGACTGTATATACAAATTTACATTACCCATATTACCTAAGTTTCTCACCCAATTAGTCCTTATCAAATATAACAATTTTGAATAGTCCTCTTCCAATCTCGCAGCTTTCATTTTTTTTGTTAAATCTTCGACCAACTTATAATCATAAAGATCTGAATCTGTTTTCTGCTTCCACAATGTTTTATTCGACACATTATCTAACTTGAGGGATGCTTCTTTCCATTCATTAAATGACATCGCATGTCTCCTTTCAGATAACAATCTTTGTACCAGTAAATCCTTTTCATAGTCAAATTTCGAAAAAATCTTGCTAAAAACATGTTTTATGTTCAAAAGATTCAAATTAAATTTCGTTATATTGGTTTCAATACTATTTTCACAATCAGGATCCAGATTGATAGGGTATCCATGATTTTCAGTACCATTTTTTAAATTGTTTATAAAAGTTTGATCCTTTTTGAGTTCTTCATCAAAGTCATTCTTAAAAGGTGTTTTGTAGTCCAAGCTATTAGTATCGTTAGCTGTTTTAATTTCATCTTTTGCAGGATACTCAGGAAAAATTGATTCACTAGAAAACTCGGATGTGATCGATTCATCTTGATCAACTGATCTTATGCGAACTTTGATTGGTGTATCTTCTTTGAGTTTTTCTTTATCGACATTAACAAATGCATTGTTATCTGTTTCGAAAACTATTGGACGTTTGTCTTTGAGAAGATGTTGATAATATTTCTCAATCAAATGTTGAGTAACATGGAAACTTTGGTTTTCACCCAACTCCATTACCTCTTGTATATTTTGATCAACTTTGGGTAGTTGTATTGCTATTGATTAGTTTGGACTCACGAATCTTGCATCGAATTTTATCTGCTTATATATTTGATTTACTTAAAGATTAAATATTAAAAGTCAACTGATGTTATCAATACATACGATTATCCTGTTATTGCTAAATGTATTTTACATTATTTTAAGGATTAGTAAATTTCAAAGCGTAAAATTATTAATTTCGTATAATTTTTGGCTTTGCTAAAAAGTCAGATTGAAGACATTAACTTTAAAAATTATATTAACGGATTTGAGTTTTGTTTAAGAAATCATAGAGATTACCATACTCACATACATACGTATATACATACATACATACATATATATATTCACAAAACTATTAAGATGCAAAATAGATTTAAGTTCCATTTTATATTTACCTATATTATCTTATATTACAAACCTTACTTTTATCATCTAATTTATAAAGAATAAGTTCAAACAAATATGTGATTCATGCTGTTTTCTAGTTCTTTCATTATGCGAAATTAATCAGTAAATTTGTAAGAACCAGTTCCTAAAGTTATGGAACCACCTCTGTAAGAACCTCTTTTCATTTTATTTTTGTTTTTTGTAAAGTCTTTACCTCTTACTCTACCTAATTTTTCGTTTGCCATTTCACCCCAAGTACCAGCAGCTCCTTTGTATGTGTTATCAGTCAAATCCCATGATTCAAATGAAATGTTTGCTCTTTCAATTCTTGAAAAATGTTTTCTTTGACCTTCTTTCAATTCATCTGTGCCTGCTGAAATATTTAACTTATCTCTCTTTTCGGCTATTGGAGTTGGTGTTTGTGTTCTGGATGAGTTATCTGAAGATTCTTCGACCTTTTGTTTCTTTTCAGTGTCTTTCTCTAATTCAGTATCGTTTGATCTTTTTTTGACGTTTTCAGATTCAGATTCTGAATCGCTTGAATCACTTGTATCGGATGAACTGGAAGAGCTGCTGGAGCTGGATGAACCAGAGGAGCTTGAAGAGCTAGAAGAGCTTGAAGAGCTAGAAGAGCTAGAAGAGCTAGAAGAGCTGGAAGAGCTGGAAGAGCTAGTGTCTGAGTCGCTGGAGTCGCTGGAGTCGCTGGATGAGCTAGAAGAACTAGAAGAACTAGAAGAACTAGTTTCTGAGTCTGAAGAACTTGAGCTTGAACTTGAACTAGAACTGGAACTAGAACTGGAACTAGAACT
>JAKTPK010000144.1:42502-58279 GCA_030557565.1 Tetrapisispora arboricola | reverse complement strand
GAACTAGAACTGGAACTAGAACTCGAACTAGAACTCGAACTCGAACTAGAACTCGAACTGGAACTGGAACTAGAACTAGAACTGGAACTGGAACTTGAACTTGAACTGGAACTTGAACTTGAACTGGAACTCGAACTGGAACTGGAACTCGAACTCGAACTGGAACTCGAACTGGAACTAGAACCAGAGCTGGAGCTTGAAGAAGATCCTGAAGTGGATAGCTCTTCTTTTTTGGCTTTTTCACTTAATTTTGGAGGATTAGCAACCATACCTGATCTTTAAGAATTGTATTAATCGTCTGATATGTTCAACTTTACCTTTAAAAAAGGGAGTTTTTCCAATTATGCTATAACTTTTGATTCTAACTGTATTATAAGCAACAAATATGTTTCTAACCAAATTAAACAAAATACTAGTAAAGCAATCTGAAACAAATTGAATGTGGTAAAATTAAGAAAAGGTCATTGGAGAGATTCTTCAAGAAAATGAAACAATCAATCCCAATCATGGAAACCAAGCGAAAGGTTAATGGGAACTCGTATTGAAGACTATTCAGCTATAATAAAATCAATTAATTTGCAATGGTTTATTGACTTACTCACTACGTGAGAGCTCATCGGAAAAATTTTTTTCTTTTCAAAATTTGGAATTTTTCATTTTCATTCTTTGTGTTTATCTGGAAATTTCGCCAAAAAAAAAAAGTAAAATCTGAAAAAACTGAAGCAAAAAAAAAAAAAGAATTTCGAATATTGAGACTTCCTTAAACAGTCACAGTCACGGTCACGGTCACGGTCACAATGACATGACGTCTCAAATATCAAATATGAACATAAAATATATTTATGCATTAGATTTTAATTATGAGATACATGAATACTATATGTATTTATCTAATTAGAGTGTATTCAATTCACTCTTTTGACTCATTATCTATTATAGATTGTGTAAATTCTAATTTATTTTGTATTTTTTCCATAATGTTACCTGAGAAATCAATTATTTCGATGACTTTTTTGTTTATATTATTCTTTTTCCTGTCCAAATCCAATTCAAGTTCTTCTTTCTTCAATTTCGTTGAATTAATCAACTGCTGTGTTTCTAATAACTTATCTTTCAATATTTTATTCGCTTCATTGATTTTTCTTTCAATTTTTTCAATTTCTATTTTTTGTTTTAATAATTTATTATCACTTTCTTGTTTATTTAATTCATAATTAGAATTTGCATCTGATAATTTTAATTCTACATTTTCAATCATTTTATTTTTATCCATTACTTCTTTTTTCAATGAAATTAATTTCTCTTCTAATATCACATTTTCTTTTTCAACAGTTTCAATTCTTTCTTGAAACTCTTTATTTAATATTACAATATTATCTTTAATTTTTTTGGTATTCAAATTATTTTCAAAAAGGGTTTCGAAATTAATTGGTTTACCGTTATTCAAATATGAATTATAATTTTTTCTAATATCTTCATTAATTATTAATTCAAAATCTTTCTTTTTTAATATATTATCACCAAACCTAGACCTTTCACTCAATAAAGTTTCTGTTGATAAATCATATTGTCTAACAGTATCATTCAAAGCCTTCATAATAGCTTCAAATTCAATTTTTAATGATTGAGTAGTGCTGACATATTTATTTATTTCATCTTTTTTTTCATCTAGTTCTTTATTTAATTTTTCAAATTCTAAATTCTTATTGGAAATAACCTCAACCGAAATATTTTTATCTTTTAACGATTTTTTAATGTTGAAAATTTCATCTGAAATCTGTTTAATATCATTTTCTTTTGAATTCTTTTCGACTGTCATTTTCTCTAATTTTTGAGACCATTCATTACTTTTATTTTCCATACCATTAACGTAGTTTTGAAATTTATTCAAATCGCTATTTAATGCAGCATTTTTATCTCTTGATAATTTCAAATCATCAAATATTTTAATCAAACCATCACATTCTGCACTTAAATCTTCTGTTTTTGTTTTCAGATTGTTTAAATCAATTTCAAAAATGTGATTAAACTTATTGAATTCATCATTTAGATTTTTGAGAATTGGTTCATAGTCATTATCTTCATTCTTCAAATATTTTTTGTAACATTCAATAATATAATTAATACAAATTTGTTCAATCAAAACTTCGTATTTATCTTGTTTTGAATCTTGTTCTTCTTGAGTCAATGGAAGTTTGTTTTGGTCAATTATACTTGTTAGATCTTGGGTATTCTCATCAATTAAAGATTTGTCTAAAAGTATCAATGATTTATCCAAATTAATATTTGCTTTAACCATCCAATGTAACATTCCCAAAAATTTGTGCCAGCCATTACCACCAACAGCAGAAATTTGTGATTTGTTTATACTGTCTAAATATGGGTATTGTAAACATTTTAAGATTTGATATATCTCTAATTCAATTGATTTATTATTGCTGGTACTGTTACTACTACTATTATTACTGCTATTGTTATAGTTTGATTTGAAATGATAGCCTGGATCTAATTTATTATATAACCATTGGAATATTATCAAAAATCCTTTTTGTGTAGGCTGTTTTAATGTTTTATTTGTAATTGGTAAACTTGTTTCGACATCAAAATTATTTGAGTTCAAATAATTAACAATATCTTGTTGCATTGCAGTTTGGAAGTTTTTATCTCTCAAAGGTCTAGGATCCCTTGTTGAAGAAGTAGTTTTATTGAAATCATTTACGTGATCGGTGTCAGATGTTGTGGGATACGGTAGCATCGAGTGTCTTTGTAAATGGACATTATTTTGGACAGAACCTGAATACGAAGATCTTCTCGGGTTATACAACTGATTGACACTCGAAACCGTTGATCTTAACTTTTTTCGATTGTTCGAATCTTTTTCATTCTTGTTCACATTAGAGTTTTTCGCTATGCTTGAATTTATCATATCAGTTAGAGCAACGTTCGAAATACTGGATCTTCTCTTCAAAGAGCCTTTCGCCGTTGGAATTTGAGACGTAAACATATGAGGGTTCAAATTGTTTAAAATCGATTGTTGAGAATTTTGCATTATTGGTTATTTAGAACTATTAAGAAACGGTGTTTGCAAACTCACACAACAATCAGGTCCTCCTTCTTTCTTCGATAAAACTGGAGATGATTATATTGCTGTGCTGAATTAGATGAAAAGTGGCACTGTATTTAAAACAAATACCTTCACCAACACACACAAGCCCACAAACATATACTTTCAAAGATCGAATCTAATAAATACAAGTTAAAGATATAAGACGTTATTTCTTTTGTGTAATGATATTGTTTTGTTTACATTTACAGTTTTTGTCCTTTTGCGTTTTGCGTTTTTGTTTTCGTTTTTTTTCACGAATTTTTCAAGTGGAAGACAATCCAAATTTCACGGCAAAAATCGTTCGTATTACACTGTATAAAAAGAATGGAATTCTATTATATTACTTTGTATACGTAGAGCTGAGAATGGCGGACCTCCAAAGACATGTGTATCATATATGTGGGTGTATGTAATGTGCTTCGTTGTGATACCAATCACCAACATATATATCCATATGTATATATATTCCATTGACCTTTAGATAATTACAAAAGTTCAATAACTTGTTCAGATACCAAAAGCCGAACGACTCAAAAAGCCAATTTCGAAATGCTCAGAAATTTCAAGCAAAAAAAAATTTTTGAAAACTTATTTGGGTGAAACTTTCAGTTAATTATTGTAATGAAGTAATACACCTTTACATAATGGTATTTACAACCTTGATTACTTTTAATATTTATACTTTAAGATTTATTTAAATAATTGTATGCATTTATGTGATGTTTTCTTGTGTGTTTATTTTCTAAATACTATTTTTGAGGATTGAAGCTGAAGTAATACGAGAAAGAATCACTATTTAGTTGAGCTCATCGAAAATTAAATACATTATAAAAATCTAAAAATGTCTTGGGATGATGATTTTGTAGTTGGCAATGATGACGATGTCGTTTTAATGGAATCTTGGGAAGATGAAGAAACTATTGAAGAGAAAGCTCAAAAGGAAGCTCAAAAGAAGAGAGAAGAACAGCTAAGAAAGACTCAAGAAAATGCAAACAAGAAAAACAAAGGTAAAACTGGTACTGACCAAGTCTTGATGGAGATTGATACTTTAGATGCAGAAACCCGTAAAGAATTGATCAAAAAAGCTGAGCTAGAATCCGATCTGAACAACGCTGCTGAATTATTTGGTTCTCTAGGCGTTGCTGAAGAACATCCAAGAGCTTTAGCTGCAAAGAAGGAAAAAGAACTTAAAGCTTTGATGAAACCTGCTTCTTTAACAAGAGATACTCCTTTGGACGCTCATCCAATCTTTAAAGCTGAATCTAAAAAAGAATTTCAAGATTTGAGAAAAGCTTTATCCGCTGCTATTACTCCATTAAATGCAGCTTCTTCTTTGAATTATTCTTCATCTCTAGCTATTGATTTAATTAAAGACGTTGCTAAACCTATGTCTGTTGAATCTATTAGACAGACTATCGCCACATTGAATGTACTAATGAAAGATAAAGAAAGACAAGAAAGACAAGCAAGATTGGCTCGTGTCAAAGGTGGCACTGCCACAGGTGGTGCAGGTAAGAAGAAGGCAAAGGCAAAGACTAATTTAGGTGGAGCTTTTAAGAAAGATCAAGAGTTTGATTTAGATACTCAAGACTTTGGTGATTTTGGTGATGATGATTTCATGTAAAAAACGTTTATAGTTAAATATATATAAATAATAATATACATATACATGATATATGATCATGATCAAGATGCTAAAACTAAGCTATGCTTTTTATAAATATTTAATATCTTTTATAATAATAACAAAATTAACTACATAGATACAGTAGGAAAAAACAATTATATACCTACTTGAAATAAGATTCAACTTGTGGAAGTAAAACTTTAACAGTTTCAATGTTCAATTCAATTTTTTCAAGAGTTTGTCTCAAATTTCTATCATATAATGAGACATCTTCATTCTTAAAAATTGCTTTGACTCTAGCAAATAATTCAGGATCAGATATGTTAGCCAACGAAAAACTAACAAATCTAGAAATGACAATACCATTGATTTTCAATCTTGAAAATAAATCCTTTTTGTTTTCTTCAATATACTTTATGAAAGATTTTTGAACATATGGATTACGGCCAAAAGAGGTAGCTAAAAATTGAACATTCATTTCTTCAATTTTGAATAATAATTCAAAAACAAATTTGAACAATTTTTCATTTCTAACTTTACCTAAACAAGTCACAATTGTTTCAAGTTCACTTAAAGTTGAAGATGATAATTTTGATGCAATTTCTTCAAATAAAGATGATTGTGTATCAATTTGGGAAAGAATTGTTCCTAGAACAATAACTCTGTTGTTTTCTTGAATTTTCTTCGTTTTGTATATTTCCAATGCAACTTCGTGTACCCTGGAATTTCCAAGCGAACCTGTGAATGATAAAATCATATCGAAAATCTTAGCCTTTTCTAGTCTAGTGGAATTTTCTTCGTTCAAAACAACTTTAGGGTCTCTCAAATAAGCGACTGCTGAATCGATTTGGGAGTTAAACAGTCTAATAATATTAGCATCAAATTTAGCAATAAGATCTTCGGTACTGCTATTGTAAATGATTGTTCTCATATGAGATAATTTTTCAATTATTAGTCTCCATACACAATGATCAGTCAAATCTCCCAGCTCGATCACTGATGAAGCTAATTTCATGAAGTCCTCAAAACTATTCAAAGCGGCAACATCAGAAATCAAAACCAGTTGTGATCTACTGCTCAAACTGGATAGATTTTCAATAATCCTTTGCAATAGTTCAGGTGATTTATAGTGAACTCTATAGAAACCATAACCATCTGTATTAAAAAAATTGAATTTACTATCTGCACCAATATCCATATTTGATGATTCAAATTCTAATTTACCTTCAGTTACGTTGTCTTTTGTTAACATCAGTGGGACCCACCAATTAATTTTATTGCTGCTATCATCCATCTTTTGAGTGTATCTCTTTTGTGTCATATGCATGAGAGTATTGTCACTTTCAATATTTATTACCGGATAACCTAATTCTAAAATCCAAGGTTTAATTCTACTTAAAACGTCCAGGTCATTAAATTCACCAATGCTATTGAAAAGATCAACCATGGTGGCATTGCTAAATTTATTTCTTTTCAAGTATAGCGCAACACCTTTCAAAAAATTAGCTTCACCTAGGAAACCACTCAACATTTGAAGAACAGAATAACCTTTTAGATAAGAAATGGTGTCAAAAACTTGGTCAATATCTTTTGGATCATGAACTGGAACTCTAATTGGATGAGATTCATTCAAAGAATCTAAGCCTAGAGCTACTTCACGAGCATCTAGCATATTCAATGAAGCAATATTCCATTCAGGAAATAATTTTGCGACAGCATAATTACCAACCCAAGTTGCAAAACCTTCATTTAACCATAGTTCATCCCACCAGTTCATAGTAACTAAATTACCAAACCATTGATGAGCCACTTCATGACAAACAACACCAGCAACTTTCTTAGCTGCTTCAGATAATAAAATATCCTCATCTTTACCATCGTATAAGACTGCAGATGGTCTGAATGTGATCAAAGAGAAATTCTCCATAGCGTTATGTGAGTAAGATTCGACACAGACAATATCTAGTTTAGGTAATGGATATGGAATTTCGAATAATTCTGAAAATAAGTCAACCACTCTTCTAGTAACACTCATTGCAAATTTACCTTGATGAGATTTGCCTTTTGCTGTGAATAATCTAATCGGTAAAGAATCTTTAGTTTTGGAAGAACCATCTTCGATATTGTAACCATCTAATGTTGGATATATATTTTTTTCTGTTGAGCTCTCAATATAGTCAAATTGACCTACTGCCCATGCAACTAAATATGGGGACATCAATGGAGAAGTATAAAAAGTGTGGGTAGTTAACTCATTCACAATTTCAACGGATTCTTCTGGCATATTTGACAAAACAGTCAAATCCTTATCACAGGTAATGTTGATTTTGAAATGTGATTTCTTATTTGGCTCATCCATACAAGGAAACGCCCTTCTAGCATCTGTAGCTTCAAATTGAGTTGATAACATCCATCTATCCTCTCCAGTCACTTCATCCTTATAATTGGAACGGTAAAAACCCGACATATTAGATTGCAAAATACCTTCATAACTAATAAACAATTGAACATCCTTTGAAATCTCAACTGGGAATTCTAGCGAAACAATTTCAGTAATCTTGTCATAAGATTGAGAAATCATTACATATTTTTCATTACTACCAAATTCAACCCAAGCATCATTAATGATTAAATCTCTAGTGTGTAATTGAATGATATTGGTTGATTTTTGAGTCTTCAAATTGATGGAAACATCACCTTTGAATGTATTTTTATCAGTGTCCAAATCTTTAATCCAGACGGTGTATAACTCTGGAGCAAAGTGATTTGGTAACAAGAATTGATCACTCATCTAAACTAATATTGTGATTGATAATTTGATTTAAAAATCACTGCAACTAACGAGCCCAATGTAAATAATTTATTGTGTGAAATTTTAGTCTCTAAAAAATACAAAAACAAAAAAGTATCTCTATTGTTTTAGAATTCAATTGACCATAGATATATTGAAGATTAACTATATATAAGTTGTAAATAATACCTTCCTATATTCACCATTCTATTGTGCAATAAATAATAAATATGAGGTTATGTTTTTTTTCAATTTTTCAGTTATCCTTCGATTCTTTCGAACTGAAAAAAATACTCATCGATATTCAGATAATGATCACAGTGCATTAATGTCATTTTTCTAGTGTTGTAATAGTAATAGTGCAGATTAAATGTACCTTTTATTGACTATATTTTTTCCTTTTTGCAAGCACAATACAAATATTATATATTAATACCCCATTGAAGTATATTGTTAATTGGGAACTTCTATTCATTGTAGATGATAAAGTTTTCAACTTTATCAAAGCAATTTCATACTTGTGACACAAGCAACAACTCGTCTAACATCAATTGATTGGAGCTTTCAGTTTAGGTAGGACTTTTTTAGAATGCTAAAATGTTAAGTACCCATTTTTGTTGTATTGCATTGTATATACCAGACCTTACTACATCCAATTCGATTTGTCGAGGTGATCAGAAGTGTCATTCTTAAGTGGTTTAAAGAGGCTTCTTCTTTTGACGCTGTGGCATTTCCTACGAATGTTTTTCTTGAAAATTGGAAGAATTTGATTTATTGTAAGCATTGACCATCCTACTATTTCATATTACATATAAAGATCATTTAGCAATGTACAAATGGGCAACGAACAGACAAAAGTCATCTAAATCTCATTGCCAGCTTTCAGTTTA
Organism: Tetrapisispora arboricola; assembly: GCA_030557565.1. Taxonomy (NCBI): domain Eukaryota; kingdom Fungi; phylum Ascomycota; class Saccharomycetes; order Saccharomycetales; family Saccharomycetaceae; genus Tetrapisispora; species Tetrapisispora arboricola. Next base: position 49,865 of record JAKTPK010000144.1, on the reverse strand, counting down.
GTGATAATCAAAGAAAAATAGTTAGGGAATTGGACTTTCTCCGCTGAACTTCTCCCTCATGTTTTCTTTAATTGGTATCAGAAGTAGTGCCAGACTAAGTTCTCAACATAGTACGTATAATTATTTCATTCTCTCAGGTTTTATTTTACTATTTGCATTTTGGATACTAATACCTATCTCTAATTTAAATTATTCAGTACAAGTTCAATTTTTCAAAAGCCATATATATAAGCTTTCAAAAAGATGTTTTACGTCCACAGGCTCGTATAGTGGGGAACATGGTAATTATAGTTCATATAGCTATTACACCACTTCAAATCAATCGCAAGATGCTGGTTTATCTTACAAGATTGCTGTGGCTTATCAACCAAAGGATAGAGATGACCCAATTTATAAAAATTTGAAAAACTCGTTGGAGTCTCTAACCGGTGAAGATAATTATTTTGTTCAAGTCAATGCACATAATGATGTATATGCAGCAGTTGCAGATGGTGTTGGAGGTTGGGCTTCTTATGGATATGATTCAAGTGCCATTTCTAGAGAATTGTGCAAAGCTATGTCTGATTACAGTCAGATAAAAAATCAAAAAAATTCCAAGACCTTTTATAACATCAATCCAAAGACTTTGATTGATATTGCATATAAAAAGATTAAAGATGAACAGATTGTCACTGTTGGAGGAACGACAGCTATTGTTGGTCATTTCCCACCAGATGGTAAGTTGCATTTAGCCAATTTAGGTGATTCTTGGTGTGGTATTTTCCGGGATTATAAACTGGTGTTTGAGACAAAGTTTCAAACAGTTTCCTTCAATGCTCCTTATCAACTTGCCATTATTCCAAAAGAGTTACTTAAGGGAAATCAGGGAGGATATATTCAAAATCCACCAAGTGATGCGGATGAATATGCTTTTCAATTACAAAAAGATGATATCGTTGTTTTGGCTACTGATGGTGTAACTGATAACATTGCTACAGGTGACATGGAGAACTTTTTCAGAGACAACAAAATCAGTAACGATGAGGATTTGAGAAATGTTTCAAATAATTTTGTGAAAAATGTTGTTGCAATCAGCAAGGATCCAAATTTCCCCAGTGTATTTGCCCAAGAAATTTCCAGCTTAACTGGAAAAGATTACAGGGGCGGCAAGGAAGATGATATAACCGTTGTAGTAGTGAAGGTGGAAGCTGCCAAGTGAACTTGAAGTATATACTATGAAATATTCACTATTCAAAATATTACAATACATAACTTACTTCCTAGCTTTAGAATATTCAATGAACCTTAGTAAAAATAATAATTTGATAATATTACTGTTATCAAAAATTCCCCCACAGTTAACTATTCACACCAATTGAACGAATTCAATTGATTTGTAAAATCTTAAAACTAATACAAAATGATAAGGTTGTGGCTTGTAATGGTATATTATTCTATTTATGTATTTATGTATTCATTTAACTATTAAAAAATATTATGTATGATACGTTGTCGATTACCGTTTATTAAAATTCCAAAGCGCTACACGTACTTATACCTAAACTGACAAAAAAAAAATAGCACATATTGCTATAAAAATACTTATTTCAGATTCAGATTTATTTGATGATAAGCATGCTTTGCTCTAATCTTGCAATTGTATAATAAAATTGGTAATTATTTAGTTGAGTTCAATAAAATAAGTGGTAAATTTCAAAAATTGAAACTTGACATGACCTTTCACATATAATGGAAGAGTTTTTAATTTCAATTTTCATTATAGCATCATCAATATTTGCATATAATTGGTCTTACAAAATTTTGTGGGTTAAAACCAATTTATTATTTCCATCATTTTCACCTATTGGAAGCATTGATAAATACCCAGAATTAGATACATGGAGCACCAATAGTAATGAGTTTGTTCACAAATTTTATGCTGAATACTCTGTGTCTTCTCAAACTTTACAAAAAATGATCAGAATGCTCTTTGCTATGTCAATGACATGTTACTTAGTTCTGATTGAAATCGTATTGTGGCAGATTACAACATCAGATCCCAATCAACAGGAAGGAATTATAACTTCGACTGTTTGGCCTCTGCTATTATTCATATTAACCGTTATATTAACAACTGTTCAACCATTTTTAATCCTAATATCTTTATTGGATAAATTTTTCAATGACAAACTTGAAATAGAAAAATTGGCTATGATTACTGCAGGAACTGTATTTGTTGTCAACTTGATGCTATATTATCTACAATTTGGTCCATTCATACATACCAATAATCTGTTAACAAAGTTATCAGTCGCAGGCGTTGCTATGCTATCAATTTTATCAGCAATCGCAACAGTTTCCACAATATATTACACATCAGTACTATTTTGGAAAGGTGGTAATCTATCTGGAGAATCAAATATAAATGCTATGAGTGAAAAATTATTGCTTTGGGACAATAATTTCTCTTTACAAGAAAAAGTTGATGATTTTAAGAGAAACATTGATGGTAACATTGAAATATTGAAAAGGCTTGAATCAGAACCTGGTGGAAAACAAACAGTTTTAAGAGAGCAGTTAATTGAAAAAATTGCTTGGTACCAATTGGAGTTGAGGAAATTAGAGGCTCAACAACTGGAAACACCATTGATAAAGAATGCTAAGAAGTTGTTTCATATTGTTTTCTTGATATATTGTACTCATAAATTAGTCACAACTTTCACATCGAGAATTCCATATCTGATCATCCATGCATTATATTATCCAGATGATTACAACTATGAGTATCTTGATCAAAATAAAAGATCAAATTTTGTAGCTGATCCTTTATCGGTAACATTGGCAAGTATTTTAAATTTCTTTCTTTTTAGATTTAACTATGAGCAAGATGTCAATGACCTTGCTAGACAAATATCATTATTATTATCAATATCCTTATTTGGGGCGTCATTCTCAACAGTAATAACTACAATTTCGTATATTTCTGCACTACTGCCAATCAAGTTACAAGTATTAGCACTCTATGCCATAAAAGATAGCGAAGAATCATCACTACCATCAAGTAAAACCAACAAGCTCTCAAAAACTAATAAAAATCCTTCATTGATTAAAAATTTATTTATATCAGAACTTACTGGTATATATGTGATCTCCACAGTTTTGACTATTAGATCTAATTTACCTTACGAGCTTTCAAGAAGATTGAATGAACTTTTGGGCGAGAAATTTTCTGTCCCAAATGTAATTATCGATGTGTGGTTTTATGAAGTGTATGCATGCTTCTGTATAATTGTATTTGTAGCAACTAAGGTAGCTGAAAAAACGACATTATTACAATCCAAACATACATAATTGTAGGACATATTATATTAATGGGCATATATATGATCAAGCAATAAAATAAATTAATTTATAAATATATTGTATTATGCAAAAAGGTAGTTACTTAAAAACGAATGCAAGATGCTAGTGGTATATATCTTGTAGTTAAACTCAAAAATACTAAAAGACTTATTATAGGTAGTTCATGAATCCCGAATCGTCCTTCAAATTATTCTCGGTCATTTTATAAAGTTCTAATAATAAATTTGGAAACTTTTCAATAAAATAAAAGTAGAACCCATCCGGTAAATTTCCAATCTTTTTGGAGAGTGATGCTGGGGTATCTTGGTAATGATGGTATTTATTTCTGAAAGCTCTCAATAAGTCTAAAAATGATGATCCGGAATATTTTCTATACTTACCTAGACTGTCAATAAATTCAGAATCTAGCGTTTTAGTCCAATCTCCATTTGTTATAACATTTGCAGAGCAGGCTTCCAATTTTAGAAGTAAGTCTGATGGTGGGTCTCTTCTTTCAAACTCAAATCGATCGCTAACTTTCAACAAAAATTGAAGTTTCTTAGTGACAGTCCAAAATAAAGGATGTTCTAAGACTTTTAAAGCAGTTGGTCTATCCAAGGCATCATTTGATATCATGCGTGTTATCAAATCTTTTGCTTCTAATTGTAAAGATTCATCGCTTAAGGTCGCAGATACGTTAGAAATGTTATACACTCCCTTTATGATATTTGCTTCTCTCATATACCTTTCACCAAATGGATGTTGACCATTCGATAAAATATAATAGAAAACGCAACCCATAGAAAAAATATCTATTGCTCTAGTCAACCTCATTTTGCTTGAAGAGTCATAACCACTTTCTGAACTATAATGCTGCGATGAAGATTTATCATGTTCAGAAACCTCTTTAATAGTTTGTAACAAACTCCTTTTAGATGAATCTAAAAGTTCAGGGGCTCTCCAACCAGTTGTACCTGCTGCATTGTTTGCATTAGTTTGAAAGGAAGATTTATCACTTTCTAATTTTTTACACAAACCAAAATCGGATATTAGTATGCGAATATTTGAGTTATCATATTTATCAACTGAAACTTGGCCTGCAATAAATTTCTTTGCTGTAGCAACTAAAATATTCTGTGGTTTAATATCTCTATGAATGATTTTCAATAAGTGTAAATGACTTACACCGGATGCAATCTGGTTCAAAATAGTCAAATAATCCCAGTCTTTTGACCAAACTTTGGATGTATCTAATAACATTTGTCTAACCTTTGTTCTTCTTTGCTCTACCAAATCTTCTAAACTTAAGTTACATAACTCCAAGGCAATGTATAAAAACCTACCGGTTTGCTCAGAACAATAATATCGAATGACGTTAGGATGATCATCACTTTCTGATAATAAATCAATCTCACGTGAAGCAATATCACAAAAATCGACCAACATTCTTTTGATAGCGACCGGTCTACCTTCAAATTTACCTTTAAATACGACAGTACCAGATGAACCATAACCTAGAACTTCTTTGGAAACAGTTAATTTCTTCAAATTTTTATCATGATCTTCGTCAATTGGAATCGCATTTTGACTAGACGACCTAACCAATGGTGTACTTGACATTAGTAGATCCACATTGGACTTTTTTAATAGTGAATTTGCAACTGTTTTGGAAGTTTCATTTGAAGCCGCACTATTATCATTAGAACCAGATTTCTTCTTATTTTTTTTATTTTTCTTTTTCCTTTTTTTCTCATTTGTTACCAGTGTAAAAGCATCTGAGCCAACTGCAGAATCAATTACAGGATTGTCGTGTTTCGTTACAGAATCGTCATTAAATATCAACTCTTTATTTAATGAAGTTTCATTAAGATCTTGAAATGGATCGATGTTTGAAGCAACACTCATTGTGCTTTCTTGTTTTGTCATATCATGACTGCTAAATGAATATTTATCTTTATCATCAAAATGGAAATTATCTAACCCTTTTTCTCTTGCTGGTGATGTAATTGGATCTTTAAAGCTTGATGTATTTGATTGCTTTGTAAGATTATCTACATCATGCCTGTCATTTTTGTCACGGAGTTTTTTATCATTATCCTCCTTATTATACTTATCGAATAAACTTAAACGTCTTATGCTTTGACTAAATCTTTTAACATAAAATGAATCTCTTCTGTAAAATTCAGATTCCTGCAATAAACCAATCGATTTCAATAATTCAGATGATAGCTTGATATATTTATACTTATGCAAAATTATAATGAATAAAACAGTTATAAAAAATACTGCCATTGTTTCAATAATCCTCCTAGCTATGTTTCTTAGCATGGAAATGTATGAATTATTAGTGAATAAAGCTGAATTCTTATTTGTATTTATTTCTCTTGCAATTTCTTCGTGAAGTTTCAACCTGTAAGCTTCCAATTCCTCAGGAGAAAAAAACTTATAATCTTCGTCTGGATTTGTTGTATCATATTCAGAATCACTAATTAACGCATTATTACCAGGACGTAAACCATCACCATCTGTATTTCTATAATATTGTTTGTTAGACAAATCTGTTTTAGATAATGATGTTGCAATTATATCAACAGCTTTATCCTTTTCATCAACTGGCACATATTCTGTCTTAATGAAACCGGAATCTTCTTCTTCTTCGTAGGTGAAGTAATCTTTATCATCATAAGGTAGCATAATCAAATTGTGTCTTTCGTTCAAATTATAATTGTAATAATGATTTTTTTTCTCTTTATTTAAGTAATGAACACCGATGATAGTTGATTTGAATAATTTTATATTTTTCAAAAACTTGAGTTTTAAATCATAGGTATAACTTGAACCCAAATTGTCTTCCTTTTGCTGATATCTTGATAATTTTGCGGAGTTGACAAATGAAGGGAAATTTAACTCTGATAATGCAATCCACGATTTGTTATCTAATTGATCTAAGTAAACTTTTTCATATAAATCTTTTGAATTATTATCATGATTATTAAGATGAAATTTTTGTACGGGATGTTGTGCTAAAACATTATCACCAGTTTCTTTATTTGTATAAACATCGAATATATTCGTTATTATACCAGAGGAAAATTTATCTGAGATCCATTTGATTTCGTTATTGTTTAGGTCAATTGCCATAACAGAATTATCGTCGGTATTTGTTGATTTTAACGGAGAAATATAGATACCATCTTTTGAGTAATTATTTCCAGTAGCAAAGTGTAAATCTAATGAATTTCTTTGCCATGTTGTATATGTCACATCATAAGAAGGAGAATCTTTTGAGTGGATTTCTAAATGATAAGTAGTTTTACCAATTTTAATTATGTTTGAGGGATCTATTGTATCATTCAAATCTTTTGAGTCATCATAATATTTTTTATTTTCTGTACCAAAACCAAAAGCCGATAAAATTTTTCCAGATCTAATATCAATTGTAAACATCGAGGTTTGTCTTGAGCCAGTATAAGTTTTTTCTTCTTCAACTAAAGTACCTATATCATCAATAATGAAATTTGTCTTCAAATGCATAGGGGAAGACATAATAAGTTGATGAATAGAAATAGGTAATTTTGTAACACCTTGAAAAACATTAAAGAAATAAATTGAACCATCCCCAAAGGGTTCAACAATTAAAGTTTCATTGGTTTTTGGTATATTATTATTTTTGTGATTACTTTTTGAATCTTCTATAAATTCATCTTCATTGTCTTTGATTGTTAAAATCGAATGATCTGAATCGATATGATTCAGTGACCAAATAATTTCACCTGAATATCTGTCTAAACCGTAAAGTCCGTCTTTCAAATCTGAAACCAAAACAATATCTGATAATTCATAATTGGAAAGTGAATCATCATTATTATAAGGTATAATTACATTAGGTTTTTTATATCTATTTACATAGTCGTTTGTCTTGATATTTGTCTTAACGTTTGTATTGAAATCGTTTTGATTTTTGATTCTTTCATTAAAATTATTGATGTTATAAGTATGCATGTTATTATTGTTATTATTAATATTATTATTATTATTATTA
>JAKTPK010000144.1:12541-42444 GCA_030557565.1 Tetrapisispora arboricola | reverse complement strand
TTATTATTATTATTATTATTATTATCATTACTGTTATTGTCATTATTGATATTCCAATCCAAATTTGAATCAATGAGCTTATCATCTAATATATCATTATCATCATCATCTTCACTTAATAAAGATGTTAATTTCAACAGATCCGTTGGCAATTGAAACTGATTTTTTTGGTTGATATTGTCATGGGAGAAAGTGGTTGTCGTAGTGGTTGTAACTATTGGATCATTTTCTTTAATGACATTTTTTTCTATACCATGATATTGATAACCCAATATTTTATTGGAATAAACTAATAAAAAAGTTAATTTGAATAAATTAAAATGCATGGTATTCGAATGATATTACTATTAATAAGACACCTTTGATGGGAATGAAGTAGTATGATGGAAAGTGTGTAATGTAGTGTAATGTATAGTTTTGTATTGATCTGTGGTGGTGTGTATGGCAGGAGAAACTTAGCTAGCACTTAATGTGAACACACAAAATAAACAAATAAATATACATATATGTATATATGTATATTTATATATTTATATATAAGTAACAATTCTAGATAAAGAATGCGTTGTAATGGAATCAGAAAGTAGCGATATACATAAATATCGAAAAGCCAACAATTTCGAATGGCAACAGTTTCAAAACATATTAATAATACCAACCCAGCAAGTAATAAAAAATATTTCAACTGCAACAGAGAAATGCTAAGTAGCAGAAGAAAGTATCAGCAGTTAGAGATAGATAGTATTTCAGATACTCTCGATAGTATAGATATTTCAGATATTTCAGATGTTGCGATGTTACAGATATTTCAGATGGAGCTTCTGTCGCTTCTGTAACTTCTGTAACAAGTATTCCAGATTCAGCAGGTGTTCCAGCGACTACAAATTTTTCTTGCAAAAAACCTCCAATGACGCTGAAAACGGAAAACGTCCCAAATGAAAAGAAATTGGCGATATGGCCATGGCTGAGAGCGCACAGACCGAGTGAGAACTGCGCACAGCAGGCCGCTCGCTCTCCGGCGGAGGCAACGAAGGCCTGGGCGGTGCGGTGTTGCTCTGTTGCACGGGCACTGCATTGCACGGGGCCGCGTCTAGAGAGCGAGCGGCCGAGAGGACAGAACGAAAGAACGAAAGAACGAAAGCCAGAAAGAAACGCGGGAGGAAGGTGCGGGTTTCTTGGCTGGGTGGGCCCGGACACGCGTGCGAAACTCCCGCGGAGATAAAGCAACAGGTAAGCGAAAGCGAAGATGGAAGTTGGGAAATGGAAAAGGGGGACGGGGGCGGTGTGATGGCAGCTGGAAAATTAGACAAGGCGCGGTCACGTGCAATGTCGTGTGTGGCGATGCCGGGTCGGGTCGGATCGGGTTGGGTCGGGTCGGGTCAAGTCGGGAGGCTGCCTGTTTGGGCAATGTCTTAGTTTAAAGAATATGGTTAGTGGTTGTCTGTTCTGCACGTGACGGTGAATTCGAAAATTTTTTTGTCTATGGATGAAAGGATGACGATGATGATGATGATGATGATGTTTTTACTGTAACGCAACTAATAGGTATCGGTATCGGTATCGGTATCGGTTTCTCATGCGATACTGTGAGATTGGCTTGATATTTAAGAGGTAGTGTTGATTCTAAAGGTCTGTACCTGCTCTTTCGGTGGGATATATGTTTGTCTCCGGGACTCTGCTGTGGGAAATAAACTCAAACTCAAACTCTAACGAAATATTTTACTCGCCATGGATCAAGACATTAAAAAGTTCAAACTTTACATCAGCCATTTGAATAAGCAACTCAAGCTGCTGCAGCCACGTATCGACGAGTTGTCGAGAGAGAAGTTGGATGACATGCTGATCAATCTGAACTCCAGCGATAACAAAGATATGGAAAAGCTTAAATTGATCAACAATATCACATACATGTTGATTTCTCTACTGTTCATCAACACAAAACTGTATAAGGTCAAGGACAGTTCGAAGGTTATGGCGGAACTGAACAAAATCAAAGAATACATGAACAAATTCCAGGCATTGAAGGACAAAGGCTCTAAAGAATCTTTACAGACTGCGAGTGACAAGGAAAAGTTGAATGATATTTTGAACAAAAACAAGTCGGCATCAATTAGTTACAAAAACTTCAATAAGTCAAAGAAAAATTATAAAGTCTCTAAATAATATATACATTGACATCTACATTTACATAAAGTTAGCATAGCATAGTTTTATTTGATAATAAACATTCTTTTTAATTCAGTGTATTTTGTATTTCAATCAATATTTCATGCACTGTTGATGATACCCGGTCCGTTCCGTCCCTCTTTTGAAACTTCTGTATTAGAGATCTCGAAAATTCAGTGAAGTTTACAAAGTTACAAAATATATAAATATATAAATATATAAATATATAAAAAAACAGATACTCTAAAATTACATGTTCACACCGGATAACACACATGTGTCATTGTTGTATAACACAGCCAATCTTTATTAATTCATGTTGCTACCTCAGAACATAGTGAAAGTTTCAATGGTTTACACAAAATACTTGATAATATGTTTAGTGCTAATAGCACAGTTGGTAAATGCTAATGATACAATAAACAATAACACAAATAACTGGGCAGTGTTAGTCTCCACTTCAACATTTTGGTTCAATTACAGACATATGGCAAATGTATTATCGATGTATAGAACTGTCAAAAGGTTGGGTATACCTGATTCTCAAATCATTTTGATGTTGAGTGATGATGTGGCTTGCAATTCAAGAAATTTATTTCCAGGTTCCGTGTTCAATAATCAAGATAGAAAGATAGATCTTTATGGTGAGTCTATTGAAGTAGATTATAAAGGTTATGATGTCACTGTTGAGAATTTCATAAGATTATTGACCGATAGATGGCCTGAAGATCAACCCAAGTCGAAAAGGTTATTGACTAATGAAAATTCGAATATTTTTATTTATATGACAGGTCACGGTGGTGATGATTTTTTGAAGTTTCAAGATGCTGAAGAAATTGCCTCAGAAGATATTGCTGATGCTTTTGAGCAAATGCATGAAAAGAAAAGATACAATGAGATTTTTTTTATGATCGACACTTGCCAAGCAAACACAATGTTTTCGAAATTTTATTCTCCCAATATTCTGGCTATTGGTTCAAGTGAATTAGGAGAAAGCTCTTACTCTCACCATTCTGATGTTGAGTTGGGTGTAGCTGTAATTGATAGATTTACATATTATACTTTGGAGTTTTTAGAACAGATTGATAAAAGTTCCAACTCAACTTTACAAGATTTATTTGACTATTATTCATTCGAGAAAGTTCACTCAAATGTAGGGATAAGAAAAGATCTTTATAAAAGAGATCCAAAAGATGTTTTGATAACAGACTTTTTTGCCAATGTTCCAAATGTTATTCCAGATACTTCAAACGAAGAAAAATTAAGAAGCAAATATAATGGTTTACTTTCATTTGCAATGGAAAATTTTGGTTTGAAATTCAAAGATCAAGTTAGTAAAGAGGACAAAAAAGCAAATCAACACTCGAATGTCTTAACTAAAACTCAAAAATTCAATGACATGGACAATTATGAAAGTAAACAATTTTTAGTAAATTTAAATCTGAAGAAACTTTTACTTTTTTGCATAATTTCTCTTTTTAGTATGCTAATTTACATACAAAAGAAAGAATTAACATTAATTGACTATGTTAAATAATGAACAAATATTTGATACATATTGATACTCATATATCCATATGTGTTTATAAACACTACATACGCATTTACATAACTTTCAAAAATCATCATTAAAAAGACATTAAATTATATATGAGTTAATTTATACAATAAACTAATCAATGGGTATTTTTTTTTTATAAAGAGTAATATTCATAAAATAAAATAAAAGACAGGAATTGAGGTATTTAATTTACTCTTGTTGTTGTAGCATCAACCAATTATTTCTATATTCTTCTAAGGAATCAACTGCTTGATCTTGAAGTAAACTTGACTTTCTTGCTGATCTTTTATTTGGTTTCCCAGACGCAGAGTCAGTTAGATTTTGATTATAGATTTCATAAGGACCAAACATCGCTCTCTTATCAACTACTCCATTCTCATCAAGTTCATCATCATCATCTTCAAAAACTAAAGCGTCATTATCTTCAGCAAATACGTCTCTATTTTGAACTGCAGTGGTACTAGCACCATGGTTAAGCATGGGGAATGGAGATGCTCTTCCAGCGTTCATAACTGTTCTTTGATCAAAAGAAGATGACATGTTATTGAATCCGTTTTCATGTTTTTGAAGTAACGAGCTCTGAAAGTGTGGTTGATAAGATCTTGGAGATGGGGTTAAACTTGGACGTCTTTGGTTATAATATGAACTGACACCACCGTTTATGAGAATACTATTGTGTGATACTGACAAGGTTTCCTCATGTCCTGGTTCAGCTGATAATCTTCTATGATGTGGTGGTACATACACACCGGACTTATATTTATAGCTTGAAGTTCTTCTAGAACGATCATTATTGCTATTGTCGTGAGAAATGTTCGAATCTAGTAATGTTGAATTGAAGGACTTTGGCGTTTGCTGATACGATGAATTAGCAGATTCGTCAGCCCTTAATAAATCTGGAACTTGACTGCCGCTTACATGTGAAGTCATTTGGTCTTTAATGGTTAAATTATCCATATCTTTTGTAAAATCATAATCATTTTCTTCCAAAGTAAATAAAACATCATCAAGATCGAGTTCACCATTGGTATTCAAAGAATTTGTTTTACCCATATAGTGTTCATGATATGTTGTTTGGGGAGGGATATCAAGTACTTCTGATATATTTTTAAAAGAAGAAGAATCACCTGAATGTAAAGTTGAAACTCGTTGGTTTGGGGGAACATATCTACCAGGAGACACTGCCAATCTACTGGTGCTGCTAGTTTTGCTATGACCTTTATTGTTTTTATTATAATTACCTTCAGAACCATTGATGGAACCAGTTGTACTGGGTCTACGTTGATTTTTAAATGAAGGGGTGCCGCTATTGTGAAGACCATTAAAAGATTTACTGCTTGGGTTATATAATTTGCCTTGTTTTTGTAATTTGTAGTTATTATGCGATCTGTTGTTATGATTAAAGATACCTTCAATGTACCTGTTATGCAATGTTGGAGGTGTGAAAAAATCACTGGTGTTAAAATTATCTTTTGATTTATATTCGTTGAAAAAGGTATTCATGTGTGAATTTGGTGTTGGTAAACCAAGTGGTTTTCTTGAATTTTTGATAATTGGTCTCTTTTTTCTCCTTTGAATCTTAATAGAACGTGGATGTTTATTAGAGTTGTTTTGATTATAATTATAATTGTTGGGATTTTTATTGTAATGATTGTTAATTTTGAAGCCTACATCATTAAAACTCTTTCTACGATTCATTTGTTTAGTGCTTGAAGTATTTAGATGATTGTTATTAAAAGTAGAATCTTCAGGTTTTGGATGAGACCGTTTGTTAAATCTGAATTTAGGAACAGATTTGGCCCTTTCTGCGGGGGTGTGAATCTGTTTCGAAGCTTGTACTTGTACTTTATCCTTATCTTTTGATAACTCTCTGCTTGTGTCATTTGTAGAATAGTTGGTTGAAACATGATTAGGGTTTGATATTTCACTATTACTGCTTACAGTAGATATGGTAGGAGAATCAGAGCTAGGCTTATTTATCAAAATTGGCTCGGTGTCAACGCTTGTAGACAAAGTCATTACCGGAACTGGATTAGGTAAAGAAAATGGGATTTGTTTGTCAAACTTTTGAGATTCATTACTTTGATATTTATCGTTGACAGCTGTTGTGGAAGAGGAAATATCGGCGTATTTCATGTAATCACCAGAATCTGACACTGGAGTATAATTATCACTACCAAGTTTATTATAATATTCATCATCCATGGTAAATTCACTCAAACCGTTCAGCTCAAGTCTCATTTTTTCTAGGTCTCTATTTGTTGGGTCGATTGTTAAACTGTATCTCAGGACCTGAAAAAAATCGTAACTCATTGTTGAAAATACATCAAACAAAGCTTCTCTATTTGCTGCAAAATAACAAAATGATTTGTCTGTTTGATTTGCTACAGAGAAGGGATTCTTTTGAAATACAATATTCAAAAAAACAATACCTATAGACCAAATATCCACTTTACTACAATTATAAGGTTCTTTCCTTTCTTGAATATCTAAATTTGATTCGAAAAGTTCAGGAGCCATATATCTTTCACTTCCTACGTTTCTATCCATGGAGGTTTTATCAGTAGTTGCTAAGCCCCAATCCGTCAATTTTATATTCCAATCAATACCTGATATCAATATATTTTCTGGTTTTATGTCCCTATGAAAAATAGATTTTGAATGTACATATTCAATTGCGTCCATAATTTGAGTGAAAATTTTAATAATTGACATAGTTTTTCTTGGGACAATATCATCTTTTATAGCTTCATATAAGTCACCACCTGAACAATATTCTAAAATGATATATGAGTCAAAGTAATCCAATAAAGATACAATATTTTTATGTGAACCGATTTTCAATTGAATGTCAACTTCATAAATTGCTTCCAAACAAACATTTTTAAATAGTTTTGATTTTAATTTTGATGAAATTTTTGAATGATTGTTTTTGATCAACTGTTCTCTTTTCTCAATACTTGAATCATTATAGTCACTATCATCACTGTTGTCACTTTCATCATTTTCGTCTAATTTGAAAATATATTTTACTGCAACCAAACGTTTTTCTTTGATATCATTAGCCAAAGAGACGTAACCGTACGAACCTTCACTGATATCTTCTAATTTTTGGTATCTCTCATTCAAGAGTCCACCTTCTTTGTAAATATCGTAGCTTAGACTCATTTGAATGAAATCTAAATAATGAAAAAGGTTTTAGGTAATACTGATGAAACAAAACAAAAACCAAACAAAAGTAATTTATAAAGTATTGAATGAAATAGAATGAAGAAAGAAAGAATTTGTAATTGAGTTTGGATATGGTTATCTTATGTCTATTAGATTTTTTTTTATGATTTATTTATATTATTATTGTTTTTATTATTTTTGTATTTGTTTTGTATTTGTATTTGTACTTGTAGTTGCTGTTGACGTAGTAGTAGTAGACAGTTCAATGGGTATCTTAAAGATAATATATGGTTTCTAATATGACTTAAAATATAGCATAAATCAACTTTTCAATACGATTATCTTTAGGAAAAAAAGTAATATATTTATGTTATCTTATTATTTCTTGTTTGCCAGCTCTAATATCAAATTATATGTTCACTTGTTTTAAGATGAACAGTATAATTAACAAAAAAAAAGATAAAATGAAATCAAATAATATAAAAAAGGGTTAAAAAATTATTATTCTGTGATCTTAGCGTATGGGGATATTTTATTGACAGTAACAACTCACAGATATAGATATATCCTATGAATAATGAATTATGAATATCAATAATAAAACAGAACCGTATATATAAACAAATCAACTATTAAACATCGAAGTCCAAAAAACAGAATCGATGATGCTAGAATATATATATATATATATACCAATATGATAATAAATGCAATATGAATATATAATAAACTAAAAATAAAACATGATCTTACAATAGATCAAAATCGTAGTACTTAAGTTGAGAATTGATGTTTTATAAAGACAAAAAAAAGAAAAATAATTTCAAAACACCAACTAGGTCATAATTTTTTCTTTTTAAAATTTAAATTTTTTTTCCTACACTAAAAAACGAAATTCTGACTGTAATTGAAACACAATTAATCACTACCACATAGTTAACCTTTTTCTGTTTGTTCGATATATTTGACTTGAAAATTTTTGAAACTGGCAGTACTTTTGGGGGAAAGGCACAACGAAAAACTCAACAGAGTGGTTGGTTAGTCGTTCAAACTGACACACACACACACACACACACACACATATATATATATGTGTGTGTGCAATGCATGTATGTAATGTATGTAATGTTGATAGAATTGAAGAACCAATTATGTTAATGGTTGTAGTCTCTGGTTCGGTTCACCTTGGGTTTGGTTGAAAGTTTATTCAAGTTAATCGGAATATATGTAGATTAATTTATTGATGACTTGAAATACAGCACATTCTACCTACGTACGGTATTTAATTCAAGAGAGTGATGAGATATTTTAGTTTTGGATGTACTTATGTAGACTGTTGTCACACTATAAAACAAACGTAATCCTTGTTTTTGAGTATTTCGAATGGTGCAGATTCGAATTTCCAACTTTAATGTTGTATCCAACAGCGTGGATACCACTATATTGTTTATTTTTGTTTTTTATGCTGGACCCTTATTTTTATTTTCGTAATTTTGCTTTTTTCTGAATCTGGATAACTTTACTTGCTGGTAACCAAGAGGAAACAACATGAGAAGTAAAAGTTTTTCACCCTTGCAATGAATTTGATCAGAGTTTCATGTTTTTTTTTCGTTTATAGTTGCAAACAGACAAGTAAAAATATTGACGGTTGATATGAGATAAGATAAGATAAGGTGTGATAAGACTCAGGTGTGCTTCTATAATTCTCAAATTTCTCTCAAATGCATAATAATGTATATATTGTGTATTGTATGTATTGTGTGTATTGTACACTATTCAGCCACGCAGCAATCAGAAGCTTAAAGTTGTGATATACATACCTATTCACACTCATGTGTGTCTAATTTAAAGAGTCTATATGATATCACGTGATTGTAGTTTTATCTTTGCGATGAGATCTGGTAGAGTGAAGTTACTTTCATTTAAATCAAAAATATGCGTAACATTACTAAATAACTGAAATTGATGAAAAGTCATAATTACTCTATTTTCTTTGTTCTAGTAAACATGTTCAAGCTATCGAATGGTATCAACAAAAAACCTTAATATGATATGAAAAGAATTTGTGGTTATACTTTGAATATTGTTAAGTTCAATCGTTTTTATTCAACAAAATTCAAATTACGTAATTATCAACAAATAGCAATTAACAAATGTATCGAGTCCATCAAAAATGGTGTGAATAAAATTGGTGTTTCTTTAGCTACTGGTGGTGGAAAAACAGTTATTTTTACAAATTTAATTAAGCAACTGGAAAACTATAAATATAATGAAAATAAAATTAAAAATTCAAATCAAATGTTTCGAACATTGATATTGGTCCATCGACGAGAATTGGCATTGCAAACTGTCCAAACTATCAAAAATTTCAACGATGATTTGAACGTACAAATTGAAATGGGCAAATATAATTGCAATGTTGAAGAATCTGATGTTATTGTGGCTTCAATCCAATCCTTGTTGAATCGATTAGATAAATATAAGGATAAGAAAATAGATCTGATTATCATTGATGAGGCACATCATTCCGTTGCAAAGAGTTATATGAAAATTATAAATACCATTGATATCAAAAATGATATACCAATTGTTGGTTTCAGCGCTACTTTTGAGAGAAATGACAATAAAGCTTTATCAATTTTATTTGATGAAATTGTTTATCATAAAGGTATTGTTGAAATGATTAAAGAAAAATGGCTTTGCGAAGGTCTTTTTACTACTGTTGATGTTGATGTTAACCTGATGTCTGTTGAAATCAACAAATATAATGATTTTAAACTTGATTCTTTATCCAATGTAATGAACACTGAAAAAATTAATAACATTGTAATTCAAACATACTTACAACAAAAACAAAAAAATAAATTAAAGTCAAGTTTAGTTTTTGCAGTTGATGTCAACCATGTTAAGTCATTATATGAAGAATTTAAAAAAAATGGTATAAATGCAGATTACGTTACAGGTACAACAAAAGTAGCAGATAGAGATAGAATAATCAATGATTTCAAAAACTTTAAGATTGATGTCTTGATTAATTGTGGTATTTTTACAGAAGGTACTGATATTCCAAACATTGACAGCTTATTATTATGTAGACCGACAAAATCCAGATCACTTCTGGTGCAAATGGTAGGTAGGGGTTTAAGACTTCATCACTCAAAAACGCATTGTCATATTATAGACTTTGTTGGATCTAAAAATGTAGGTGTAGTCTCTATACCAACTTTACTAGGTATTGATAATTATAATCAAAAGTTGACCGAAAGTACGATAGAAGAATTGCATAATATAAAGAAGCAAATTGAGCAAGAAAGAGAGGCACAATCTTCTGCAAAAGAAAAGACAAATATAATCATAAAAAATAAATACGACGAATACCTAAAGGAGTGCAACGACTTTGATTTAACTTTGACCTCTTATGATAGTTTTGAAAGCTTTTGCTCAATATTCAGAGACGAAGCTGGCAATTTACATACAACTGAACAAAATCCAGATTCTATACAAGCAAAAGAAAACAGTTATTTCTTAAAATCGTCATATCCATGGGTTAAAACTGCTGCAAGTGCTTGGGCTTTCTCAATTCACAGTAATAACCATATACGGCTTCACAAAAAATCAATTGGTAAAAGTGTAAACTCGAAGACGAATTATATAGTCAAGATTTATAGAGAAATTCCTTCATACCTGAGAGATAAAACTGATGTTAGATTTATACCCAGAGAACTTATAAAAACAAATGATTTTTACAAAGCTGTCGGTATGATTGATAAAACGATATCAGAGCTACAAAATGGTAGCAGCTCGGAAAGTTTGTATCGAATAAACGTCAACAAATTTTCTCCTTGGAGAAAACTTCCTCCAACTCAGAAACAAAAAAATGCTGCCCTAAAAAAGCTAATTAAGGTAAATGATATGAATGAAGATAAGATCAATAAACTTGACACCATTGATTTGAGTAATTACGTTACAAATAGTACAAAAGGTGAAATATCAAATATTTTGTTTGCATCCAGTATTGCTCCAGTATACCTTCTTAAATTGTTACTCAAAGTTATAAAATATAAGAAAACTAGAGGTAATTCTAGTTAAATGAACTAGTCTGTATACAATATGAACATTATTTATGTTATATATAATCAAAATAAATACATGTATATAGAGATACGCATAAAAACGTCAGCACTACAAAATTATTTTCTCTCTTTTTCAGATTTTACTATGTGTAAAGCACTGTTTCACTTAAGTGCTTAAAGTGATCAAGAAAAAATATTCGATTAATAAGAACATCGACAATATGAATATATTAATGGACATGTCAAACAATTGAAATTAAAAAGTACCACTGAAATCCAAACAGCACATCGAATAATTTGCTCATAAATCAAAATCTACTCAAACTTTTCTAATTAAAATGGAGAATAGACAGCCATCCAATTTTAAGAAATCATTTGTAAAACAAACCAGATATCAAAATAACAGTTCTTATACGCAAACAAAACCGAAGCACAACTTTAATACGCACACAAATAACAAGAACAATGTACTATACATGGGTGGATTGGATTATAATTGGAACGAACAAGATATTATTCAAATTTGGAGCTCTCAAGGTCTCAAAGTTGTAAATGTAAGAATAATGTGGAATTTACAGCAACAGCAACAGACACAAATACATAACTTTAAATCTAACAGTAAGAATTTAGGATATTGTTTTGTTGAATTTTCATCTCCTGAAGAAGCTTCGAGAGCCATTTTGAAAAATGGTTCAGGTATACCAAGTTTTAATAATAAGTACTTTAAATTAAATTGGTCAAATGGTAATGCTGGAGTGAACAATTCTTACAGCTCTGAAAATAGAAATATAAAACAAAATGACCTTTCAGTATATGTAGGGAACTTGGACAAAAATGTCACTGAAGCCCAACTTTTCAATTTATTCAAAACAGTATATCAATCTACTCAATCAGCAAAACTAATAATCGATCCGGCTCTACAAGTATCGAAAGGATATGGCTTTGTTAAATTTATTGATCAATCAGATTATCAGGATGCATTACAAAATATGCAAAATAAAATTTTAAATGGTTTACCCATAAAGGTCAAAACAGTCGGTAATAATGACTATAACAATACAAGAATGTTACCAGGTGCCGATAACGTTGCAAAATTTTCCAATGTTACAAAAATGAACAGCGACAATAAAGTAGGTAAACATCAAGTTATCAAAACAAAAGATTCCAAATTCAACAAGCTGAATACTTTTACTCAAATTCAACCAGCATCAAATGGTGTTACGAATTTTTCAAATACGACATTATTAGTTACAAACATATCTTCTCAAACATCATTGGATGAACTTAAATTCTATTTTCTGCCATTTGGTTCATTAATATCAGTAATTATAGATTCTAGCACGAACATTATATTCATTACCTTTGCAGATAGACTATCATCAGAAAATGCAATGAAAGCTTTACAAGGTAAGAAAATCAAAGGAACTAGTATTTCTATAAATTGGGGAATACCTTTATCGCAAATAAAAGAGCAATTGAAAAAAAAAAAGATAATGAAAACTGGTATTCCAATTAAGCCCACAAATATATACCAAGAGCTTTTTACAGTTCCAACCATTACTACGGAAAAACAAGATATTACTAGCAAGAAACCAAATGAGTTAGTACCTGGTTTTGCAAATATCAATTGCAATAACTTTGAAATATTGGATAACGGTGTTTTTGAATATCAGTACGACGGAACAAAACATGACTCAAAAGAATTAAATATGACAGTCTCTGATAACAATAGACTCCATCCGGTAAAAATCATGGAATCTCTTAAACGTATAGAGGATGCAAGTAATGGATGGCTGATAAGCTAAACTACGCCTAAAAATATCAGAGATTATCTATACATTCATCGCATAGAATCTCGTACATAGGTAAAGCAACTTTCAATAGTAAACTCTAATCAAATAATCGCATACTACTTGATATAGTGTAGTCTATCTTTTCTTAATTCACTTATTTTATTCAAACGTGAACGTTTATTGTAAATGTATTCAATCATATTTTTTTTTCGCCGGGAGTGAGCTTAAACTGAAAAATTTAGATGAAAAAAATCGATGAGCTAAAAATTTTATTCAACTGCAAGAATATATTTGTAGTAATTGCATAATAATGTATTTATTACAACTATTCCATTTACAGTTGAATGTTGAAGATGGTATTGTTGTGAATAACAAAGATTTGATATATTTAATTTTCTTGATATAAAAGAACAAAGGACTATCAAATACAGAAATTGTTGCAAACAAAAAAAAATATAAAAACTCAAATACAATAATTTATAATGGCTGTTGAAGATATAAAAATTGGGAATAAACTCAAAAGACAGGAAATTTTTGCTGATCTTAAAGATGAAAAAAATAAAGAACGTCATACAATGAGAAGACAAAGAGCTAAAGAAGAAAGAGAAAATCCTGAATTGAAAGAAAAAAGATTGAAGGAAAATATCACTAATACCATAGAATCTATGAGAGTTTATGATGAAACAATCAACAAAGATATAGAAGGTGATGAAGATGAATTGATGAAGTTTTTCAATTCTGACACAAACAGTCCTCCAAAAATTTTAGTTACAACAAATGTTAATGCCAAGAAGAAAGCTTATGAATTTGCAAATATATTAATTGAAGTTTTACCAAACGTAACTTTTGTAAAACGTAAATTTGGTATCAAATTGAAAGATATGGTTGACATGTGTACTAAAAGAAATTTTACAGATATAGTTATCATTAATGAAGATAAAAAGAAAGTTACTGGTTTAACTTTTATGCATTTGCCTGAAGGTCCATCTTTTTATTTCAAATTGAGTTCGTTTGTTGAAGTCACTAAGATCAGTGGTCATGGTAGACCAACTAGTCATATTCCTGAACTAATACTAAACAATTTCCAAACAAGGTTGGGTAAAACTGTTGGTAGATTATTCCAAAGTATATTTCCTAAAAATCCTGAATTTGAAGGTAGACAAGTCATAACACTCCACAATCAAAGAGATTATATTTTTTTTAGAAGACATCGTTATGTCTTTAGAAATGAGGAAAAGGTTGGTTTACAAGAATTAGGACCACAGTTTACATTGAAACTAAGGAGATTGCAAAGAGGTATCAAAGAAGAAACTGAATGGGAACATAAACCAGAAATGGACAAACAAAAGAAACAATTTTACTTGTAATCGAAAATTTATAAAAATAGTCTCAAATTCCGTATATTTCAATAGCATAATATTTTTTTATTAAGTTACTCGAAGGCTTCCAACACTTGAAATATACCTTGGATGCCTTAAATCCATCTTCCTGGTATGACCAATTAGTATTGTTTGTATTAAGCAAACGTTTGAACGTTTTCTATTCGAAATTACAAACAGCTTATTTTAACTGTCGTTCCTGATAATTATATACGAATGTTCTTAAATCATTTTAAATATTTCTCCTTTTGTAGTCCTTCCTAATTTGAAAAACAATGTTTTCGAAATAAAAAATAATACAATTAGCCTCATTTACCTAGAATATATATATTTCATACATTACTTCAAAACGCTTTGGGGCATAATTGAATTTTGATTATTTTAGATCAATTATAATTTCACTATTACTCGTTATCTATCGAATTACTTATACTATAGAATCGACACCAAAAAAATCATTATCATTCAAATTTTCCTGGAAGAGAGGAACCCAAATTTGTATATCAAATAAATAAAGCATTTTGGATATATGGCAACATAACAAATCGTAAATTGATTGATTTATTTATAATAATTGAAAAGAACATATAAGGCATAGCATAATAATTAATTTATTTGATTCAATTAAATATCAAACACGATTTAGCAAATTCAAATTTATTGTCTGCAAAAAATAATACCAATTTATAGTAATAATTTAACATCTTTCTACAGATTCAATAGTTTAAATTCAATCACGATTGTTATAAAATCACAGAGAACTTGAATTCTTGTATTTAAGTCACCATTTTCATATTCTCTATCAAGATCATATAAAGAAGAAAAACATTTAAATGGATTCAACTGGAGCATCTCAAGTCATCTCCGCTTTGGAACTTATTTATGAACCCAAATCAACAAATGAACAAAGACTTGAAGCACAACAGTTTTTGGATCAAGTTAAACTGCAAGATGAATCGCCATATTGGGGTTATGACATTGCAATTAATAATTCAACTAATCATATTTTAAAATATTTTGGTTTGAATATGATTGCGGATGCAATTAAACAAAAATGGGTTTCATATGACGATGTAAAGAAATCTGCAGTTAGAAAATGGATAGTTGAATTGAATTTCAATGTAACGGATAATGATCCAAGGTATATCAAAGAAAAATTGGCTTATTTGTGGGTAGAAGTAGCAAAAAGAGTTTGGGGAGAAGTATTGAAGAATAACACTGCAACTGATCAAGAATTTATTAACTCATGGGTAGATATGGATAAAAGTCTTAATGAGTTGTGGAATATAGGAACTTCGTCTAGAGAATTGGCTTTAATCATTTTTAGAATTCTATTTGAAGACGTTTTTCTTTTGGATGATTTAATTGTATTGAAAAGAATGACGATAATTCAACCTTTATGTGTTATGATTGTATGTCCAATGGATATATTTTCCAAGAGATACAAGTTTAATGATAAGTGGGAATTGTTCAAGTTTAATAAAGGTGGATGGTTCAATATATGGGCTGCTGAACTGAACAACACATTGGATACATTGCAAAATAATAATTTTATCAATGATGAATCTCTGATTGCTTACAATTCAAACTATGTTGTCAGACTATTAGAGACATTAAAGACGTGTTTAAATTGGCCTCTTAGTGAGGTCATAATTCAAAGCAACATTTTAGATGTTTTGTTGAAATGTTTTCTATCAAATATACCCAAAGCTCAATCAACTGCGTTAGACTCCATCCATATTCTGATTACAAGACCATATAATAATGAAGATCATCACATGGAGATCATAAACAAAATATTTAATAGCATAGGTTTACTAAACCAGGTTTATGATAATTTACAATTTAATGTCATGGTTGATGGTGTAGATGATGTTAAGTATCCGATATTAAAAAAATATGTAGATATGATAAGTTGCTTATATTCTTGCATTTTCAAATTGAAGGATTCCAAAGAACTTATAGATCAATACTTGAATTTGGTTATGAAGGCGACAAAAAATGATAGTTTGATCGTCAGTGGTCTAACACTTGATTTATGGTGTGTTTGTTTAAGAAACGATGATTGTTTACAACTGTTAGAAAATGGCTTAATTCCAGAATTATTATCATTCTCAGCCAATGCATTAATATACTATGAGCAAACTGAGGGCCATGTATCGAAGGAATTTGCTGATATTGATTTTCAATCAACATCTGAATTCCAAAGCTTTTGTTCTACATACCGTAAGCGTATAAGAGACATCATAAGATTGATATCTTGTATAAAAGTAGATTATACGAACGCCTGGTTAAACGATAGACTAAACACATATTTTAGTTCTGAACAAGGCCAAGTGGTATTGAACTCTACATTCTTAGATACGAAGTCAGAACCATACCTTGGTGCCCTTTCTCAATTGATGGTTATTGAGTGTTTTATAAACGGCTGCATACGTTGGAAAATTTGGTATCCAAACGGTGATGATTATGATGAAAAATTAGAAGATATTCTAGGAAAGTTGAATGTTTTATCAAATCAGTTAATTGCATTAAATATCAGAGTTCCTCTACTACTAAAGAAACAGATTCAAAATTTTGCGTTATTCCTTACAATGTTAAAAGATAACGTGATTTTTACGCTATTAGAAAAGATTATTGTTAGTGCAACTATGGATTATCCAAATATAAACCTAGAAGAAAAAAGTAATGAAGCAGATGCAGTACGTGACTTGAGGTATACATGTGGGATTGAAATTAATAGAATGGCTTTATTGATGCCAGAATCTTTAAAATTAATTTTTCCACAATTGGAGGACGTTATTTCCAAGATTATGCCTAATTTGTCTTATCATGAAAAAATATCTTTCAAATCCTTTTTATTAACTATTATTTTGAAGTCTTCGTTAGATAAAAAGGAAGAAAGATTTGCAGCAATAGTGGATCCAGAATTATCTGCTTGGTCAGATAAAGCTACTGTTGTTGGTTTAAGTGATCTTCCCTGGTTCATGGAAAGACTGGGAGTAGTTAAGATTGCTGAATACTTTCAAAAACGTGGTATTGATGAAAACAGTGATTTATTAACAATACAAATTGATGATGAAGGTAAACAATTAAAACAAGATTTAACTAAACATTGGCAATCACTGTTCCCTGTTCGTGCTACAAGAATGTTTATTCATTATTCGATGCAAAATATCAAAAAAGAGGAGGATTTTAAAATGATACAAGATTTATGGAGGCCAAGAATTGTTCCTATCTTGCAATATATTATGCGATTACTTTACCAATTGCAGTCATATCATGATCCAGAAAATTGGAAAGAATTACCAAAAGTGGTTCAGAAATTTGTTGGCTATTCTACGGTAGAACGTTTTTGGGAAGCAGGAGCTTCAAACAAATCAAAGGATGAGTTTATAGATGAGCATCTAAAAGCAATGCAAACTCTTCGTGACTTTGCAGACTCTGTTGGTCATATAGTAAGATACACTAGAGAATATGTTTTGCTAGTTATTAGTGGAATATCATCATTGGGATCGGTATTTTATAACGATGAAAGTGCCCCTAATCTTTTGATTGATTCCATAGCTATATACAAACCAGAATCAAATGCAATCAGTCCTGGTGTTTCCACTCACGGCTGGAAACATATAATGAATGTTGCAATAAGGCCGATCTTAAGGAATTGTCCAGATTCTTGTGCTCCTAAATTCATGAAAGTATTTTTACCCAAATTTTTTGAAACTCTTGACATTTTAATTACAGAAAAATGGTCAACCCATATGAATGCCGATATGGAAGTAACTTCAACCGTTGATGAGGATGAGATGACAGATGAAATTATGGAAGAAAATTTGATACGTCAATTCAGTTCCGTTACGGTTCGTATTCTCATAGATTCTGTTGGTCAAGGTAGTTCGAATTCATCAACCGCAAAGACAAAGTTTACCTCTCATCAAATGACTATGAGAAAAATCATATTTGAGGATGTTTCTATTTTAGCTCCATTTTTGAAATTACTAAATCATATGATGTCAGTTAAAGATGGAAAGTGCTCTTATAACTCTATATTGGTCATGAAAGTCTGTTTATCTGAGGTATTAATAAAAAACGGCCATGTAGATGAATTTTTCATTCATGAAGTCATGAAAAATTTATTAATTAACATTTTGTGCAATAGTGCATATAAAGATTCTTTTGGGGAAGCCCTGTATATTTTTACAGTTTTATTTTTAACATTGATGAAAGAATATGAGAGTACTACTGCATTTTTATACGAAATCTCTAATGGGTTTGATGTGGCTAATTTGTACCAACAATTAAGAAACGTTGATAATTTCAAAGGACAGAGGAGTTTAATGATCGAATATATAGAATGGGTTAAAAGTTCACTTAATATGAAAAATGATGAGGGGTTTGATCATATAGCAGAAGAAAGGAAACGAAATGAAAGAAGGGAAGCTACCCTGCAAAAGGCAAATCAACGTTTAGTTAATAGGAATAAAGAGAACGGTGATATGTTAGATGATCCAAATACAGAAGATTCTGCTTTTGGGACATTATTTCAATAGAAAGTTTTGAATTTAATGTAGTTATAGAATTTATATAGTTAATAGTACTTATATATGACCGTTACAATCATATTATTTTATTCTAAAAGTTATATAGACATCTTTGTCAATACGTTATTAGTCGTCAACTAGTAATATTTGATAAAAGTTCTATATATTTTTGAACTAAACGCGAACTATAAAATCTCTAATTTTATATGAATACCCAGGTTGATTGAAGTTATAAAAAAGATATCAAAGTTGGATAAACGCAAATCTAAAGATAAAATCGTATGCCCCAATCTCAATGAAATATGATGTTAAACAAATCAAGAACCTTGTATCAACAATCAAAATTAAGCCAATTCCAGCGAATACAAATTATCTATCATTCAAGAAAAAAAGCACTCAGCTGAAAAATAATACTAAAACACGACAAAACATTTCAAGTACACGACAAGATAAACCTCAACTTTTCTTCGAATTATACAAAAAATACAATGATCACTTGTACTCCCCCTATGATATGAATAGAGCAAATAGGTTTTTTAATTCCACAAAAGTTGCATTTGAGAAAAGTTGCGTAAACCCACAGGAATTTGAAGGGCCAGTTGATTCGAATAATATTGAGAGATCGAATACTAAAAACTTTGAATGTTTGAAAAACCTTCCAGAGGTTGTGTTTTTAGGGAGCTCTAATGCAGGGAAATCCACTTTATTGAACTCATTGTTTACCAAATATAATAAGTCAGCCATTGAAAAATTTGCGAGAACATCAAAAGTTCCAGGGTTCACTAAACATTTGAATTTTTTTAATATAGGAAACAAATTTCGACTCGTAGATACTCCTGGTTACGGATACCACAGCACTTCTACACAAGGTGATTTAACAAGAACCTACTTGATAAACAGAAAGGAGGTTGTTAGGTGTTATATTTTAATTCCTGCTAAAAAGCAGTTCTCAGAAAATGATCTTAAAATAATTGAATACATGAAAGTTAATGGAATTCCTTATGACATTATATTTACAAAGATGGATGAAATAAAAGATTTTCAATCACTTGAAAAATGTATAGAAGATATCTTTCTCAAAAAGTCAACTTATAAACCTAGCATATTTTTTGTGAATTCGATGACTAATTCAGTTTACAAGCATAGATATGGGCTAGATAAACTC
Source organism: Tetrapisispora arboricola (assembly GCA_030557565.1). NCBI lineage: Eukaryota > Fungi > Ascomycota > Saccharomycetes > Saccharomycetales > Saccharomycetaceae > Tetrapisispora > Tetrapisispora arboricola. The sequence continues at coordinate 22,595 of JAKTPK010000144.1, read as the reverse complement.
CGGATTTCGATCTTAAATATAACGAACAACTAAAAGTTGACAAGTGACAGTCAATTCATATGTAAGATCGTTCAAAGGATTTAAAACAATATAATCTCGGCTATATTATACTAGAAACTTTACCGTTTGTTATGTAAACAGATCATACGTAGTTGAAAAAAAAATATTGCCCTAATTTTGAATGAAAATAATCTAATTTTACCAACGCATACAGTGGTGAAAATATGGATAACATAAATCATCAATTTATCTGATAAGAGGAGTAATTTCAGACTCTTCCGTATCGGAATCAGATAATTCACAAAAATCAGAATCCTCATCGTTTTCAGTTTCTTTAAGAATTTCAGCGTAGTTTAAAATATTTTCCCAGTTCGGTTGTAAAACATAAAATGATTCTATCAGACCAATTATCAACATACCAGAACCAATACCGATCCACAAACCATATAATTTCATATCAAACCAATAACTTAAAAACATGCCAAAGGGTATTGCAAATAGATAATATGTTACTAAATTAATAATACTACCCAAGGCCTGCATACCCTGTCCTCTTAGGCAAGAACCTGCAACAGCATTTAATGCATCAAATATTTGTACACAACCAACCAATGGTAATAAACTTCTTATCAATTCTATAACCTCTTCATCTTGAGAGAATATTCTTGCAATATGATCCCTAAAACCTATCAAAATCGAACAGTTTACTAATCCAGCAATTTGAGACATTGCCAACCCAACCTTGGAAGATATATGCGCACAATTTGTTAACTTTGCTCCAATGAAGTTTGCAATTCTAGTTGAGGTTGCGATACCAATAGCAAAAGGAACCATATATAATAAAGCAGCCATTGTGGAGACTGCAGATTGTGCTGCCAAATAGCTAGAGCCAAAGTAAGAACTAAATAATGTTAACAACTCATATGATAGTTCCTCAGCTTCTAACATAATAATCCCAGAAAATGCGAGTTGACCCAAATCTTTCCAGTGCGTGAAAGCTTTTTTGGAGAAACCGCCCCAACATTTTTTTCCATCAATAAATATTGTATATAATATGAGTAAAATGAACATCAACCAGAAGTTAAGGACCACTGCAACTGCAGAACCTACGAAACCCAACCCAATATATGTATTCCATACCAGCAAATAACTCATTAAGATGTTTAACGGTGCACAAATCATCAACACATATATTCCGGCATCAAAGATACCTTGTGCCTGGAGAAAACGTTTTAAGTTTTCAAATCCAATGTATGCTGGAGTTCCAAAAATCAAAACTCGCAAAAATTTCGAAGTTAACTTCACTAACTCTTTTTCTGGAATGACAAGTCCCAAAAAATACTCCGAATAATACCATGCAAACGCAAATGGAATATACAATACCAAAGAAAACACAATACACCTCTGCATGTGAACTCCTACGCTTTTATGTCTTCCAGACCCATATGCCTGGGGGCATAATGTGTCTAAACTTGTTGATATACCTTCAAAAACAGCTAACGTGATATTGGATGTCATTGCCCCTAAAGATACTGATGCTAATTCAGTTTTACCTAGATGTGCAACAGTTATAGAACATACCATTGGAAATATTTGTTCGAGCAAGAAAGTAAAAATCAAAGGGAATGAATACGTACTTAAAACATATAATTCTGACTTATATGTTACTTCATTTGGGTCAATAGCATCGTATATTTGAGGTTCTGTGTCGTAAAATTCTTGATACACTGCTGGTATCGAACCTTTACTACTGACAGTAACGAATGATGCTCTTCTATTTTTTTTCGGTACAATCTTTGGTACTTGTGAGGTCTTTTTCTTCTTATATGCATACAAATGTTGCATGAAATCGTCATATTCTGATTCCCTAGCAGCATCTCCTTCCATTAACGCAAGTGCAGCCTGATCCTGAATATCAGAATTAGCTACAAAAGAGAACCTCACATCGCCATCTCTAGTAGTTCTCTCTGTATCGGAATAATAATCAGTCACGTCCGAAATTCGTGAGGGTAGTGAAATAGTCCTGCTTAGCTCATCGCCATCATATAACAAATTATCTTCATTTCCATCTTCTTCAATAATATCACCAAGATATGGGTGGATATTTGATTCACGAAGTGAGCTTGAAATTTCTTCACCTAAAGAGTAATAGCTTCTTTGATCATCAAGCCTATTTCTCCTTCTTCTGTACTTTCGTACTAATGCATTTTTTTTGTTTGGTGGAAAAAATCCTAAAGAGATCCTCCTGTGAGTATTACCTATGCCTAACCCGGTAGTTTGCAAATTTGAATGAACATTGGATAATGACTTCGTTAAAATATTCACCATAATAGGAGACTACAAATTTAGTCTAAAAATTTAGTTATCAAATTAGTTATTCCAAACTATTGAAATAGTGGAAATATAGAAGTATAATTCTCGATATGAAAATTTAAAAGAGAATATATCAAGCTATGGTTGCTGCAATAACACCTTTCACAAAAGAAAGTGCTTATGTTTTGAATTAAACAAAGAAATAATTCATGGTTCTCTTTTTTATGTTCGTGAGTAAAACCACAAATTAAGGCAGTTGAATTTTATTTAGGAAAACGCCCACCTTCAAAATCCTGGAGCCGTGCTTAAAGAAGTTTAATATTTACTATTTTTGAATATTAAATACATTTTTTTAAAAATTCATCAATGAATAAGAACAGTCAAAGTGATGAATGTATTCTAAATGTTAATATTTTTTGTGTAAATAATACAATAAGAAAGGAATTTTTAGAAGATTAAAATTCTTGGATTATTTATAGCACTAACTTGTATATTGTCTAATGATCTGATAAATATATAAAGATAAAGTTCATAGTCTGTTTTTTTGAAGGAGCTAAGCTATGTGGCAATGAATGTGAATAAAATGTTTGTAATTTTTGCGTATGAAAAAATATCTGGGATGATTTTGATCTGTTAAGTAATTAACATTTGTAAACTTTATTATTCTTTCCGGATCGAGTGTTCATTTTTGGTTTATTGTGGTGTAATTTCCTTGGATTCATCTCCAACGATTTTTTTACTAACCAACTTTTTATACCAAGGTCTCTTATCTTCCTTTAGTTTTGTAACATCATATCCTAATTCTCTTCTTGCAGCAGGTACCCAAGATGTTGATTTCCATGGAAGAACGTGTTCTTCATACATTTCATTAACCTCTTCTAAGGTTAGACCCTTCGTTTCTGGCACTACAAAAAAAACAAAAAAGTATGCAAATACCATGCAACCCATGAACACGTAACCGTAATAAAAGTTAATGGCTGATGTAATAAATGGAGTAAAAAATGATATTAAAAACCCCCATAACCAGTTACAAGCATTTGCAATCGAAATAGCTTTACCTCTGACTCGTAATGGATATGTTTCAGAAACAATAACATAGGCAATAGGAGCCCAAGTAGTTGCAAAACAAAAAATAAAAAAACAAGCAAAAACAATCATACAGTTACCAGCACCCTTTGAAGTTGGCTGACTCATTCCATTTGGATATAGTCTCGTAACACCAACACTTGCATAGACCACATAACAGCAAACCATACCGACGCAACCCCATAATAAACAATTACGACGACCGTAATGGTCAACGACATATAGAGCAACAAACGTGGAAGCAAAATTAACCACACCTAAAACAATGGCTGTTTGAAACGAATCACTTAAACCAACAGCTTGAAAGATTGTAGTACCATAATAGAAGAAGTAATTGGCACCTGTCAATTGTTGTAATGATTGAATCATCATCCCAATCAAAGTCCTTCTCAGCATTTGTGGTCTACCCGTAATTAATTCACTCCAACCAGCTTTTCCTGCTGCTTTTTCGGCTTCGATAGCAGCTTCATATTTTTCTAACTCAACAAGAACAAAACTAGAGTCAACTGTAGTCTTATTAGTCTTTGCTAAAGCATTTTTTGCTTCATCAATTCGGTTGTTTTCAACCAGGAAACGTGGTGATTCTGGAACAAAAGAGACACCTGCAATCATGAATAAGGCCCAAGCAAAACTTAACCCTAATGGTACACGCCATTGAACAGAATTTGAATAAGTTTTAGTACCATAATTTGTACAGTAACCCAAAAAAATACCAGCAGTGATCATTAATTGATAACAAGATACTAATGTACCTCTTAATTGTTTGGGGGAAACTTCAGATATTAGCATAGGGGAAAGAACAGAAATACCACCAACACCAAGACCAGATATAATTCTTCCAATAAAATACTGATACCATTTATCAATGGATGCTATTTGAATCACAATTCCGACTATATATATCAAAACCACCGAATAAATACCTATCTTACGGCCATAAAGATCACCAATCTTTGATAAAACAATACCACCAATAGCGCAACCTATATTGAAAATCGAAACAATTAAACCAGTTCTTACATTTGACAAATAAGCAACCCCATCAGATCTTGTTTGTCCAAATCTTCTAATAAAGTCTGATTGTCTGACAAAACCAGAAATAGTACCAGTATCCCAACCAAAAATAAAACCTCCAAAAGCCACCATTACACAACAAATGGCTACAAATGTCAAGTCTTTGGCGGATTTAGTTTTCATTTGAATATCAGCCTCTTTTTCCATTTCAGTTAACTCATCTTTTTCGCCAGGTTCATTGAATGTGCTTCCTGCATCCAAATTTGATGCAGCTGATTTTCCAGCCATAGCAGAATGCCCATTTGTTGAATGCCCAGTGGTAGAATGAGTAGGTGCTGCCTCAAATTCAGAACTTTGTTGGGTAGTTACACGAGGAAATTGGGGGTTTGATATATTTTCGGTCTGATTGGTAGTCCTTTGAGTGTTTACAACATTTGGCGTTTGAAGTGAAGTATCATCGGGAGCAACAGACGACATTTTTTTAATAAAAATAATATTATAATTATATTTTGAATAGCAATAGAATATAATATATAAGTAACAAAATCTGCTCTTGCTTAATAGTCAAGCTAAATATGAAATGGGTTTAAAAATAATAGTAAATTGATATAATCTAATATTTTTGTGTTGGTTTGATTCTCTTTTTATATAAAACTAATTTTAAAATACAAAGTAATTTGTTAAAATGCTTCAAATTATAATTCTGTTCTTTTTAAATTTGATTTTGAAACAAAAGTGTAGTTATATAAAATAAAATAGCAATTTGAGACAGATTTTAATTATTTGTTACCTATATTCTACAAGAATTTTTTTTTTAGTGTCGCCATTTAACGACTTGAGAACGACGCAGCTACAAATTAAGATTGTGACGCTTTGTGATTCTCAGTAAGCTACTTAATTAGCAAGATACCCCTGGTATTAGTTTTTGTAATGTCGTTCCTAAATTGAAATCAGCGTCTTACCTCTTATTTATACACTACTACTCACTGATGAATAGTAATTTATTTATTATATTATAGGACTTATTCCTCAACTTGCCTCTTTTGACGTTTTTGAACTCAAAAAAAAAAAAGCTTTCCACAGGGTCAAAATTTTATTAAAACTTACTCTCCGTTAATTTATTTAGATAATAAGAGCAAAAGTATGAGTGCATGTAAAAAGTATTGTAGCTACTTTTTTGTTGAATGCAGTATCACTTTTTAAGAACAGGTAAAGTATGATAAAACTGTTTGGAAATGTATAATTCAAAGCACGAAGGTTGGTTTAAAACGTAACGGTATTATGTATTATGCAATATAATCTAAATCAAATATAAAAATGAAACTTATATGAAGTAGAACCGAAAACAAAAGCAATTAATATATTTGGGTGAGTTAGACTTCAAACTTATTGATTGACTTCTATTAAATGAGGTTTACTTCATGATCTAAGTATTAATGAGTACGATATCTAAACGCGCGTTCAATTTATTATTGAAAGGGTAATAATAAGATAATGGTTAGAAACATTATCTGGAGAAGTCTATAATTCACAGCACCCATAAGAACCATAAACAAACAAAAATTATAGTAAAAAAAAGGAAAAGGAAAAATATTTTTTATTTTTAGAAAATTACTTTTCTCAATTTTCGTTATAAGATTCTTCAGTAACATCATCTGACTCTGAAATAAATGTTACTTCCATCCAACCTAAACCTTTGTAATTCTTATTCTTGATGGTCAATGAACAATCAGTATCGTTAGCATATTGGTAAATATATGGTTTAGTACCGGCAATACCTGACACAATGTTCTTAACAAATTGAGGTATCTCATTCATTACATCAACTCTCTCAACCAAATTATCTAGTTTTGATTCATAGACGGCAGAAAATTTATCTTCTTCAGTTAATTCATCTTTTGCAACTTTTTCATCAGAAACAGTAGCTTTCAAACCATTCATATGAACTTCAATGTTTTTTGGAACTTTCCAGCCTATTTCATCAATTTCTCCATTCAAATGTTTGTAGTCATTATCAACTGTGACAGATAGTATATCATCTTTTGAAGTTACAATACCAATGGAAATTTTTGTATTGGCGTATGATTTGGGAGTAGTAAATTCAATTAAAACAGCAGAAGCTTCTTCTGAATGAAAATTTAAGAAATTCCAAGCTTTTGCAGCATGATGAGGTTTCATTCCTTGGATAGCCATAATAAATAAGGAAAAAACAGGATCTTTTTCTTTAAATTCAATTTTTACATCTTCTTTTTCAACGTTTTCTACAGCTTCTTCACCTTGGGACTCATCTTCATTATCTTGGCTATCAGGGGTATTGTTATCGGCTGAATCAGTGGATTTGATTGGTTTTTTAAGATCAATTGTACCAGTAACGGAATTTCTTGGCCAAAAAACGTGTCTCATAATACCCCAAGGTTCATCAATATTATCACCATAATAAGTTGTTGGGTTTTCACCAACTTTAACACCAGGAACTAATCTTGTGAATAATAGATCAATTCTGGATTCTTCATTGACAGTTGAGATAAAATGATATTGGGTGTTCTCTTCATTAAGTTCTAGGGATAAATTGTCGGCATAAAAATTGGCACCATCAATTCTGAAGTTCTCTAGTTTGGTGGAAGTCCATAAATTCAATTCTTCTGGATGTTTGGCATTATAAATTCTGAATGTAAACTGAGCTTGAGTAATATAACCAACAATATTTGAATGAATGATTTGAGCAAAACCTAACACACCAGTGTCTAAATCGCTAAAATAAAATGTTGCGGTTTCAACATTAGTATGATCAGGGCTTATCCAAGCAACATCTTCACTAGTTAATTCCACAAAAGGTTGTCTTTTTTCATTAATGACTCTATCAGTTGAAGGATGAATATATTCTTTACCATATTCTGGCTCAGCAATACCAGTAACGGCAGATAGACCACCTTGTATCCACTTAAACATCGTATTGTAATATATCTGTTTATAAAAATTATATCTGGAAAAAATTGAAACGATTGGAAAATCAGATTTTGATACCTGATTTTGTATTATTATTCCAAATGATTAACCTACAAGAGTGGTGTTTGAACAAGATAAATTAGATTTAATGGACCACAAAGTTAAATCAATTTAAATTAGTATAAGTATATATTTGTGTTTATATATATATATGTGCGTGTGTAGTATTTGTGTGTCAATATGTGTATTTAGATTCGACTGATTTGACGAGCATTCACATATGTCAAATGAATTATTTCCAGTTGAAGTTCATCTCATCATGTTAAAGAGTAAACAATACAATAAAAAAAAAATTCCCAGTAATCGAACGAAGCAAAATAAATTTTCAACATTTTTTTTGATTTTAAGTACCAAAAAAAATTTTCACTATACACTTTATATAATTAACAACGTAATAATATGTAACAAATGTTTTGAAGTACTGGAATTCGAGAAGATTGAAATGGCTACAGATCAAGCTTATATCGTAACGTTTTTTTGTCTTGTCCATTTGCAATGTTGACAGTTTCATAGAAGAGATTGCAAAGTCTTTTGATCAAGTCATTGAGCTGTTATATTAAGGAAAGGTGTTAAGTTAAACTTTTTGATCACCATCAAAATAAAAATTACTTGTCTGTATTAATTTTATCTGATATTAATGTTGAATATGTTTCGATTATGCTAACTGTCCTTGAGAATTAATGGATTACCTCTTTCATGAAAATCATTTTCAAGTAGTAATTTTGTATTTACAATGGCCTGCTGTTTTTGTAAAGTGTTGAATTGTGAACCTGTTACTTTATTAGGCAACAAGGTTGGCGTATTGAAAAAGTCCAACTGGATACTTATATATATCTTAAAGGTGAGTTATTTGGCATTTTATTATTTAGTATATGGTATTTAAGTTATTATACTCACTGTTTTTTAAATAAATTTAAACCTTTATTTTTAACTGGTTTGGCTTGATTGTAATATTTTAATATCTCATTACGAGAAGCAGGACATCCGTCAATAAACGTACTTGATCCTAATCCAGCTGTTGCGTAACCGTTTTTTTTATTGAAATTGGTTTTTGCATCGAAGTAACATATTGATGATGAACTTGAGTTACTAGAGTTGCAATAAAATGAATTGTATGCACTTTGTTTATCTTCAAGTTCTCGTCTTTTTTCACTCTCATATAAAAATCTAGGACGATAGTATAAATCCTGTTTGTGGCTATCCAGTACATCTTGGATTTCATATTTACCAAAAGAATTATTTGCACCATCTGGTGGAAACGCATACAATGGTGCTAATTTATAATTTTTGTTATTATAAGATGATACAGCATCAAATGGGCCTTCGTGATGAAATAGTCTACCAAATGTCGCAGAAACATCGAGTTCATCTATCTTATCACACCTATCTGTTTTTGATTTCGATTTCAATTTACGTGAATGTTTTTTGTCTCTTCTTTCACTAACAGCAACCTTCTCTAATCTTGGTGAAGATGATTCTGATCTCCTTGGTTTCCTTTGCTTTGTAAATGGATTTGTGTCAGATCTTTTCGGTACATCTCTGAAAGAAATATTTTGATTCTGATATTTATTATGATCCAAAGAATGCTCATTGAGATTGGAATTCCATCTCTGATGTTTTCTCATTTTGAAATTATTGTTGTTGTGGAGATTATGAGCTTTCCTGAATCTGAGTTGTTGGTTCATTTTGCCATCTAGACCAGGACTGATTTCTTTGATTTTTGCTAAGTCTTCTAAGGACGTAGACAATTTTGAATAATTAGAAGCACTGACACTATTAGAAGAAGCTGAGTCAGACATTATGTGTTTTGTATTTAGCTTTCTTATCAATGGGAATTCTTTTTTAGAGTATATTATTGAAAGAATGAGTATTGAATCAACTAGTTCGAATTTATATATATTTACAAAAATTGGATGAATATAGGTATATATATGAAATGTAACTATATAAAGATTATTTATATTTATTCATCTGAGCCTAATTTCACAACTCCTTGACATAAAAAGAACAAATATTAATTACATCTTTTACTCATTGTCGTTCGATTGTTCAAAGTTTATTTTTAGAAACTTGAAGAATTGTTATGAGTCTAAAATTATTAATGGTGATGGTCAAGTATTACGAGTTAAGTTGTTATTCTTCGAAATTGCTATATTGTTATGTACTAAAGTCCTTTCACTGTTAGACAGTCCGTAGCGGTTTCTCACAAAACGTCTTAATATCTTTTTTGTAAAATTTTGGAAGAAGGTTCGTTACCTAAGAAAGTAACCCCTTGCCAAGTATTGAAAGACAGCCTCCATCTATATTTTATAAATTAGGTAAAAATAGCAAACAATACAGATTATACTATAAAGGCTTTTTGAGAACATCTTGTAAGAACTGGGATTGTCTAAACAGCGAAAGCGTGCCACCATTTTTTTGTATGATGTAGGCTTTTAATAAATGAGACAATCTTCAAAGCCCCGAACCTCAAAAGTTACTTCAATTGATTTTTGCTTGAAATGCAAATGATTAAAGAAAGCCACTAACACTGAAGGATGTTAGAAGGTTTATCATTGATAAGTGTGAACGGTTGAGTTCTATTAGGTCAACAAGTATAATATATATATATGTGTGTGTGTGTGTGTGTGTGTGT
>JAKTPK010000144.1:0-12494 GCA_030557565.1 Tetrapisispora arboricola | reverse complement strand
TGTGTGTGTGTGTGTGTGTGTGTGTGTAAATTAACAGTTCTTCTTTTATTCATCTATAAAAAAAATTTATTTGGATTTATGATAACGTATTATATAGGTTATTAATTTCTGTTCAGTGTTTTTGGTAGATCAATTAAAATTGAACAAATTTTTGATGAGTTACATCAAGTTCATCGTTACCTGAGGTTTTGATGAATTTCTTATTTTGAATGTTCTTATTTGATTTGGCATCAATTGAAGCTATAAATTCATTTAAGGAATCAAGTTTTGAACGAGAATAATCCTCAACTAGTAATGTTGAAATAACGTTCGAATAATAACTATCAAATTCTGGTCTCAGTGGTACTAATGGGACATATTTTTTATTAACTACTTGAGTCCAATATTGTATAGTGTTTGCAACTTTTTTGTTAATTTTTGTTTCTGTATTCACTAATTTGTGTTCATGTAATTTTATTTGTTCAATAGGAACAGTTGGAGGGACGCCAAGTAGATCCTCAAGTAACAATCTATTTGTATTTTCATTAAACCACAAGTAAACTATTTCACCATTGAATATTAAATATGCACCTCCATTGACAATTTGAGTAATACTGTTTCTAGCAGTTAAATTTTCTAATGAATTAACAGAAACTCTTAGTAATTGGTAGTTTGCATCATAGAATGATAAATCACCACCTGCCAATGGAATGTGTAATGGAATGATTTGAGGATATAATTTATACGATAACTGACTTTGGTTAAAATAGAAAAACTTTAGGTAATCGCTAATTCTATCGTTGTTAAAGACTTTTGTAATTTTATTATTCATAAACTTAGATTTTTGAAAACCTAACATGAAAGTTGGTAATGTCATTAAAGTGTCAGCGACAACAAATTGCTTATTTGAGTTTCCATTGATAAGTGCTTTGTATTGGGCAGCTATATTTGCTAAATCCTCCAAGATAGAGCTTTGAGTTGAAGAAAAATCTAAAGTATTAGCTTTACTTAACAACTTGCGAATCATCAAACGTGTTATCACATTTTGATTGGCATGTTTGAAGACTACATTTAAACTTGATGTACACGATGATCTATTGTTTATTACACGAATCTTTCGAATACCATGAATATCTGTATAAAGTAATGCAGATTGCACAAATACATAAGTATCTTTCTTTAACTTATCAGTGTATTTCAGCTGCACGTCGACAATTGTATTTGAAGTAATAACTGGAATTGTTGGATCACTATCTGAATTGTGATTTGATTCACAATAATATTTTTGTACTGATAAACCATTCGATGTACGTATTTTTAACTGGGCTTGATAGCCTTTAATGATTGAAATATTATGGATCATATCTTCATTCAGAAATTTATAACAGCGATCGTATGTAAAATGACCATAGTATTTTGCAACTCCAAATGTTGCCAGTGATGGGTAACTAACATTGGCTAAATGAACGAACGTTTTTGAAGTGACGTATAAGTCTTGTGAAATGAATGATTTATTCATAGCGTCGGCAAGAGTTTTGTAGAATGGCATATCTGGTTTCAAAGATTTTTTAGATGTTTCATCATTCAAGTTATTGAAATTACCTAATCCATAATTCGGTAAAGAGCCCAATTGAGAAATAATCTTACCACCTTGACCGCCAGTGAATGTATCAAACGCTAGTTTTGCTGCAGTTATGGCAGATCCATAGCAATTTTTATGTGAGAGGAAATCTTTTTCAAGTTCTAAAGAAATAGCAATTTGATCCAAAACAACATCAATGATTTTTTGTGATTCTGATGGTGAAACAAAAAAGTAGTTGTTGAATGGAATAAAACAGTCATCAATTTCTGAAACAATATATTCTCTACATTTTTCAAAAGATGGATCCAACTCATAAAATTTGATATGCTTATCATATGCCATAATAGCTATTTTACAGTTCGGTTGATTTTCCCTTATAAAATTTATGGAATTCTTAACTGAATAGATAAATGATAAACTGCCTCCATTTTCAACTGAATTAACTGATAAATCAATCATAAAAAGATAATGTAAAGGCAATGCTTTCACTTCTGGAATGACATTATAGGACGATGGCGCTTCGTAATCAAAGCAGCCCTTATATAGTTCTGGTCGTATGGAATAATCAGCTCTTCTTCCATCGGAACCTAAAGGAACAACTTGATCATTTGGTAGTTTCATTTTTATGTTACAGAAATTACAAATTACTGCAGAATCGTATGTGAACTGAAAGTTTGGGTTTAAATATGCCCTACATCTTCTACATCTAAAAGGACCGGATTCCGTACCTTCTACAGAAACAGATGGACTAACAGAATTACTATTTAGGTTTACTAACGATACTTCCTCAATCGGAATTGTTTTCGCAAAAGGTTGGACAGTTAAACCGAGAGGAAGCTTTGACATATCCCTTAAGTTTTCGTCAATTGGTACTTTATATAATGACAGGGATAAGTATCTTGGATCAGAATTACTATCTTGTTGGTGGCAGTAAAATTGTGTGGTTGGAAGTGGGGGTATTTCAGAAGAACTTGAGTCGTAGGTTTTTCTAAGATAAACCAATTGATCTTCCCATCTCTGTGTAGGTACAATGGGTGACATATCATGAATAGTCAATGATCCGAAATCTAATTGTGGATATGGTGAATTGTATGAGTCAGGAGCAGTTGATTTGCTTGGTGATAGCATTGATACTGGTGCTTCAATTTGTGTGGCACTGAATTGCATTGGGGTAAACGATTTCATATTATCTGTTACTAAAGTCGGAGTACTAGTTATTGGAGAATTAAAATTTCTTGGGCTGTTATGATTAAAATCTTGTTGTGGACTTGTACCATTTGGCTGAGAAAATTGATCAAACTCATTTAAAGCAGTTTGTGGAAATTGAGTATTTATGTTTGGTGATACTGTGGAAGGAAATTGATGAAAAGCTCTTGCTTGTTTTTTGTTCTTTCTATTTTCATACCTAACCCCGTTCATAGTTGCACTCATTTTATGCTTATGGTAATTTCAGTTAATATAAAAAACTATGAAATAGAGATTCTCAAGGTAGAGCAATTTTTAAAATACGGTTTTTTTAATAATTGTAAAAACAAAACTTCAAATTTTCAAAACCAAATTGTACATGGATGCACTATTCATCTAATGAGATGTTAGAAAAGAATTTTTAAGAGATTACAAATAAATTATATTAAAAAGAGAATATCGAATCTAAAGGACTTGATATTAAAACTCGAAAATTTTGTTTAGCTCTACAAATAATACCATATCTTAATATATAAATATCTTTAACGAATCTCATTTTCGTTTGTTTGTTTTTGATGGGTTTTTATGGAACAAGATAAATTATGCGGTGTTGTCTGTAGAAAAAGCTCAAAAACCTAATATGATATTGAGCATGAGAGAATAACTGCACGGAAACGTTCATTATGTTACTCCAGGTCATACGGTACTTTAAATTCGAAATTTTTGAACCGGTGAAAAGGCTCTTCGCAATACAGAATTATATAATAGTACATTTTGTGAAAATACTAAAACGTTTCAATTATCATTAGAAATGCACAAAAGTTCTTTTGTAGTATAGAATTGGTTGTTGACATTTGCAATCTTGAAATGTATGCAACTTTCGTATTACACTCCTTTTTCTTACTCTGGATAGAGTGATTTAATATCTGAGAATTGTAGGTTTTGCTAACTGTCCAAAGTTAATATCCACTGTTGGTGCTCTTTGTACTGTCATATTACAAGATTTCAGAATTGTATAATTCATTGGGAAAGAATAAATATGTGTGTTGCTCAAAGAGTCTCATAAAAACATATATCTCGCACCTAGTGTATACAATAACTTTGTTTAATTATCTCTACCGTATTTGCAATTTGATATTACTGAACTACTTCATTATAAACCAAAATGTTTAACTAATGCCATAGAAGCCAATTGCTTATTTTTGTGAATTACATTACTCAGGAGAAGAAAAACCAAACGAAACAGAGAGACTCAGACGAAAGAAATTTTGTTGTGTACCAAAATGAACAAGTATACATTACAGTGATGACAATGTCCGTATTAATTTTGTACCAATTTCAATCTTGGCTACCACTGTCTTTTAAGCTATTGAATAAAGCCAGTTTTGTTGTATAATTTCAAGAGTACAAAATAAAGATAAGATCTGGGATAATGATGTTAATACCGTAAATGTTTGTTCGCCATTAATTAAGCGAAGTGATGTTCATGTACAGATTTATAAGATTCGTGTTTCCAATTCGGTACATTTCATGCAATTACAAGAAAAAAGAAAAAAAAGTGTCCAAAAAGAGATATCATGAACTTAATAACCCACAAAAGGAAAAAAATATTAAATAAACCTAAAGATATTAAGTTGTACGCATGCATTCATAAAATTGAGAAATTTTGGACATGTGAAGGATTCCAGATCTAGTTACATTTTTTCTTAGTAAATAAACACAAATTGTCATCAAACAGTTTTTTTTTTGAATGAGTTTTGTTCAATTTTGGTGTTCTCAGATGAAGCTATGTAATAACTATTTTAACTAATTATGTATATGTATCTCAAAAATGTTCGAGAAATGACTGTTATTTTCTTTCTAATAGTAACGCATGTTATGGGTTATAATTTCACCAATGATATAATCAATATTGGCTATATAATCACTGACAGTGTGTGAATGTGTTCAAACCGATTATAACAATCCAGTCAACGTATTCCATGTTATACATATATTCATATTAAAGTCATTGCTCTAACTGAATAGTATGTAATGATAATTGAAAATAAATAGAGGTTTATTGTAAAGTTCTCGGTAGACAGAAATCGACAGTCTAATCTGCCTGATAGAATATCGTTGCATCTTCATTATAAAATAATCAATGTTCGGATATTTTAGTTTCTTTCAGAAAGAAACAAAAAGGACCGTTTATCTAATCAAGGAAGTTTCATCGTATAGCATCGATGTATTCACCTTGAGCTTACTTTTCAACAGTATCGAGTACTTCGCTTCTCGTGATTGAATTTCTTTCAAAAGAGTCGTCATTTGGTTTGTTTCCTTTACCTCTAACTTTACTAGTTTCTTTGGATCCCCAAGAGTTCAAACCTTGTAACAATTGTTGTATTATAAAGATTAGTAAAACACTAAGAATAATTCTCAAAGTTTGTGAGTGTGTTTCTAAAAAATCTTTATCAAAAACGCTGACATATGCGTCAGTCATCTTATCAAATTTGGGCTTATATGTGTGAACCGTTGGTGGAACCTCAAACTTTCTATTGTTTTTCTCAATCCCACCTTTATAGAAATTTACATTCTTGAAAACATCACTAAATATACGAATTGGAGATATATTATCATAACTACTAATCGTGCCTGCTTCTAATGAGGTGTAGAGAACAGCATGATAAGGTGATGGAATTTTTCCTATAACAGATCTTATTATTTTGTCATTTTCGAATAGTTGGTTTGATCTTAAATAAGGGTTCTCGTCAGTATTTTCCGGAAGCGGAGGCAAATCTATCCAAATTATTCTCTTGTCTGAATCGATGTATGATTCAAAAAGATCTTCTTTATTGTCAGTCACGTATATAAATTTCTTGATGTTACATTGCTCTTCAAGATCATGCTTAAAAGTTTTAAAATCAGATGAATCTAATAAGTCCACTTTTTCGAATCTAAAGGCAGTGGAACTTTGAGCTACATAATTCTTGAGGCTCACGAAACTATTAGAATAGTTTGAAAAATCAGATTTTCTCAATCTAGGTTGATTAATCAAAACAAACGCATCGAAACTACATGATTCTATCACATCACCAACCAAATTTTTTAACTGCGTTTTTGGAAGTGCATGTATTTGCTCGTAGTTCTCAGGAAAATTTGGTATATCTGAAATCAATTTATGGGAAAATAGTAGAGCTGGAACATCTTTTTGTGGTGTTAGGTTATTCGTGGCCTCAACCAAATAAAATAAAATAAAAACCAAAGATGAATAAATATATCTACTAAAACAGTTACAAAGTTTCATATTTTATAATCTAACTCACTATCGATCAAATATGTTGTACTTTCTTTCTGTTGTTTTCTTGAAAATATATAGATTTAGTTACCAAGTATATATATGAATGTTGAATATTTTATCAGCATTTTAATTCAAATTTCATGTCTACAACTTTTCACTTTTACACTTTTCTACAATATTCTTACAGGTTTTGCATAAGCGCGCAGCACAATTTTTAGTGTGTATACTCCAAAATCTCAATATTAACAACTATCTTTGTCAACATGTAATTAGACTTGATGATTCTAAGTGTCAGTAAAAACCATTTGATTTGATTCATAATTTGAACATTTCTTTTTTGTGTGAACGTAATTGAAGAATTCTCAAACCTAAAATTTATCCAGAAATTATCACTTTCTAATGTTTTTTACGTTTCTTTTCTAAAAATATGTTTTAAAAAGAAGAATTGCTAATCTAATGTATGAAAGAATATAATATTTTTTTTAATTTACTATTTACAATGTAATATGTTGCTAAATTATTTTTCAAAGGTTTCTTTCAGTTTTTGGAGAATTGAAGATCTAAATTGTTTATAGTCGTCTTGATAATTTTCTTCCACTAACAAAGCTTCGTCAGAGGCCCGATAACCATATTCATTCTCATCCAATTGTTCAAGCAAGTTTGTATCAAAATTTTTTGGTAATTGCCACTCATTCTTTAAAACAAGTTTAATAAGCTTCAAATGCCTCACATCAAACTGCGCATCAACTATTCTTTTGTACCATTGATGAGAAACTTCTTTGTTACCCAACCTATGATTCCGAAATACCATCTCTATGCAAAACTTCAAATCAATTTTAACACTCAAATGTTGCATAACCTCAATAATACGACTTATATCGTTCATTGTTAAAGTTGGATTATTGTAAACTACCAACGAAAACACAGAACTAGCTTTACTGTTTAGCATCTTTTTACCAAAATCTCCATTATAAAAATCCATTAACATATCATAAGCTAATTTATGTTCCTTTAATACAAAACGAATTTGGTATAAAAACTGGTGAAGAACTGATGGGCCTGTTCGCCAAAAATTTTCTTTTTCCTTCACCTCTAACATTGTCCTTTTATACTTAGAATATAGTTCTGAGATCAAATTTTTGAATTCTTCTTTTTTCATTATTTTTGATTTTACTGTTAAAACAACCATATAAAGAAAAGATATTACTTGAGGTGATGGGACACCTGGTAATGATAAGGATTTCGGTACTAATTTTTCCAGCTTTGACACTTCTCTAGTGAGCTGAGCTTCCTCAATTTCTTTTGTGTCGTTATGTAAAATAAAGTTCCATAGACCGAGTTTATTTAATAAAACAGGAGTTTTAGAGGAGACGTGTGTTGATATTATATAGTTTAAAAAAAGTTTTGGATCATAAAATTGCTTTAACGAGTTTAACAATGTACCCACCACTAATTTTGTAAAATGTTTATTCTGAATGAAAGAATTTTTTGTGAGCAATGATAATGTTTCAACCATTTCTTCTTGTAAACCTGCTCTGTCTAATGTTTTAAATAATAAACCAAAAGACTTTTGGGCTTCTCTTTGCACTTTTGAATATAGCACTTTGTCACACTGACTTTTTTGCAAAGAATCAAAAACGTATTGAATTCTATTTATATTCAAAATTAATGTTTCCATGAACATAGAAACTTTTTTTGTTTTAGAAAGATAGTAAAGTAAACAATTACTGAATTGAATATAAAACAAATCGATGCATAACAAATTATATTTTTCGGTGTTCTTAAAATGTATCGAAAGTCCTTCAATCTTTTTCAGTAAAATGGACAAATAATCATCTATGAATCTCATGTCATTATTTTTAACTTTACTATTAATAATCAAAATTATGGTATCAACGTCATACGATTTTTTGAACCTGTACAAATATTCAGTTTTTTGTGATGAATCTGAGATGAACATTTGAAATGAAGCTAATTGTTTTTCAGACTCTGACCCGTTCAATAATCTTCTACAAAAGAAGGTTATGTATTTACAGGAGGTTAAAATAACTTTGTTTTGAATAAGGAAATAATAATGTTGAAAAGTTTCTGTTTTATTCAGATTTTCCCAAAACCATCTATGCATGATAGATGGCAATAGAACACCAGAATTATGAGAGATGAGAGGATGTAAAACACAAACTAAACTTATCAGTCGATATAACTCTTGTATTTTTTCAGAATTCGACAGTTTTTTATCATTAATTATATTTCTAGTTAAATCATTCAAAGTTGAATCAAATTTCAACCCAGTAAAACGTAAAAGTTTCAATTTCATTAGAGGCTTATCAGTCGATGCATTAATCAAATTACTTACTAATGGAGTATACCTTGATTTAAAATGTCTCAAAAGAATATTTTTAATTGATTTAACTTCATTTGTGTCTATTGTATTTTCAATTATATTGGTTAAATCCATCAATTTTTTAGAATTTGGTTGTAAAAAAGTATTGACATCTAAACTTTTAACCAATGATCTGACTTGCTCCTTTGAACTAAGTTTAAGAGTTTGGTTATACGTTAAAGATCTGAAAACACATATACGATTCGGTATAGATCTACTCAGCATTTAATTTGTCCTAGTCTTGGATGTTCGTTCGATACATGCATACATCCAGTTCAAATTGTTTCGTTATTTTCCCTTGTTCTTAATGATGAATTTGTCAACGACCAGATATTCTTAATAAGATTGTAAATATATGGGATATGCCATAACCAAAAGAAATCTTATTTTAATTGTATTATTGAAGCTTTATTAAATGAATTCAATATTACATTGAATGTCCATTACATCATTAAAGACGAAGTGTTTAAGTTTCTTTTTTTTGGATTGTCCCAAATGAAGCGATCGGTCTAAAATTATTTAGTGATGATTTTATTTCATTTTCTTAAAAATCATGATTAATAAGATCAAGAGGTTGAACAATATAGTGTTTAAATAAAATAGGATTGATTGTCTTCACTAAAATTTACTAATTGATTGACTTCATTACAGGGAATTCAAGAAAATTTGGTCAACGTTAATGAGAATAGGTAGGAACATTTGCACATTTCCACAACATTGTACGGAAAAGAATAACTTAAAAAACCACATTAATAATATATTTTAATATTTATTGAATTATTAGAAAAACTAACAAACTTTTCTTTCAAGAAGTTTTGATTGTCAACTTTTAAGAAGTTTTAGCACAAACTATTCATATATCAGAAATATCAAACTATTTCATTTAAAAAGTGCACAGGTATATTTTTCTTTTGAATTATAATGGTATCAACAAAAAAAAACATTTCCTCAAACACTGCCAAAGAAGAAAATTCTCTTCAACCTGTAAATAAAGATGTTAGTGCGGTATCAAAAGATAACAACTCCCAGTCATTTGATGCTGAAATTTGCTCTTCATTTCGTAGAACTGAAGTAATAGGAAGAGGTAAATTTGGTGTTGTTTACAAAGGTTACCATGTCAAAACACATCATGTATACGCAATTAAAGTATTGAACCTTGATTCTGAATCAGATGAAGTTGAAGATGTACAACGAGAAGTCCAATTTCTATCATCACTCAAAAGATTTCCTAATATCATCAGATATTACGGTTCTTATTTGAAAAACACCAATTTATGGATCATTATGGATTACTGTGCTGGTGGCTCTATAAGAACTCTTCTTCGACCTGGAAAAATTGATGAAAAGTATATCGGAGTTATTATGAGAGAAATTTTGATTGCATTGCAATATATCCATAAAGATAATGTTATACACAGAGATATCAAAGCAGCCAACGTTCTAGTGACAAATGAAGGTAAAGTAAAACTATGTGATTTTGGTGTTGCTGCACAATTAAATCAAACAAAATTAAGGAGACAAACAATGGCTGGTACTCCGTATTGGATGGCTCCAGAGGTTATTATGGAAGGTGCATATTATGATACAAAGGTCGATATATGGTCGTTAGGCATAACAGCTTATGAAATTGCAACAGGAAATCCTCCATATTGTGAGATTGAAGCACTAAGGGCTATGCAACTAATAACAAAATCCAAACCAGCTAGATTAGAGGGAAGAAATTATTCATCATTACTAAAGGAATTTATTGCTTTATGTTTAGATGAGGATCCAAAAGAAAGGCTGAGCGCAGAAGAGTTACAAAAGACAAAATTTATCAAAGCACAGAAAGGAGTACCCACAACCGTCTTAAAAGAACTGATTTCGAGGTATTTATTATTCAGAGATAAACACAATCATAGAGAATCAACTTTTGTAGATGATGCTGCTAAAAATGAAGATAATAAAATAAACAATAATGTTGAGCATAACACTGTAGTTGAACCTGCATTATATGGCGAGCCTCAAGACATCGAAGTCAAATGGGATTTTGATTCATTGACATCAAATGAATATATCATAGAAAATGACATTAACGTAGATATAATTCAAGAAGAAGGCACACAGGATTATTCCAAAAATGACACTGATCAATTCAATTATGCATATCCAGATGAAGATCCATACTGTTTTGGATTAACAAATAATAACACACAACACATAAGAAAGACATATAATGAGTCAACCATGGGAAAACGATATAATGGCACATTTATGAAAAACTCAACATTAAATGCTCAATTTGCCCAAACTCAACAAAATACAAATAATTTCACCAGCAATTTACAAAGAACAGGTCTCGGACATAATGCAATAATTGGCACACATGCCACCAATAACAACACGGGAACTAAAGCCACAGAATCAAGAGCTACCAAACAGCTACTACAGCTATTTGAAGATACAGATGCTATAAATGAAGAAATCAATATGGAAAATGATATGTATGGAATGCAAAAATCTCATTCTCTTGTTCCATCATCAGAATTACAGTCTAACACCATGGTAAATCCACAGAGTGGCATTCTTCGCCCTTCACTAAATATGATGAGTGGTTCAACAATTACAAGTCACAGTACTTCTAGTTTACCCGTTCTACAAACTAAATTTAATAAGACTCTTACTGGACCAGGAAGTGTGGTAACGTCTGTAGCAACACCTATTGAAATTGAAATTCCCGAAGAACTGCCCGTTAGTACTACAAAACCAACAGCTGGGGTGGACATCTCCGCAGAAACTAAGGCAAGATCTGCTACTATATCGGGTCCCAATCCTAACAACCCTAACAGTCAAAATATATACAGAAGAAAAACGTTAACAGGAAATACAGCAAATACTGCTAATCCTTCAATTAATAGGCAAGACTCTCAGCTAAGCAAGGCATTTATAGAAGATGGAAATACTGCTTCCAAAGGACATAGACGAACACCAACACCACCAAATACTAGCACTTTCATTAACACACACTCACCTTCCAAATTATTAACAAGTTCACCAAATAATAATTCTATGGGCAATTTTCACGTTTCAGGTAAACCTACACCCGTATCTTTACTCGACAAGAAAGATCAACTTCTCCAATCTTCAAATACTGTCTCGAGTACAATATTAAATACAGAGGGTGAGAATAGTAGAGTTAAAAGAGATTTCAAGTTGAATAATCCAAATTTGAAATTACATATGCCATCTCCTACCAATATCGTGCCTAATAAATTACTAGTGAATACAGGCCAGCCAGCTGTCAGTCCTAGTGTTACTGGTGAAAACATCAACCAATTTGGTTTTAATACTACAAGTACTGCGAATGTACCTATCTCAATGACTCCGATCAATGAGAAACACATGGATTTTGGCTCCAAGATTAAGAGAAGTCAAAGTTTAAGTAAAACGAAATCTAACAATATACACGAGAATGTCTTGACTCCAGTAGGAACAAACCGTAGTAAAAAAAACACC
The DNA here is from genome assembly GCA_030557565.1 of Tetrapisispora arboricola. Lineage (NCBI taxonomy): Eukaryota > Fungi > Ascomycota > Saccharomycetes > Saccharomycetales > Saccharomycetaceae > Tetrapisispora > Tetrapisispora arboricola. The sequence goes on along the minus strand of JAKTPK010000144.1, from coordinate 590 downwards.
AGTAATGGTTCAAATAACATCACAACTTCTGGAAATGAACCATCAGATGCCACAATGGGTTCCGTTGATAGTCAAGGGACATCGAGCAATAATAGTGGGCATAGCAGCACGAATGGTTCTCATTCTGCTTCACATCATAACATTAACAACATAACATCCATCAGTTCTACACATGGCTATATAAACACTAATAATCAACCCCATATCAATAACAATAATGCGACTCTGATGACTAGACCACCGGTCTCAATTCCAACTGAATTGTTTCTTGATTTTGAACTTAGTGCGTCTTATTCCAGCAGCGGTGAAGAGTACGCATGGAAAGATCAAAAAACAAAAGTTCTTGACGAACTAAAAGGATTATTGACACTATTTGATGATAATTTATTCATTCTAGAAGATTCGTTGAAAAAACAATTGCATTCAATTGAAAAAAACATTTCTACAATATCAACAACGTCTGCCAACATACCAAACACAGCAGCAGTTGCTCCTGAAGAAGAAAATAATGATATCATGGTAGAAAATGAAACCCAAGAGCTCAATTAAATTGAAGCAAAGACACACACACACACACATATATATATATA
>JAKTPK010000143.1:83153-178278 GCA_030557565.1 Tetrapisispora arboricola | reverse complement strand
AGAACTGATGCTACCTACCCAGCTGGTTTCATGGATGTCATCACTTTAGAAGCCACTAACGAAAACTTCAGATTAGTTTACGACGTCAAAGGTAGATTCGCTGTCCACAGAATCACCGATGAAGAAGCTTCTTACAAATTAGGTAAGGTCAAGAAGGTTCAATTAGGTAAGAAGGGTGTTCCATACGTTGTTACTCACGATGGTAGAACTATCAGATACCCAGATCCAAATGTCAAGATCAACGATACTGTTAAGATTGACTTAGCTACCGGTAAAATCACTGACTTTATCAAGTTTGATGCTGGTAAATTAGTCTACGTTACTGGTGGTCGTAACTTGGGTAGAATCGGTACTATCGTTCACAAGGAAAGACACGATGGTGGTTTCGATTTAGTTCACATCAAGGATAGCTTAGACAACACCTTCGTCACCAGATTAAACAACGTTTTCGTTATTGGTGAACCAGGTAAGCCATACATCTCTTTACCAAAGGGTAAGGGTATCAAGTTATCTATTGCTGAAGAACGTGACAGAAGAAGAGCTCAATCTGGTTTATAAAATACTCCATTTTTGTAATAATTCATTTCTGTTAAAAAATTAGTCAATTTTGTACCAAATATATAAATTTCTTATCTAAAGAATAAAATATACTTTCTTCATATATAAAATCTACACTCCCTTTCTCAATCTTTTATACTTCATTTTGTTGAAAATAGAGTTTATGTTTCCCATGTTTTGGGATATCATATTGCTTATACAATAACTTTATAAAACACAAAATTAAAAATATCTATTGAAATTTTTCACAATGAATGATAACTTTTGATATCAAAGATTGAATGCATGTTGAAATTCTATCTATTTACAAATTTAATTGAATAAATTTTGTAGAATTGATTGGGTATTATATTCCCAATAAATCAATTTCAAATTCCCTAAACCCTTCACAAATTGAATATTTTTTATCATCATTAATCTCAGGACTTTCTAATGCATTTACCGCATTACCAGCTACTAACAAACCAGGTGGTCTGGATCCAATTGCTCTAACCACTTCAGGTAAATATTGCAGTTGAGTCCTTGTTATTCTCTGATCTTTGCAAGAAGCTCTTTCTACGATAGCAATTGGAGTTTTTGCATTCCATTTTTCTTTTAAAAGTAATGTTGTCAACACATCTGCTCTGTGTAGCGCCATTAAAAATATTGTAGTACGAGATTCAACATACTCAGGAATTGTTGGTATAGAACCCTTTCTCCCAGTGCCAGTACATATCAAAACCTGATCGCTGATTTCACGTTGAGTTGCTGGAATTTTTGAAACAGCAGTAGCAGCTAGGGCGGAGCTAATACCTGGTAAAACACTTGGGACAAAACCATTTTTTTGAAAAAAGATAAACTCTTCTCCTCCGCGCCCAAATATGTAAGGATCCCCTTGTTTTAATCTTACAACCTTTTTCCCTTGTTTCAATGCAACGATAGCTCTTTGCAGAAACTCCTCTTGAGCCTTTTCTGCATTTCCTGGAAACTTTTTAGCAAATATTATTTTGTTTTCATTTGGAATCAAATCGATAACAGATTGAGGAACCAGTTTATCAGCCAATATCAAATCTGCAGATCGAATTTCTTGTAAAGCACCTATAGTTAACATAGATACAGATCCAGGACCACTTCCTACAAGTGATATCGAACCTCTTTTTGGTTTTTCAGATATATTTACACATAATTTATTGTTTAATTTGATTTTTTTTGTTATTTTGTCACCATCATCGGATGTCAATGCATCAAATGCATCAAATGTTACTTTTGATCCATTTGGTAGATTTTTTTCTGGCCTAAACTCCGAAAGATCTTCTAGTTTCACCTCTGATAGCTTGTTAAATGGGTAGTATTCCATTATTTGAGAAAGCCATCTTGATCTTTTTAATTTTTTCTCATCTTCATTCATTTGAAAATCTTGAATTAATTGATTGAAAGCGGAGGAGTCCCAAACATCTTCATCAGCAGACAAACCGTAATCCAATAATCTCTTTTTGATTATATCACTACTATTGTTTGAAGCAAGGGAAATTAGCGAGTTTAACTTATCATCAACAATGATTTTATTTCTTAATAAACTCATATTATTTATGATTTCTGAAATATTTTCAGGTAAATTATTTACAATTTCTCTTTTGATTCTATTTGCTAGCAGACAACCTTGCCCATTCGTGGTGACAGCGATTTGTAAACCACTACTTTTTGGATCTTTATATGTAGAGATTAAATTAAAAGTTGAAAATTCTGGTTTTTGATAACAACATATTGGTATTCTCAATTTTATACATTGAGAATACACTTGCTCTATCAAAGCGTTATCTTCTTCAAATAAAAATACTTTATCAACAACTTTTTGAACCAAGATTCTTCCACAACTAGTTAAATCTGATAATTTAAATTTATTTGGATATAACTTTAACTTTGAATCCTTGATATAATCTTTAAAATCTATTTGAATATTTTTTATCTCATTCAATTCATGTTGGACGATTACTGGGTTAGCACCTGATTCCACAATGGACTTAACTCTATGCCTGAACGTATTTGATCTATTCGACCCAATTACCAAATGAATTTCATTCTCAATTTTAGCTGATATAATCAATGGCAAGCTTGTAGATGTCATATTTTTTGTGGTTCTTTATATTTTTTTTTTGTTTTCTCTTAGCTAATTAAATGTTGCAATAATCATTTTTCCCATTCAAAAAGCTACTCATCAAAACAATAACTGGATACACTTTCTAACTTCCTTAAATAAGAAAAGTTTTATTATGTTTATATACAGTTGAATATTATCTAATAATTGTAAGATTGATGTGTCAACCAGATATCAATGTTAGAGATAGAATTGAACGAATGGAACCACAATAGTGAGCTAATTCTACATCGATTAAAGTCTAACGTATAAGACACTTTCAAATACCACTTAATGTAACAGTAGAGCTACTCTATATAGAATGAAAACTTTCAACTGTATTGAGAGGTTGTTAGCTCAAAATGGTAGAAGGATTGCAAGATCTATGACTAAACAAATTAGAACTCTATCAAATCAGTGTACCCTAAAAATCGAACAGCTTATTATTACCAAAATTTTTCATGAATTGAAAAATTCTGAAAAATATTCACGATCCATTGAAAATAACAAGGCATGCCACATTTGTGTGTATATATATATATATTGATCAATTCAAAATTGTGAAATAATTGAACAATAACATGTGATATGAATACAAAAAAAAAAGTCTTCAGATTGTCCAATATTACCCGGTCATAAAAGCTGTTTTTAAGGTACATGTGATCAAAGAAAAAATTATTTAAAAAAATTTATTTACAAGTCAGATGATTAGAAATATTTTTGATGATTATTGACCATAAAATAATTTTGCAAGCAGGTATGATGAACATTTGTGTTTATCCTTGCTTCATAAAAAGTTTCTTTTCAGTTCTTCTTAAATTGAACATTGGATACTCCGTTTTAGATCCGTTTTTGCAAAAAAAATAGGTGTTCCACGGATATGGGTTTTTTGTAATTTTTTTCAATTTTTAGTTTCAATACAATATCAAATAACAGAAAAACAATAACAAAACTTTCTTTTCTTTTTATTGAGTGCAAACTTTTAATGTCAATGAAGCACTGCACATCAAAAGAAACTGAAAATCAGGGAGATCTGTTCTTGTGCGTTTTCAGTAAGTGCTTCCTAAATCAGCATAATCTCCCCGGAAATGGATATCGGAGGCATATATGTTAACAAAATTCAAACGACATGTTGTGTTTGCTCAAAAACTGAGTTCCAAATAAAAAGAAAACATATCCTGTTTCCGTTAGAGTCACTTTTGTTTGCTATCCGTTCATCCGAAAAATAAGAATTCACAGGTTACCATTTAATTGGGGGCTTCACTGCTTTCTCATAAAAATTCAAATAAGGTCACGGAATGAATTATATGTTATTGGGAAAAACGGAACTGCTATTCTATATAATTAAAAAGTAACGCAGAGCCGTTTTTGTATGGTGTTTTGTTTTCAAAAAGAAACTTTTGAAAATAAACATTTATGATGCTATGCATCGCACGAAACTTGTTCCGTACTGTTCAATAGACAGAATTTTGTGTTCTTTCTAGCTAAAATTGCATCATGCACTGACTTCATTTTACAGATAAAAAATGATGAACATCTGTTTAACAAATGTTGATATGGTGCACAAGTTTCTGGCATTTAATCAAATTTATTCTGTCTTTCTCTCTCTGCCTTTTTTTCGCTTTCCCTTACTACATTCTGGATAAATTGATTAAAAAATAATTAATTTACATTGAGATTTCACGAAATTTGTTTGCCCACAGAATATCTCGATACAAACAATCATTTTTATGGATGTTATTTTCATAACACATCAAAGATCTCGTCTTTTCCCCGTGGGTATTTCTAAAGCATCATAAAGATGTTTTTTTTATACGAAGAAAAAAAATTTAATTGTTTTTTTATTAATTATTTATTTAATTTCATCTGCCCTTCGAACTTAAACACTACAATTGTTATGCTTCATTCACTATAAATATCTTGAAAAATCCCTTTGTTGGGAAAACAGTTAGACGAAGCTCTTTTTGTTCTTGTTACTTTTTGGTGTAATTGTATCATTATTAATTATTAAACTTTACTCAATTCATTTGAAAAGTCACTAAAAAGTACCGAAGGAGCATTGGGAAATGATGAAGAATTTTCCACATTTTTATCCTCAAGTCACTTCAGAACTTTAGACTGTTTTATATTGGCCGTATTTGAGAAACCTTAGCACAACTAAAAAATATTCTTACATTATTTTTATTTTAAATATACCGATTAATCAACTCAGTAAACAAATAAATATATCTATTGTTATTGTTAATTGCACTACTTCTGCTGCAACTACTCTCGTACTTACTAATCAAGTTAATTAATAAATTCAACCCATACAGTTAAGCTTTTAGATCCGTATACTGTTTGTCAATTTTATTATTATATCAATGAACTCTTGAAGAACGGTTGTTAGAGTCGGTGAACACTGTACGAAAATCAGACAGTGTACCGCAGAATCTGTTATGTATTTTACGTAACTTTGATATTCTGAGAAACTCAATTTTAAATGGATTTTGAAATAAACAAACTATTTTTCATTAAGAGAAGTTAGCATTGCTTACATCAGATAATATTCGAATGACGATTATTCTGAAACAAAAACTTTTATAGAAAATATTTCATTCATATATATACATGGCTATATTTCATAATCATTTGAATAAAATTAAATTTGAAATCGTCTGGACCAACGCCATTTTTGAACCATATTATTATTACTATTTTTCTGAAAATTTTTGTAATTTACAAACTCAAAGAAATCATACTGTTGTTAACAACCTGTTGTAAATATAAAAAATAACTAATTGATAATGAGTGGTTATATACCTCCTGCATTTTTAGAAGATACTCTAAAATCTGTATCCGCCAATATTACACATGTCTATCCAAATGGTACTATTGAAGTCATCACAAGAAAATCATACTACAGTGGTTTAATTCCTAACTTAGGTTTTAACATCGCAATGGTTGTTATTTGGTCTATAATTCTGAGTTTTGAAACCTTGTCGTTATATTATAAACAATGGTGGTTTAGTGGTACTTTCATATGTGCCGCAATCTTGGAAATTGTCGGTTACGCCGGTAGAGTGTGGTCACATTTCAACTTATACGCAAGAGCTGCATATTTAATGCAGATGGTTTGTTTAACTATTGCACCAGTTTTCACAATGGCTGGTATGTATTATCAATTAGCTAAACTAATTGAAGTTTATTCTCATAAATTTTCTGCGTTACCTTCTCCTGTTTTATATTCCCAAATTTTTATTTTCTGTGATATTGTCTCTTTGGTTGTCCAAGCTGCTGGAGGTGGTATTTCTGGTGGTGCTGTCAAAAGAGACAAAAGTGTTAAACCAGGTGAGCATGTTTTTATTGCTGGTTTATCAATTCAAGTTGCAACAATGTCGATCTTTTTATTTTTATGGTGCCATTTTGCTTATTTGGTATTTTACAAAACTAGAATGGATCATTTGGGTCTAAGCGGTTTTAAAGCTCATTTCAAGTTTTCTCAAATCTTTGCTGTCAGCCAAGATGACATCGATTACATGTACAGAGAAAAATACGCACCATTAAGATCAGATAAATCTTCTACTATCAGATATTTATCTTTCAAGTGGTTTTCTTGGGCTTTTACCGTCTCTGTTTGTTGTATCTTTGTCAGATGTGCTTATCGTTTAGCCGAATTAGTTGATGGTTTCAAAGGTTTTATAATTACTCATGAAGTTTACTTCATTATTTTGGATGCAGTCATGATTTCTTTTGCTACTGTTTTAATGTTAGTTATTTTCCCAGGTTTTGCATTTGATGGTAGAAATCAAAATATCCCTATTACAAAAAGTAGACTTGACCCTGAACTATCAAAAAGCAGTGATACGGAAATGCAATCTACTAGCAGTACTGCCGGTTCTGAAAAAGCTAGAAGTATCGAAGTCAAAACTGATACTGTTAATGAAAAACAAACTTTTGTAAAAAAGATTTTCAAAAATCCTTTTAAACGTTAGCAGTATTATCATGTTAACCACCATTGCATATCATCATTTTTTCATTAAAATTTCCAATTGCATCATGCATATGTCTAATCAACAATATTTGCTAGACATTTTATTCTAATATCCACAATTTATAGCATAAATTAGCTATTTTACATAGTAACTCGATTACAATACATTTTTTTATATCACGTAGTTTTGAGTTCACAGGTTTTTTTTTATGAAAATTGTTTTTGTTTAATATGCTCATTATATATATAGAATATCGAAACTAAGAATATATTAGATAATTAATAATCTTGAAGATTACTTTAATTTTTTTTTTTTATCTTTCATTTTCATATTTGATTTGAGTACAGGGTAGCTAAAGTACTGCTTTTTATCAACCCCAATTTCCGTTCAAGTTGTTTCAGATTCTCACCATCTTCTTCAACACTTGAATACTGCTCAACAAAAGAACTCAATTCATCAACATTGATGTATTGAGCTGGTTCATTTATTCTGTTATAGATATTTTGTAAAACTTGAAAATTGATATTATATGTAACGGTTTTGTCGTTATTAATTATCATTTTACTTCCATCATAATTAATTGATTTTTTTTTAAATGGCAATAAGTAATCGGTCAAAATCTCCATGTAATTTCTTTTTGATCTTAAAGGATTATCAACTGCAAATAACTTATGCTCTGGGAAATTTTTATTTATCAATATAAACAATTGGATCAATCTTGTTGGGATATTATAAACTTTATTTGGAACAATTTTTTTACCATTACTTCCGAAATAATAGTTTATTGCCTCTTTACACCAGTAATCCATATCATCGACAAAATAATAATTTGGGTCATTATCCAATTGTTGAAAATTATTTATATATAGTTGTTTCCAAATTTTTTCCGTTTTGGAATAAGTTACAGTATCATGTGCTAAATATTTTAATACGTCATGGAATAACAGAATATAGATCGGATCATCTTCAATAATCAGATCATTAATTTTTGGGTTGATTGTATTTCCTTCTGTTGATTCTGTGAACAAGGGCAATTCATTTAATAGAATAATATTATTGGGTAATTTCAATTGAAGATTTTGAGTATGATTTGATTGATAAAGTGGTAATAAATAAAATTTAAGTTTTGAAAACATTTCCACCGATAGAATTTTTTTATAAAAACTAATCATTTTCTGTAAAAATTTTAAAGAGAGATTCAAATCAGTGTAAACATTGATTACATTCAAATCATAGTAAGGATAATAGTTTAATTTGTAATCAATAATAAAATATCTTGCAATTGCATTAATTAAAATAGGATTATAACTATTCAGATTTTCAAAACAATGCAAATGTTCATTACCAAATTGCTTAGTGAAGAAATTACTATCTAAAGTGTTTTTTTTTGAACCATAATTATAATACATTAAATCATTTTTCAAACCGATGTTAATCGATTCGTAATAGTCCCTTACAGATATGGCGGGTTTTCTTGAATAATATAATTTGGTTATTTTCACATTCAATAGTAAACTTGATCTTCCATGTTTAACAAAAGCTGGCATCATATCGAAATAATAGTTTGAAAAATCATTTGGATAAGAAAGTTGAAACAGGACTTGTACTTGCTCCAATAAATTTACTTTTTCAAATTTGTTTTGGAACTCAAACCAATTCTGATGTTTAAACAATCAAAGATGACTTATTCAGTATAACTTGTTAATTTGAAACTTTTTTTTTATACCAGAAGCCATACTGTATGTAAAGGTTCTCCAGTATGGAATTAATGAACTTTGAAATAAAACCAAAGGAAAAGTAATAGATACAGAACCCTAACATGCCCTAATCAACTCAAACCTCTCCCCCGACAAAGAAGGGTTCAAAATCATTTGTTACATTTACGGAAATGATTTATCCGAGAGTCGCAACGTTAATAGACAAGAAAAGAGCATTTACGCTCTTTGACCCAAGTGGTGTATACAGGAAATAAGGATTGCAATTTCTACTGTTGTAGATAGAGAAGATGTCTTTGTTTTCTGAATTGCGGTATCTACTGCAGTGAAGTGATGTACATGTGTGTATTATTAGTCCAGAAGGATAAAGCAAAAAAAAAGAGACAGACAGAGAAAGAGAGAGACGACAGGGATGATGACAAATGCCAATGAATGAAGTACATATGGTCCAATTAAATAATAGTTGCTGAATATCACAGTCTGTGTCGTTTCCTTGTCACTTCTAAACAGAACACAAACTTTCATCGCAGTGGAGCAGCTAGGCGAAATAACAATGTATAACTGAGCAGCTTAATTAAAGTAGGAGCCGGCCTTTCAGAACACATTTTGTAATATAGGTGATGGGAAAGCAAAATAACCAAATCAAACGAACTTAAGAAAAAAAAGCAAATAAAAACCTAAATGTTGCAACATAGTATAATCTTATGCATTTTTGTTTGCATTAGACTGAGAACAGCTGTGGTCCATTCACAATTGGTTCAATAAAATAATCCTTAGCGAAACCCGTTGCTATCCTTGCTTGTGTGTATATTGTATTAATATAAATTAATACAATGAAATCTATTTGCGGTGTGGAAACCCGTGGAAAGAAGTGACAACTGGTCATGATGTTCCGGATATGCAGCAACGTTATTTGCCAAAAAAGCAATAACAGCTTACTGCCACCACCGCATTTCTCTCACCGGACCAACCTGGATCAATAGTGAAGTTAAATTGATCAATTATTTCGCATAAATTGTCAAAGCGCGGAGACCATCTCGCACCATTGGAAGATAACAATTTTTATTTCTTGTTGTACGTAATTAATACTGACTCTATGATTGTTTTTGTGTTTTTCCACGTCAGTTCACGCCGTAGACAGTTCAAATTGGATGCTCTTTTGAAATCCCGGCAAGCTACGGGCTTACAGTTGTAACTTTTGAATAGTGCTACTTTGCACCGAGACAAAAACAGAAGTAAGTTTGACAAAATCAATCAGGCTGATGCAGTAAATCGGCGGTACAAACCCGTGTTAATTTAGATTAGTTTTTCCAAAAAAACTAACGAAATTTTAAGAAATTCAAAATCTCGGAATTTCTATCAATTCAATTTAGTTACTCTCTGAAAAAAAACTGATAAAATTATTTCATGAAATTTTACAAATAATAAAACAAAAAACAAAAAGCAAAAAGCAAAAAAACCATCATCGGATGTTTGAGTATATAATAATATCATCAATATAAGTTACATGGAATTTTGCATTTTATCACATCTCCGTATTACAACATTCTATTTTTTTGGTTGCATTGAGGTTGTCGAATAAGAAAACAAACAAACTGGAAAATTCCAAAACTTCAAACGACAATAATTGTATAATAACTGTTTGAGAATAAGTAATCTGGAAAAACAAGGATTATAGAAACATTAAATTTTTTTTTATATATTTTGTGAGTTTCGACTTTATACAATCTAGGAATACAGTTAATGCAACTGATTGATTAGTTCATACACAACTTAAATCCACAATGAATACGAATGCTGTAAATTTTGTTAATACTCCTGCTAAATATTCAGAGAGAGCTAGAGATACGATCAAGAAAAAGTTATTGTTATCAAAAAACAATAATAGAAATTCAAATGCACAACAATTGTCGAATAATCACATTAATGACGTAGCAAGTATTTATAGTGACGCTTCCAATCAATCCTCCATTTTCTCAAATTCTTTGACTTTAAATACAACCTTCACGCATTCCTCACATTCATCTGACTCGAATGATAAACAAATCACCACTATTACTCTGGAAGATGCGTTACCTAAAACATTTTATGATATGTACTCACCTGAAGTATTAATGTCAAATCCGTTAGACTTATTTCATAATGGAAGGCCAAAATTTACAAAACGAGAACTAATGGATTGGGATTTAAATGATATACGTTCACTTTTGATAGTAGAAAAACTGAAACCAGAATGGGGGAACAAATTTCCACTCATATCATTACCAAATGAACATACAAATGCATCAAATATAAAATTCAGATTTCAATTGTTACCTTTGAATTCTAGTGACGAATTCATAACAGAAACTCTAATTACATCTGATTTGTACAAAGAAGCTAATTTAGATTATGAATTTAGATCAACATCAGCCAGATATACAGTTGCATTAGCAAGAAAAAGATATGAACAAAATCTTGAACAAAAAGGTGTGCCGCCTAATCAAATCAATAAACTTGAATTGCATCTAACTAAACCAGAATGGAGAAATATAATAGAGAATTATTTATTAAATTTAGCTGTGGAGACACAATGTAGGTCAGATTTCAAACAAAAATGTTCTCAGTTCAAAAAATGGAAACAAGAGCAACAACAATACGGACAATCCTATAACAATTCAAATTTAAAAAAACCACATATGCCTCCACCAAGTGGATTGCCGTTGTATACCATTGTGGAAGAGGAAGTTTTTGATGAAGATAATGATCAATTAAATTCTTATAAAAACAAGAATTCCAACTTTTTGTCACGAAAATCATATAAAAAGTCTCATATCACTGCACAGACCAATCATTCACCTCTTAGAAAGCAAACAACCCTTAATTTGGACAATAATTGTTATTATAACAAGCACTTTAATAATATTCCTGATAATAACAACATCAAAACTAATAAAATTACTTTAACGAAAGAAGAAAAAGCAGACATTTGGGCCCACTGTCAATCCGAAGTATACCAAAGATTAGGCTTGGACTGGAAACCCGACAAAATGTCAATGTCATAGTTTATAACAACAAACAAAAAAGAGTTCTTTTTTATCTATTAACATGCATATAATTATGTAAAGAGATATATTAAAATCTGTTGAACATATTTTAAACACCTAAGGGAGATTTTGTCAATGTGTATTCTTTTTGTGTTTAAACTAATAATATTAAATTCTTACAATTCACCTAATTCTCTTGCTCTATCAATTGTGGCGGCCATTTGTTGCGCAGCAACTTTTTTCATTCTTTTACCAGTCCACATTAAAAAGAATGGCATGGTGGCTGTATTGACTACAACCCATACAACTAAAACACCATAATTTCTTCCCATTTTTTTTTTGGTCAAGTCCAAAAAAATAACTTTGTATAATTCAACTGTTTGATGAATTGGCATCATGTAACCAAATCTGTAAAAACTACTGTCCAAGACGAATGGAAAAAATGAAACAGATATATTCAAAATAATGAATGTTATAATCCAAAGTGCCAAATATGCGGCATTATAAGAAAGAATCAAACCAACAATATTTTCATTAGCACCAGCTAATGCCATCATAGTTAAGAATGTTGTCATCCAGTAAACAACAAAACCAGCTTTTCCGAAGGTTAAATTAAAATTGACTTGATAAACAGCTGATAGGGACGAAAAGAATAATGAAAGTAAGAACAAATTTGCACTCATGACACAGAAACGATATATCACGTATTGTGGTACCTTTAATTTCTGAGCCATCTGACCATGTGTTTGTCCCCATAGTGCAAATTGTAAGATTGTCATAATAAGGGTATAAATGGCACCAACTTGCAGTGGACTTAATAACACAGCGTCAAAAAAAGGCCTGTAATCAATATAGTTGTAAGAAAAATCGCTTGCAGCTACTAATTTAGCATTGTAAGTTGCACTTGTCATGTTTGATGGTATTAAGTTATTCTCATCAAGGTAAGGTAAAACTGTATTTTGTAAAAAATCATTTTTCCAGAAACTTGCAATAAGTGGTTCAGAAGCTTGTAATAAAGGTAATATTGCACTTTTCAGATTTGATGGATCTCTCCCTGATTCATAATAAACGTTGATAAAATTGGTTGAATTGAATAAGTCTGTCGAGTTTGTATTTGTTAAGGAGTTTAGCAGGGTTGAAGTAATATTTTGCTTAAAATCAATTGCTAACCAATAATTTTGATCATGTAATTCATTCAAAACTTTATTATCAATTTGAGAAGCATTGTCTAAATTGTGTTTTTGTAGAAATGCAGATTCATTATATACATGCCAAGTTCCCTGTAGTTGATTTGAATTTAAGATTTGATCAATGCCATTTACGAAATTTGAGTTCAGAGTGGAAATGACCTCATCACTATTTGGGTAATCTGTATCGTCTTGAACTACGGCCAATATACTGACTTTATGATAATATTTTTTTCTATCATAACTGGCACCCCAATAAATCAATAAAACGGTATAACACAGTAAAGCTAAGATTGTCATGTTTTTAATGTAAACGAAAATCAAACTTTTTCTTAGTTTTGCAATTTCAGGATCCCAAAATCCATATTTAGGTGGAGGACCTTTACGATTTTTCCCTATACTTTTATCATCGTTCCCTCCACTTGCTTCCATATCTTCATTTTGTTTATGATAATTTTCATCAACTATTGAACGATTTATAGCATCAATATTTTGAATTGTGTTTGACAAAGTTCTATTTATATCCATAGAGCTAGCATATTCTTGAACCGCGGCTAAATTTTCGCCATTGAAGGCAGTTTTTGGATGAAATGAGTTGATAGATTCGCTAGAACTTAAGGAATTATCAGACGAAGAAATCTTGCTTGATTCAATCATATTCAATTAAAGAAAACAACAACAACAGTTATTCCAATAGGGAGATATTCTTCAAAGTATGTGTATGCCAGAATATGCTAAAAAAGAATAAAAAATCAATAAACAGCTATGTATCAACTCTTGCAATCAATAGAAATAAGTGACGTTTCAGTCTTACGGGACACATATTTTTATTTAAAGGATTGAAGAATCCAATAAATGAGTATAGCATTCTCTTTATATAACTTAGTTTTTTGTAATCATAAAAAATTTTTAACAGAAGAACTCGAATTAAAATAATTACGATAAAATTTAAGCTTTCCAGCGATAATTGATGTTTATTACTCGATTTAGAAAATCGAAGTCATCGAACGGAACTACACTCAGAATAACAAGTAGCATTCGCTGTGTAAAAAAAGGTACTACTAAGAGATTAGTAATTGAAATTTTTAAGTAATACATTACAATTATGTTAGTAAACGAGTGATACCACTGGAGAAAGACAAAAAGGAAAAAAAAAAGACAAAAAAAGCAACACATGAAAATTGTTATTTCCGTTTTTTTGATTGCACCCCCCTGTATCTGTTCTGTTATTTCCGTTGAATGGATAAAGAGGTTTCGAGTTTCGACAATCGAAAAGTACGATCTTTTGACTCCTTACGTTGCTGCCTAGATATCAACCTGTCTGAACACTTTGATGGGTTAACATGATGGGTTGCGTGATGCTCTGACAAGTGCACAGTTTCTGACAATGACACATCAACTCAACAACAAGACACATGTCTCGGTTGGTAATGTTTTTTTTACTGCGGCAACCTAGTCGATAGAGTTCGTACCAATCAAAACACAACACAGGGTTCAGAGCGTTCTGCCTTGCGGGCACACGCTTTCTGTGTGCTGACGGCCTCCTCTTGGTCCTCGCACTACTTGGTCCCTCTATTCGTCGCATATAGGACAGTAAGCAGCACGAAAATTAAGCGGTGTTGCATTTGCAACACCGCTCGTCGTTGTGTTTCAACTTGTCGCCGCCGGCTCATAATATAAACCGATACAGACGTGGCGTTACCCGCGCGTCTCGTCGGCACCACACATCCTCGCATCACGCCACCCTGGGCCCTTCACAAAGAATTAATGGGCACGTGCCACCAAAATAGCTTTCTCGAAGCCGGGTGACTGTCCTTCTCGAGAAGGGCCCCTTAATCGCATCGAAACAAAACATTTTTTGTGAAACACACACATACACATATACACACATACGCCATCCAACGAACACAAGTCTCTTGTTGTGTCTTTGTGTCTCGTGTCCCGCGTGAAGTTCCCGTGTCTTTTTCCCTTTTTCTTCTCCCACTGCTTCATCGAAATACCGTTGAACAGGAATCAGAAAATGCTACAATGTGAAAGTCATTCACCTCTGCTCCTCCCCATGTCCCCCGCCCCTTCCATTCCTCCACGTATTCGTCGAACCCCACACTCGCACTCAGTCTCTTTCCACTGCCCATTTCTGATGCTTCAATGCTTCAATGCTCCATCCCTTCAATGCCTCCATGCTTCCATGCTTCAATGGGATAGAAATCCGGTCTAAGCCAACACCCTGTTCAGAATTTTCATTTCCTGTCCATTTCTGGTTTTCCAAGTATCGGAAATTGTACGTCTCTTGATAATTTGTAACAACTGGGATTGTTCATTGTTTTGCACCAATGGTGAAATTTTTTGGACAATCCTTTGCAATTGCCATGAAAACTTTTTTTCATTTTTGTTCTTTCCTGTCATGATTTATAATTTGTATATAAATATACACATATTTGGCAGCTGCTAAGCAGAAATTCTTCATCCCCAAAGTTCTTTCGATGTTACAGAATGTATCTTTATATATACGCTAAGAATTTTTGTTAACATTTGTTGATATTCTACTTAGAGTTACATTCTTACCCGATACTGTCTGGATAACTATACCAATACAGTAGTAACACACACACACACACATATATACTTTATAACAAAATGGACGGTGCCAAGATTATTAACATTATTTTAGCTCTATTTTTACCTCCACTTTCAGTGTTTTTAGTTAAAGGTTGGGGCAGAGAGTGTATAATTGATATCATTTTGACAATTTTCATCTGGTTCCCAGGTATGTTATATGCTTTATACATTATTTTGCAAAATTAAAATCAAAGGGCAAGCAAAGAAATATACATATTTTTTTAAATCAGCATATCGATGCATTCATAAGGCAATTTGTATTTATCAAACTACATAATTTTTTTTTTCTAATTCATAATCATATAATAATCGTATTAATCATTAATCAATAAAAATATTTATTATAGTTTTATTTTTCTGTTGTTGTTTTATTATTCATATACAATTAATTAATTTATGTACAGGCAACTACTCTCATTTCAGTATAATGCTTTCTTCTATAGAGATTATAAGTTGTTATGTTGTCTTTTTCATTAGTTTTATAATTCTGGTGCTAACATTTCCATTAATGGTGATTGGATAAATGCAATACCAGCAATGAAAAATGTACCATTAACTAAAACTGTGAACATTGGTGATTCTTTGAATTGTTCAAATTTCGACTTTGGTGCAGTTGGGATTGATCCTGGGACGTTAAACAAACCTGACATTTTGTGTAATAGTATTTAATTTTTCTAATTGTGTTGTATGCTTTTATGGGTTTTATTAACTGAAACTGTTTAAACAACGTACCAACTCTAATATATTCATAAACTATGGATACATGTATGTATAAGCAAATGCAAATTATCTGATCCAGTTCTTTCCTTGATACTAAGAAACTTGAGTTATATCGACAGTATTCCATTTACATTTCAGCCTTCGACTTTTATTTTTCATTTTCGATTTTTCATTCGTACCATATGATCCATTAACTATTATTTCAATTCGTTAAGTTGTTTATTTTATCCTTAATTATATAAAATGAACTATTTTATATAAGTATATATATATACTTATACTTATACTTATACTTATGTTGGGTATGTATCTTTATATGAATGCATTTCAGTTATCGAAAAGTTCAATGGAACTGATGTTGTTTAAGATTTCCATACAGTATATTGATATTGTAATTATCTTCTTCCTCTTGTATGATTTTTTTTTTATTTTTTTTTCGAGTTATTTGTTCTCTGTTTCAAAAATTTTTTGGATTACTTGATCTACTTCTATGGTGAATTAAATTGCTTCATTTTATCTACAGTATAAAAATTAATCTTGTATTAATGAAGTTCTTGACCTCGTAAGAGTTATCATTGCATGCCAATCAAACTCAATTCCAAAGTCCATACTCTACGAATGTGTAATTTTATCGGTACTTTAATTTTTTTCAACTCAGAACCATCATCTTTCAATGGTGCCACCAATTTGATAGTCTTCGTGGTTTCATTTGAACTGCTTTCTATATAATCACCATATACTTCAACATCTAATTCTACACTTTCACCGCCCCACCAACATTTCCTTGCAGGTTTTCTCCAAAACAACAACAATTTTGTATTTAATTCAGGTTTTTGAATCAAGTCATATAGTTGAGGTTTTTGAAGAGGTTTTTTGCTTGCTTCAACATTGTTTTGTTCCCATTGCTTTACTGAGTTGGTATATTTCTGTCTGAACTTTTCTGTGGTTTCATTGAACAGTCTACATAATGATAAAGAGCTTATGATTGTTTTTCCTTGTTCTTGTGTTCTATTACCCCATTCAGATTCCATCCCAAACCCACTGGAACATAACATATCCATTAAATGTTGTTCTGCAGCGCCTAATTTTGCATTTTCATCATTTTCTTCCGAAGAAGCTTGATTCATGGTATCACCATTATTTATTGTTGATTTGAAAGTTTTCAAAATGTTTTTCGTTTTATTTGAAGATTTCAAGCCTGCAAAAATTGATTTTTTTGAAGAAAGATAGTTGCCAGCAGCTATCTTAATCTCACTCATTAAATGATGCAATAAATCTCCTTCAGTAATTTGTTGTGATAAAGTTTGATCAATTTCAAACTGAAACTTGACCTGTGGGACACAATAATAATCTAAATCTTCTCTTAATACAATAATGACTGGTTTTTCATGTAATAGTTCATCTTCCGAAGTATGCATGTAAGAATTTCCATTGATTGGTTTTTCAGGTGGTAAATTAAAGAAATTTGAAACAGGAAAATTGATTAAATCATCATAAGCTTTCAAATAAACACCAATCATATATTCAAAACAAATAGGAGAAAAATCAGCTATGTAAACTTCATCATTGGGCGTTAAATTAGTAATAACTTGACCCATTCGATCAAGAAATACACCAGATGGGAACAAACATAATAATAATGACTCTGGTAAAGACATCAGTTGGTCTCTTGTTAGAAAATAATGATGTTCTTGTATATTCATATGAATTAACGAATCTCCATTATCTGTATCGTTAAATTGATCATCTGAACCATTTATTAAATAATTGGGTTCATTCCCTTGTGATACCTGTGTAACAATATTTTCCATTTAAAAAAAAAAATCAAATCAAAAACACCTCTTGAAAAGAAAATATTATGATGCTTTTTTCTTGGTATTCAAATATGGATTTTTCTCTTTGAGTTGATTTAACAGAGGAATAAAACGTAAATAAAAACTCTATCAATATATCAAATTGTTAATATACCAAACCTATCAATATATTAATATACATAAATAAGGATATCTACTGTAACCATGCATATATGTATAAAATAAAGTAAATATATTCTAATAATTATATAACTCTTAATAGTATGTTGAATAAATTATTTTCAATTTTCGTTAAAATAGAGAGAAATTCAAAATACGAATGTGAAATTTTGACATACTAGTAAAATATTAAAAAAAAACTACTGGTATCTTTCAAGCAGGAAAAAAACACACACACATCAAAACATCGAAGTGGCATACTCACGTACATATATTCATATGACAGTAGTATACGCAACTTTCAAAACGTAGAAGCAGAGGGTCGAATAGAATAGAATAGAAAGAATACTTCAACTTGTTTGGTACACTCTTGTTAGTCTTTTGTTAGAATGCTATGGTGTAAAGTTCAAAAGACAAAAAAAATTTGCGCAGTCAAAAAAATTTAAGAAAATTATTTTTTTGTTGTAAGACAATACTTTATTGTTATACAAAAAGAATAAGAGTTCTCTCTATGCTGCCATGCATTTGGCAATGTGTGTATCAGTATATATCAAGTTCGTCTTGATTAAACAAAATCAAGAATCTTGTGATGCATGCGAGTAACAGAAGTGCTATTGGAGTAGTTTCAATGGTACTATAAAGATATAGATATGTATATATATATGTACGTGTTTGTGTTTGTGTTTGTGTTTGTGTCTTCTTGTTCTTGCTCGTTCTATATACCACTTAACTAATATTGCACTAGCGATAAACCCCAATACTGGATCCTCTTGTTTTTCTTTTTAAAGGAGTGTTATGTGTTGTTTATGGCATAATGCAGTGATGACAGCTTAAATGTGTTTTGCAAAAAAAAATATCTGTTAAACATCACGTGATTTACCCTACTCTGTTGGTATTTTTGGCGTAATAAAAAGGCCAACTTTGAGTCACAGGGGACAAGCGATGTTTATTTCCGCGGAAATAAACCCCGAACATCTTCAGAGCTTGGTCAAGGCTCAGAGATATTGTGAATTGTAACGATTATTTATCACAAAGTGTAAGATTAATCCATACTTTCAGTCTATGTATATACATATATGTATGTGTGTGTAAAAATTTATCGCTTATATAATAACATTTGAGTTGTTTAATTAGATTTTTTATATTTCATCGTCACTGTTAATTAGGAAATCGTCTTCATCTGGATTGACATTCATTTTGATTTTGGTTGGTGTGGTGCTCATTGGTTCCGGTTTGATATTTTGATACTTCTTATTATCTGGTGTATCAATATATGCGGTCTGCGCAATTACAGATTTCTTTGTATCTGGTGTAACATTGCCCTTTTTCTCCGATGAATCTCTAGTCCTTGTTCTAGTTGGTAATTGTGGTGGAATATCTTCTAGATCTTCATCGTTACGTAAAGAGATCCCATGGCGTTCTAAAGAGTCATCACCAACACGGGCTCCAAATGAATTGAACCTATCTCTTTGTTCATTAGAGTTTCTAGGACTAGCTCGATTGTATTGTCTTTCACGATTAATATCATTTGGCTCTGAAAAGAGATTACCTTGTGGATCAAAGTCGTTATAATTATTGCCGAAGTTTTTTCTTAGTCCGCCAATCCAACTATTCAACTTAGTAGCAGTTTCGGAGATTTGTTTATTGGCCATATCTCTAAATTCTGGCAAATCTTTTTCAACGAATTGAGACCAACTATCATCACCATCATCATCATAGTATTCTCGGCGTTCAGCTTCGCTCATTGGGGTTCCTTGTCTTCTTCTTTGGTCGGCAATTCTAGCATTACGACGCCTTTGTTCATTACGTTCATAATTTTTACTGTGTTTAGAGGAGTTGAATTTTTCACTCAATTGACGTGCTAATAGTTCATCTTGTTCATATTGAGACATAGTCTTTCTACTACCTTTTTGAGGAATTGTTTTGGATATAGGTTCAGTTGGAACTGCAATTCCAGATCCTTCAGGATCCGACAAGTACAGTAAAGAATTAACTGATAGATCTAGATCACCTTGTGAAGCTATCAAAACAGTATTGATATGGATATCTTCCACATTTGGGAAAGCATCTTTCAATTGCTTGAATAATGGGTTGATTTCTTCATTAACAATAGCTGGCTCTTCGGTTGGTTTTCTAACTGGTAATGGTGGAGCTGCTTCATCAGTATCAATATCTGCTTTTGATAATGCAGACTTTTCTTGATCTTCTTTTTGTTTACCTTCAGTTGCTTCAACTTCTTCTTTGGAAACTTTGTCATCTCCTAAAGGTACGTCTTCAACGTCTTCGACGTCTTTAACTTCTTCTTTTTTTTCCAATTCAGACATTCAGATATTTTAAATGTTACAGTATATAGATTATTGATAATTCAAAATACCGAGTTTCTCAAGTTTGCAGATACCCCTATTCGCCAATTTAAACAAGATTCAAGAAAAAGGAAATTAAAATTCAATGAATAATACATTATAACCCAACAATACATTTATAATATCAAAGTAAACATAAAATACGAATCAAGTTTCAACTATCTTAAATTTCGAAAACCTCACAAATTGCTTTACTTGAAATTCTTTCTCCAAACTTTAGTTTCTATTATTTCTTGATTGGAATTTCTTGTATGATTCTTTCGCTTTAAATATTTATCGTCATAGATAAAAGGGAAATTAATGATTTCCATTATGATAGCGACAAGACCATTCAATGATATAAATGATTTGATATTCAATATGATAGATTGCTTCAATTTAGAATTCTGAAATATATAAAAAACACTATCAATGATTTTATAATGGTTGTTTGTTGCATTCGAGAAATAACTTTTGCAGCTTAAAAATTTATAGTTATTTAGATAAAAACTTTTTAACATTTAGTTGTTCTCAAGACCTAGATGATTAAATTTCATTGAACTTTTAACCAAAATTTTTGATTTTAATTTCATGAATTAGTTATTAAATATTAAATAGTTTTTATCATATATATAAATTATATAATTTGTTTTTTTAAGAATATAAGTAATAGTTAGATTGGATAATTTCTTTTTCACACCAAATGTGTCTGTAATTCAATATCTTGTGGAGTTGATGAAGAGCCAAATCTGAATATAGTTAAAAATTTTCTGATAGCTGTTTGCTTGTGAGCGGGGAACAAATCTGATTTATCAAGTTGAAATGGTTTCCATTGTTTTAAAATCAGAGAACTTAAAACGACACTAACTGAACTCATTGCCATTGCGAATGAAGCTGACATAGGATGTAATGATATACCCCATGGCAGCAAGATTCCCATAGCCACTGGTATCATGAAGGTGTTATAAACGATAGCCCAAAATAGGTTCAGTTTGATTCTATTAAAGGTTTTTTTGGATATATCCAAAGCATAAGCTACTTTTTTCATAGAAGAAGTACTATTTGAGCCTTCTGCTATTATCACTACATCTGCAGCTTCCATGGCAATGTCAGTACCAGTGGACAAAGACACACCGATATCACTGATAGCCAAAGCTGGAGAATCGTTTATACCATCACCAACAAATGCTACATATTTCCCAGTTTCATTTTTTATTTGTGTTACTAGTTCAGCTTTACCGTTTGGCGTCACTTCACTGAAGATATTATCGGAGTCTATACCGACCATTGAGGCTATATATAAAGCCGAAGTTTTGATATCACCAGTTACCATGTAACAAGTATAACCTAGAGTTTTTAAGTATTGTATAGTTTCATAAGAGTCTTCCCTAACTGTATCACTAACCGCAAATTTTCCGATTACTTTATGGTTAACAGATAAATAGGCGTAGGAAAAAATCTCGTTGATTTCCATATCAGATTCATCAACGCTTACAGGCATCATTTTTTTACTGCCTATAGATACTGTATACTTTTCATCACCAAGTTGAATCTCACAATTGTAGCCCTTTCCAACAAAAATTTCAGAATTGATGACCGAAGTTGAAAGTGTCTTAAAATTAGACTCTTGCAATAATTCTTGACAATATTCAACAATAGCCTTTGAGATTGGATGATCACTAATTTCCGAAGCTGTTTTGGTTATGTTTAGCATTTTATTATCAAGAGTCGAATCAAACATATTTAGGAATTTTTGAACTTTCATAACACCCGTTGTCAAAGTTCCCGTTTTATCAAAAAGAAAAGCATCGACTTTGTTGAATTCTTCTATTTTATCACCACCTTTAACAAGTATACCATTTTCTGCTGCGGTACCAGTACCTACCATTATGGCTGTGGGTGCTGCTAGTCCTAAAGCACAAGGACAAGCTACGACAACTACTGATATAGCGATTTGTAAACACGAATACAATTTACCATTCATATTATCCGATAAAGTGCTTGGAATATGATGAGATTGCAAACATACAATACCCCAAAAAGTAAAAGTCAGTAATGAAAGAAGTAGTATTACAGGCACAAAAATTGACGCTATGTAATCCGAGTATCTCTGAATTGGAGCTCTTGTTAATTGAGCGTCCTTCATTGTCTTGATAATTTGAGAGAGTTTTGTATCCTCTCCAACGCCAGTAGTTTTGAAATAAAAATGACCTGACCCATTAACTGTACCTCCGGTAACATGGTCCCCAATCGTTTTATTTACCATGATAGGCTCACCAGTCATAAACGATTCATCAATTTCAGTTATGCCTTTTGTTATAACACCATCGGCAGGGATTTTCATACCAGGTTTAACAACAACTACGTCACCGACTTCAAGTAAATCAGCAGGAATTTCTATGCATGAATCACCGTTTTCGTCATTTTCAACCAATTCACAATTTGATGGAGCCAAATTCATTAATTTAGATAAAGCAGTCGATGTCTTTGATTTAGCTTTGTTTTCTAAAAGTTTTCCAAATGAGATAAAAGTTATTAGCATAGCAGATGTTCCAAATAAAACATTTGGCAATCTTTGGTTGTCATCATTATTCCCGAAATTATCTAAAATTGAATATATTGAGAAAGAATATGCCAAAGAAGTAGACATGCAAATTAAAGTATCCATTGTTCCAGAGCCATGTTGGAATGCGCTCCATGCGGCTTTGTAGAAAATACTTCCAATTCCAAATTGAATGTACGTCGTTATTATTGAACCAATCAAATCTCTATAGTAAAATCCAGGAATAATTCCGATCTGCTTATAAGGGAATATATGCTTCTCTAATAAAGCTGAATCAAACATTGGTGCAAATAGATATAAGATCATTATAATCATCGAAAGAAAAACTGATCTCAGCAAATTCCTTTTCCAAAAATTAATCTCTTCAAATCTTGATAGTAACTTTACTTGATCATCATTTTCTAAATTTTTACTAAACAAAACAACGTAACCGTTTTCTTCTAATTTTTTTACTATTTTTCTAATTGTCGTGTTAAATGTGTTGTAAGTCATAGTTATTGAACCATTTAATTCGTTAACCGCCGAGATTTGGCCGTTACCATCAATGTCATTATACAAAAGTTGCAACTGCGGTATATTCAAATGATCATCTGCACTCACCAATTTCAAAGAAATGGACCTTATGTTCCCCACCCTTTCTTGCTTTGCCGATGCATTAACTTTCAATATTTTAGCATCAAAACCACAATCCTCTATACATTCACAAACATTTTCTATACTCTGTAAAGAACTGTCAAATACAACATGACATTCTTCAGTCACTAAAGACACATCCACAGAAACCACACCTTCTAATTTACTGACTTGTTTAATTATAGTTGATGTACATGCACTGCAAGTCATGCCTTGCACACTTAAAACACCCTCCACAACATCCGACTTGTTTTCTTGCTCAGTCTCTTTCACAAACTCACAATCAAACCCACAATCTTCAACAGTCGCTGCGATATCATCTTTCGACAATTTACTGTCATCATAAGTGACATGACACTCGGAAGTGACCAAAGAAACTTCACAACTTTTCACACCTTCTAAATTTTCTACTTGCTTTATTATAGTGTTGCTGCATGCACTGCATGTCATCCCACCGATTAGAAAAATTGATACCTTCATACCTTTCAAAAATATAAAACCCAGGATTTAAATTTTTCCTCTTATATGATCTATTCTATTCTAAACTTTTTTTTTAATTGCTTAAACCTCAACTACTGCTATCTTTTCACAACGTCGTCTCCTTTTCACCCTATAAATATGTAAAAGTGGTTTTCTCTTGCTTACAATATAGAAATCACCTAAATGACAAATAACTACAAGCAAACCAAACGAAATGCAATAATACACACATATATATAAATAAGATTATGAAGATAAGACATAAAAATACTTTAATGTAACCAGAAATACTGAAAGTGATGAGGTCAAAGTACTTGGATTACACCTTTTTCTAAGGTCTTCACCACCAAAAAAAAAAGGCGCTGGTAAAGACGCCGTAGGTATCGGTCGGTTCCTAAAATTGCCGTTTAGTAAAGATTTTTTTCAAAGAGATTGGATGTTTTACAAGTTAACAACCACAATTGAACAGTAGCAAGGTATCACAATTGAAACTTTGATTGAAATTTCATTTGATTCCTGTTGCTTTCAACGTAAGAGTTACTACAATAATCTCAAACCATTCCATTTAAGAATTTGTTTTTTGGTATTTCTTGATTTGACTAAATATGGGTGTCAAATTACTCAGCTGTTTTCGAAACAATGTGAAAAACTTTTCAATTGAAAATTTGGTTGTTGGTTAGTTTATTCTTGTTAGAAAGGTTTTGTTTGTCATTAGATGACTATTATTTACTTTATTCGGAAAGCAGAAAAGTACTAGTTCTTGTAGCAATTCGTCGAACTTTAAATATTTGAAATATTGAAATATCATTTGACAGTATTTAGCTGTGTTGAATTAGTGTTTTTGTCTTTTTTTTTTGTGAGAGTAAGTATCTTGTATGGTAATAACCATAACTTTTTTTCATACAATGAATTCAGCAAAGTTAGACAGTTTGAATGTAATAATAATGCGATTACTTTATTCATAGTATTCTTAACAACTTCACATACATATGCAATACATATTTTCTAATATGGTACTAAAGAGAAGTTATATAAAGTGATTTTTTTTTTCAGTTTTATATTAAGATAATATTTCATTTTATTTTGGTTCTTGTAAGATAGTGTTTTATTTCTTGAATCCTCCATTTTTGGTCAAATCAACATCAATTTCTTTTAAATGTTTCTCTAATTTTAGTCTTTGAAGTTCTTGCCAACGAGCTAATTGTGCTTGTTTATGCAATTCAAACCCAAAAACTTTTGGTACGTACTTTTTAGTTGGATGTTTTGGTACAACCTCAGGAAACGTGTGCAAAAACATGCCAGCAAAACTTGTACCAAAATAAGCCCCATCAACTGTATTGTGTCTAGAAGATTTAGGTAGATATAAATCTTCACAAGATGGACAATATAATTTGACACTATCCATTCCTGGAACATCGTATAAACCCATTGGCAATAAAGGTTGGAAATTACAATATACTCTAGGACATCTGCCGAAATCTGCGTCTTTGTACTTTTCTAACATTGATTGTAAACCCTTTATGGTGATGATATATCTAGCATGTACTAAACCATAAACTTTACGAGCATCTGATTCTAATTGTTCTAATTTAGTTGGAGATAATTTTTCTAAGATGTTTTCATCTAATTCATCAATAATGTACTGTATGACTTGTGTGAACTTGGTTACTGTTTTTTGTAAATTCATTAAGTTAAATCTATCTGTAATGTAATCTGGATCAATATCACAAAAATATTCATTTCCTTTTCTACTTAAAAATAAATCAATCCACATTTCGACATATTCTGAGGAATCTGTTTCACCTTCTAAATTGTCAGGAATTTCAACTTTGGATACATCTTGCATCTTCACATCAACAATCTCATCTGCCATTACTCCTGCTTATCAGTTAAGAAGTTTATCAAAAAACAGAACTTTTTTATTGGCGATAATCAATTATCCTATGAAGATCTATACTATCAAGTTTTTCAACGGTGTGAATGTTTATATAACTTCAGAAACCTATTTGTAAATACGCAGAATAAAGTCAATAAACTTATTCTGAAAACAAAAAAAACACTTTTGAAGATAAACAGATATTCACCAGTTACATATAGTTCATGGATAAATATAACTTATACTTTTCGTTTGTCGTATTCCTTTATCAATTATCTTTCCAAAGTTTTTTAAATGATTTTTAATTTTTCAAAATTTCATTTCCTCCAAAACTTCCAGAATCACCAAAAAAAAACAAACGCAACAATAACAACACTCAATAGTACTAAAAAACATCACTTAATAACTATATGTATATCTATATAAATATGTACCTTTATATTATCTACATATCTCTTTGTATTTCTACTTCAATTATATAAACATTTGACCTGTTAACAATTTTACAAAATCCAATCCAAGTTTCGAATACTATTATTTATTGATCTTTAACAATAACTTTAACTAATTTTGTTTTCACCTTAAGAATTTGCTTATTGACATTACTGATAATTGATTTGGATAATAAATACTGTAAATAAGAAAATTAGAAATAAAATGAAACTTTTGAAATACCCAATAGGTTTGAATGACTCTAGTTCAGTCAATGCTTTGGAATCAATAGATGATAAATTGGTTATGATAAAATCTAACGGGAAACTATCCGTATGGTCACAACAAAAGATAATAGATGCTGCATTCGATAAAATTAATATAGAAGAACTTGGAGAGGAATTTAATTTAGATTTATCAGAAATTATTACTGTTAAAAACACAAACCATGAAGAATTCAACAATTTGAAATTTTTAACCCATTTTGTTAATGATAAAGGCTCCAAAACTCTTATTATTGGTTCTTGTTTCAAAATAATATATTATGAAGATTGGTATAATAATTGCACACCGGCAAACAAAATTAAGCCCAAACCAAAAGTTTTATACCAAGGAAAAAAAGAAACATCGATATTAACCGATCTAAAGTATGATCCAATATCCAATATCATATTCATTCTTGTAAATAATAAAAATAAAGTGTTACTTTTTAGTGCCAAAACAATGAAGAAATTATCGGAAATAACATTTGCAGATTCAGTACAGCCAATAACCGGTATTGTAGATCCAATGGGTCAAATATTTAGTGTTTTCACATTAGATAAATCCATAAGATTATATCAAATTAATTCGGAAGGTAATCATAAACTTCTAGACATACTACCCCAAAAAACAAACTTATTTCAATTAAATTATAAAATAAACATGCCACCAAATGCTAATATTATACCCCTAGTAAATATAATAACAGATCAAACCGAGAAGACAATAACCGTCAATAAAAGCGAAGAAGTGGATCAAACAAACTCTGAGATCCAATCTGAAAATAGCCTTGGTTCAATTGTTTTTTTAGATCGAAATGATACATCAAAAGTTGTCACGACATTAACCATACCCCCTTATCTAAAAAATCCAGTTGTACAATTTTCACCTGTTATTTATAATAAATTGAATGCAAAAAAGAATACAAAAACAAAATACAACTTACTAGCTACATCTGGTAGTGAGAAAGGTACCATTATTGTATGGAATACAAAAAGAGTAAAACCATTATTTAATGCATTAAAAGTATCAGAATCAGCGATAAATGACATAATTTGGTCAGATGATGGTTTGACCATATTTGCTATATCTAACGATAATGTATTATATAATTTTGCATTTCAGCCAACAGACCTTGGAGATATCTTACCTCTATCGGAGGTTAAATCACTTTTGAAAAAAAATAAAAGTTTACCTGAACTTGAAACTGCGCCAGAAAAAGTCAATAGCGAAAAGATAAAAACAGAAGGAAAAGAATCAAAGATAGCTGATATTGAATCAAATAATATCAGATCAACACCAACATCAACACAAGCTGAAAAACTGAAACCCATTGTGACCAATGATGAAGTCAAGCCTGTTAATATCGATTTGGCTACAAAGCCGTTAAAGGAACCGGTTAAGGAACACCTATTGTCCAAAGACTCCATAAAACCAAAGATTGAAACTAAAACTGAATTAAAAAATGATGCAACAAACGCCAAGCCAGCAGAAAATGTCAAAAAAGTTCCAATAGCAGCTAAAGTAACCTCTATGACTTCTAAAAAACAAAAGCAAAAGAAAGAGACACAGAATTTAACATCCAAAGGTGCAACAATGGATTACAAAGCTCCAGCATACAATGTGCCAAAAGATCTAAAAAGAAAGCCCAAAGAAGATACGAATGGTGAACTTGTAAAAAAGAAACAGAAAAAAGAATTAGAGTCAATGGACTTTTTAGATAACGGCTTATTATTATCAAATGTTTCATTTTCTAGAGTTCGATTAGGTACCCCAAAAATCAGAATTGCGTTTGAGTATAGTAATTTTTCTAATAAGCAGCTAGTTTTGGAAGTTAAAAATGGATCAGGAAATGAACAAAAGCCAACAATAGTTACGCTTATTTCAAAGTCTAGTGAGGGAACAAAACAGATTTTTAAAGATTTTATTCCCAAGTCTGTGACCATATGTACAGCAGGAGATTTTTTTTGGTCATGTGCAACTGATGATGGTACTATTTACGCTTATTCCGACTCAGGTAAGCGATTACTACCCCCCCTTATACTTGGTGTACCTTGCAGCTTTCTAGAAGCATCATCCAAATTTTTGTTATGTGTTACATGTATTGGTGAATTGTATTGTTGGGATTTAGAATTAAAAAAATTAGCATTTCCTTGTACCTCTATCTATCCATTATTAAACCCATCTTTGAGATATTCTGATGATATATTAACACGTGCGGAAAATATTACCTTGTGTTGTGTTACTGAAAAAGGCATTCCTTTAGTAACTTTAAGCAACGGCGACGGTTATATGTTTGACAAGGACATGGAAACATGGACGCTTATAAGTGATGGCTGGTGGGCATATGGGTCACAATATTGGGATATGACTAACCAAACAAATTTCACAGGATCGAAATTTAGCAAAATCGATAAATCAGATTCATCTGGTTCGGCAGAATTGATGCAATTGATCAAAAATGAAAAGGAAAGCATTATTAATTATATGGAACGTAAAACAAACGATGAGCTAGTGAGAAAGGGTAAAATCAAGAATTTGCAAAGATTTGCCAGAACCATTTTAATGAAAGAAGGATATGAAAATTTAGAAGAAATTGTGACACTATCTCATTTAGAGAATAGACTACTGGTAACTTTAAAATTGGAGGAATCAAAGGAATTCTCGAGATTATTAGCATTGTATTGTTTAAGAATAAGTGAGTTAGGATATGTTGATCGGTTAAATGATGTTTTGCAATGGTTATATAATGGCGGAGATATTGAAAGCAGTAATTTAGCTGGTGAATCAAGAAAAGTTTTACTGGAAAATGTTCTGACCACTTGCTCCAAGATAAGGCAAATACAAAGAATCACCACAAGTTATGCTTCTGCAATTGGTATCGTGAAGGATATTATATAATATAATGAAATATGTAATTTAAATAATATTTTGCATTGAATATAAGTGAGTTAATCCACTGTTCTATTTACACGGTGTGAATTTCTAATATTGGATTTAATCAAACCCCATGATTTTCATTATTTCTTTAATATTTTTTTGAGCTAGTTTTCTAGCCTCTTGATTACCATATTCAACAATTGAATTTAAGTATTCTGGATCTTTCATCAATCTTTTATATTCGGCCCTTGGCTTCTCCAATTCTTCGATTATAGCTTCACTTATATAACTCTTGAAATCTTTGTAATTTCTTATGCTTGAGACATTTTTCTCAATATCAGCAATAGAAGTTCTCTGGATTCCACTTACTATGTTAAGCATATTTGAAACTCCTGGTCTATCTTTTGTATCATAATAAAACACATCTGAAATATTATCTGTAAGTGCTTTGTTTATTTTAGATTTTATAACATCGGGTTCATCATTTACATATATCGTACCTTGCTGATTAGGGTCACTTTTGGACATTTTTTTAGCAGGGTTGTTCAAGCTTAGAATTTTTTTTGCAGGTGTTAATGTTGTAACCGGTAGTGGGAAGTAATCATTTTTATAGGCTTTATTAAAATGTTGTGCAATGGCTCTTGTTAGCTCCAAATGTTGAGATTGATCGTCACCTACTGGAACATGCGTTGATTTGTAGATAAGTATATCTGCAGCTTGCAACACAGGATAAGAAAATAAACCCAATTTGACTATACCTAGTTGTTCATCCGAAGCTGTTTTATCATTAATATTTGATTTTGACTTCCATTGAGTCATTCTATTAAGATATCCCATTGACGTAAACGTTGAGAGTATCCAATGTAACTGTGAATGCTGTGGAACATGAGATTGATACATAATAATTGCCTTTTTAGGATCAATACCAGTTGCAAGAATACTTGCTACTGCTTCTTTTCTCAAAGATTCAAAATTTTTAACATCCAGTTTTGGAATTGTAATAGCATGTAAATCTGCTATACCAAAAATGAGCTTTTGATTATCCTTCTTATTATCACTCAGGTCTTTCCATGTTCTGGTAGCACCTAAATAGTTTCCTAAATGGAATTTACCTGTTGGCTGCACCATACTAAAGATGGTTGCATTATCAGGAATTGGCTGAGTATTTACCTTATAATCAAGCTCTTTAATGGTCCCTTTAAGTCGTTTGGTTATCTTGTTCAATCCAATGCATCGATTATACATTTTGAAGAATGGAAGTGTATAGAGTCAGTTATATGAAGCAAATGGAAATTCAAAGAGCAGTTTTTGTTAAATCTTTTTGTCAAGCATGCAAACCTGAATAAAATTAAGGTTAAATTAACCTGACAGTTACAATAAAAAATTTAGACAAAGTAAAAAAAAGAATTTCTATTTTAGATGTGTGAGCAAATTGCTATTCTCAACATCCAGTTCTTTCAAACATTGTAAGCTTTCTTAGCAATGAAATGCAAAATATCAAGAACCTTCAAAGATCTTGTTACAATTACTACTTCTTAGTTCGCATTTACCTTACCACATCAAAATTATGTATGCGGAAACGCTTTGTACTTAATAAACAATGAATACAAAGAAACAACATGTTTGAATAAAACCTGCACCAACATCAATAGAGACTATGATAGATAAACATATAATTTCATACGCTTTATTTTTTATTATACTATTTACAGAAAGTTCTATTTCAGTATGGCTCAACTAATATGTTCAAGATAGTTTATAGACAGTTTCATTATCCCAATTTTTTTCTTTGAGAATGCCTTTAATAGGACCTTGTGCCAAACCAATTTTATCTCCAGCAACTGTCCTTATATAAGAATCTGGTCCACAGACTAATGCTAAAGAAGGGCGAAAGTCTTCAACATCATTTCCTTTTTCAATATTTATAGTTCTATAAGGTTCTGAAATATCATCTAATAGTTCGATATCTTTGTTATTTAGTTTGTTTCCAGCATCTGATTCCAGCATGTGTAACTTTAATTTGTTCTCATCTTGAAGTACATTCAAATATTTATACAATGGACCAAGTTGTGATTTATTTTTGCATGAATAAAAAAGTTTCATTCGACGATCCAAAATAGAATGAGTTAATAAAATCTGCAGTGCTGGAGCAACTCCTGTTCCAGCTGCAAACATTAAAATATCAAGAGGGTTAGATATTGGTTCACATTTATTCTTCTGCGTGGAATCATATTCACCTATACTTGGAATCTTTTCTCTTTCACCTTGAGTGTCATTATCTCTAATTGGGAATTCATATTCGATATAAGGACCTCGCAATTCAAGAATATCATTTGTTTTCAATTTATATATCCAGTTAGCAACTTCACCATCTTTATACTTCTTAATATAAAAAAATAATTTACCGTTATTGTTTTCGTTGACTTTAATTAAGTTAATTTCATTGTTAGCGTCGTCAAATTCCAATGGCAATGGTGTATAGTTTCTCACTACCATTATATCTGGTTGCTTGACTTGCACAGACCAAAGTTTTGTTGATCCTATTTTTTTCCATAAATTGCTTTTCTGTTTTTCTGATGGTGTGAGTTCCATTAAAAAATGCTCTTCATCGATATCTTTTTTATAGCTAATAAAATAGCTTGTGAAATGATCCCTTGACAATTCAGATGCAGGTTTAATATGATACATTTTAGAGCAGCCAAAGTATCCAATCAAGGATAAGGAAATACCAAATATTGCAATCCGACATTTATTTTGCTTAATATATAGTCGTGAGTTGACTTTTAAGGAATTCGTGGTATACCGATTGATTATATTTCGATAAATAAACATTTCGAATGTTTTTGTTTTTTTGGATAAAAACCCTAGTCAAAATTCTGTGACATCAAAGTTGGCACCTTAAATTCAATTGTTATTTGATAATTGATTTCTTCTTTTAAACTAACTATGTTATACTAACCTTTTACACAATAATGGATTCCTTTAATCATGAATCTTACTAAATTTTCATGCTCATCGCAGTCATCAAACAGTGAAAAATAACATGAATTTTCAGTTCAGCACAAATAATTGAAATTAGTAATGATTATTCAAAATATTAAAGGCAATATAATCGTTTTTACTTTAGCTGATTTTATTATTTGTTTTACGTTGATTTATTTAGTGATTTAAGAAAACGGATAACAAAATATCAAGTTTGTTATCGTGTTTTTGAAGGCAAAGAGCCCCTGGAGGAATTGTAAGCAATATTATGAAATATGAGATTGCTAAAATCTTTGAAATTACACAACAATAAAATTTGGAGTATAGATTACTCTAATGGTCTTCTCGCAACTGCATCCTCAGATTTAAGTATTAAAATAGTTAGAATTGGTGATATTTCTTCCAAGTTAAAAACTACAGAGGACTTGTCCACAGATAAAAATAGACTGCTTGACGAATTAGATGATAGTGCACATAAGAAGACAATCAGGTCAGTAGCATGGAGACCGAACTCAAATATACTTGCAGCTGGTTCTTTTGACTCCACAATTTCAATTTGGTCTAAAGAAGAATACGATGAAACTGATACAACTGCTAATGACTTTTCAATGGAGTTGTTGGCTATAATTGAAGGTCATGAAAACGAGGTTAAAAGTGTTGCATGGTCACAAGACGGTTACTTTTTAGCTACTTGCTCTAGAGATAAAAGTGTTTGGATTTGGGAAGCCGACGAGATTGGCGAAGAGTATGAATGTATAAGTGTACTTCAAGAACATAGTCAAGATATTAAAAATGTTGTCTGGCACCCATATCAAAATATTTTAGCCTCAAGCTCATATGACGACACAATTAGAATATGGAAGGAGGATGACGAAGACTGGGAATGTTCAGCTATACTAACTGGACATGAGGGGACTGTCTGGTGTTCTGATTTTGAACGTACAAAAGATGAAACTAACGATCATATGAGAATTTGTAGTGGTAGTGATGATTCGACTGTTAAAATTTGGAAATTTCTTGGGCCTGATGAGGATGGGGAAGATAAATGGAGTATCGAAACAACGCTACCAAAAGTACATTCAGGACCAGTTTATAGTGTATGTTGGAACGATGAAGGTCTGATTGCTAGTACAGGATCTGATAGTACGGTTGCAATTTACAGAGAAGACGAAAACAATAAAGGTAAATGGGATTGCATTGAGCAGCATCAATATAGCCACACCGTTTTTGAGGTTAATTGCATAAAGTGGATGAAAAACGATCTTGGGGAAACACTGTTGATAAGTGCCGGCGACGATGGAATTGTTAATATTTGGGCAATTAATGAGAACTAAAAAATTATACAGATTCATATGATAATTGTTTTGATTAAGTAATATATTTCTAAATATTGTCATGATTATGATTATAATTGTGACTTGTTTACTATATAAGAGCTATTAGTATCATGAAAAATAGCATTACAGACAAGATAATTAGTAAATATAAGCACCATTTACTCGAGTTTCTTTGGTATCGCATTGCTCTATTTAATTCGTTTGATGCAATCTGTGTATTGTCTAAAGTTGTATATATATTAGCTTCAATATTGTCAACGATTAAACCTTGATCTTGAATAACGTTGCTCAAATCTGCAAAAATGTCATTAATTTCTGTTATACCCCTTTCAATATTCAAAATTTCCTCATCTCTCTGTCGTATCAAATTTTGCTGATATGCGAATTCTTCATTATTTAAACTTTCTCTTGGTATTTCAATTTTTTTACCCAGTAATTGTGATTGATTCTGATTATTGAAGGAACTCATCTTACTCTGTTCTTCCTCTTCTATCAGCAACGCCATTTTACTTTCTTCCAAACTACTTTTTGCTCTTCCGTTGATTTCTTTTATCAACTTATGATAATTTTTTTGTAACTTTTGAAATTCTTTCAATGAAATACCTACATCTCTCAAAATTTTATCTTTTGCTATTATCTGAAGCTGATTTAAATCTGAATTATCAATTTTTTCCATTTTCAAAACTTCTTCATTTATTTTACCAATCAATGATTTGATGTTTTCAATATTTTTAACAGCTTTTCTATCTATATTATCAACGACTTTCGGATTAGTAGAGTTATGATCATTGTTATTTAACAAACTCTCCAACGTAGAGATAAACTGATTTATCGTATTGATCTGACCATTGATTTCAAATAATTGTTCAATTACATTGTGCTTTAAATCATCGAACTCAGGCGAATCACTAAACTTATAACTAGATTCATCAGAAAAGTTATCTGACATGGTTGATTATAATGATATATTTTGTATCTTTAGCAAAGTTTCAAAGTTAGTTTGATCGTTAATAAACTATTTTTTTTGAGATGGTTGACCTGTGCTAAATATAGTACTAAAGACGATATAACAAAATTCACAATAACTTTGCAATATTATTATTAGTTTACTTATCTACTTTATATATCTAATTACGTATAAACCTGATATCTGAAAAATTTCTTCAAATTAAAATTTACTTCTATTTAAATATCAATTTAGTTTTTGAGAACCCCTTCCGAGCTGATTAGTATATAAAAATCCTAAAAAACACATTGCTTGTAAGCGCCAACATCTGATTTTAAGTTTCATCTTAGATTTACATGTATTCGTTTCAATTTCATTCAAAGTTTAACCACAGTATATATACATAAATTATAATATTTAAGAGTTGAGAGTATTTTGTTTAACATAAGGAAGTGCTAAATGATGGTGTTTGTTAACAGTATCATCGTCAACCGAATGACCGAACGAGATCATAATTTATAGCGTTTAACCCAGTTTGGTGCCTTCGGTGAGAGTTGACCTGCTATATGGGCATTGCAAACTGAAAACAATTTTTGAAATTATTTATCGAATTATGCTGAGGTTTTTTGATGGGGTTTATACCTAAATCATTACCAAAGATTGCAACTTCATAATCATAATCATGTAATTGTGCTAGTTCGTTGGCTTGCAAATGAAAAACATGCACGTGATGTATAATAATTGATTATTCTGTCATTAGGATAAGAGAGAATATGAAAATTTCTATGCCGTTTTCTTCCAATGTGCGCACATAATGTCTGAGTTTAATCAATTCTCGTTACTAATATGCAAATGTTTCGAAAGAAAAAAAACATGAGGACAAAATGTATCTGAAATTTAGAAACGAAACTTTATGTGATATTTCGTTTTGTTAGACTTAAATTGTTGTGTTTCGAATTAATTGTTTAATTTGCATTAAATCAAGTCAAGTGTAGAGCATTTTGGTCCATTTGTAAAGTAAAATAATAATCCGCTGTTGTTCTTTTTGGTTAAAAGATTTTTGTGTATTAACTGTACTTACTAAATCTTTGAAGAACAGCATCACAAAAAAATCAAATGAATATGTCTGAAACGAATGAAGTTGCTGTAAATGCTCAAACAGTAAGCTCAGAAACAAAACCTTCAAATTCCAATAAACAAAGAAGAGGTAAAAACTTTAAAAAGCTTCAAGGTCCTCAAACTCAAATGAGTGGCACTAAAAGTAAAACTAGCAAGCCATCATCTCACAGAGCTGATCAAGAAGACGATGCAGATGGTGAGTTATGTTTGATTTGTGCAGAACCTTTAGAAATTATTTCTTTATCCTCATGCAATCATAAGACTTGTTACAAATGTTCATTTAGACAAAGAGCATTATACGATAAGAAATCATGCTTGATTTGCAGAACTGACAACGATCTTATGAAATTTACTGATGATATAAATAAAAAATTTGAAGAAGTAGATAAATTTTTTAAAGTCAACGAAAAGTATGGTGTTGCCTTCGAAAATGAAAAAACTTATGATCTCACTACTAAGTTACTTAAATTTACCTGTAGCATTTGTAAAAAAGATAGTTCAAATTCAAATTCAAATCTGTTAGATTATGGTTCATACAAAAAGTTAAATGATCACTTACGTAATGAGCACAAAAAGTATTTTTGTATGATTTGTGCAAAGAACAATCACTCATTTCCATCTGAGCTTCCAATATATACACAAAATCAATTAAAAAACCATCAAATCAGAGGTGATAATAAATCAAACAACTCTGGGTTTTCTGGCCATCCGTTGTGTGCTTTTTGTAAAGATAAGAGGTTTTATTCTGATGATGAATTGTTTTTACATATGAGAACAAATCATGAAAAATGTCATATATGTGATAAATTAAAGCCAAGTGAACCACAGTATTTTAAAGATTATAACCAATTGTTCCAACATTTTAAGAACTCGCATTATATTTGCACAATTCAATCTTGTTTAGATAACAAATTTGTAGTTTTCGGAGATGAGTTAGAATTACAAGCACATATTCTACAAGATCATGGTGATTTAGTCAAAGGAAAACCAAAATTGTTTCACTCAGAAATCTCCACCTTCATATCAACTCCAGCTAGAGTAATTCGGGACCAATCTGTTTTTGAAGATAACTTAAATAATCGGAAAAACCAATCTGCAGATTCTAGCAATGAATCACCAGAATTAAGTCGTACAAGATTAGAAGAAAGGGCTAAACATTATTTGGGTAATGATTTATCAAAGTTTGCAACTTTCATGAACATAAATGAAAAGTTTGATCAAAATAAGATAAGTTCGAATGATCTATTAAGTTCTTACCAATCGCTTTTTATTGAGAAAGAGGCGGATATATATTTGCTTATTAACAACTTGGCAAATACTTATTCGAACAAATCAGCTAAATACAAAAATTTAAAATCCATATATGAAGCCCACGAACAAAAATTAGCAAGAGATTCTCTACCTTCATTATCCAATAATTCAACTTTATCATCGGTTGGAAGTGGAATTTGGAATCGTTCAACTGGTACAACCGTAAGCAGTGGCTCATCCAGAAATGTCAATACTTCCAATTTACCAACCTTAGAATTACGTCCATCATCCTATGATGTTTTCGGTCAACAGAATAAACAAGTAAGGTCTTACAAAAAAATCATTAGTCCACCAAAAAAGATCACACCGGTCGTACGATCTGCTGCACAGCCTTCGTTAGCACAAACATCTGTGCCACAGTCAAATTTTAAACCAACTTATTTAGATAATCAGGCATTGGAAATAAGCACCACGAGTTCTCAACCTTCTTCGTTAACTGTTTCGAAGTCTAACGTTTCGTTAACAAGTAATCGTGTTGTAATGGGCAAAGGCAAGACTAAATTGTCAGCTTTGAGCTTAGAAACCTTACCAACTCCGAAACCAAAAGTATACATACCACCTGTTAATAGAGTCGAGTTACCGAATAGCAAAAACTGGGGCAAATCAAGTGGGAAAAGTGAAACATCTACGCACGATAGCTTTACTGCATTAGAAAATCATTCCAATGACAAAACTAAGAAAAAGGGTAAACAAAAACAATTGTTATTTCACATCGGTATATAGAAAAAAAGCTCTATTTTAGAGTAATATAATTACTACTTTAATGATTTTATAAAAATTGTAATATTTTTACTCAAATTTTTTATTCAAAAGTTAAACTGAATGTTATTAAATAAGACTAAATATTCTATGTAATAATTAACAAAAGCCACAAGAGATATCATATTAGATCTGTTTTAGAGCAAGAATTTGTTGAAATTCACATTTTTGGCGACATAATGGGCATTCCGATTTTTCTCTACACCAATCTATGATGCAATCCCAACAAAAGAGATGACCACATGGAGCTAAGCTGGGATCTGTCATTGTCGATAAACAAAGAACACAGTTCCGGGATTCTGTAGTAATAAAAGTAAAGTTCGTTTCATCATCCAAGCTAACATGCTTTTCGTTGTTTTTAATGGAATCTCTATTAAGATTATTTGCTATGCTTTTATTATTATCTTTACTTGTTGTCTTATTTTTATTTCTGAAAAAGCCAATGTCAAGTTGCTTGAGTGAATTTTGAAAAATATCTATAATACTCGCAAAGTTTTGAACTAGGAGAATCATACCTAAAATTCTATATAGTTTGATATTTTTGTCTCTAATTGTTTTCTCTTGATTTGGAATCGAATGACCAAATACGTATTTCATACCAATTAAGCGTTTCCTTATATCATAATAAGAACCCTCCAAATAAAAGAACAATAGGTGCACATTCAGAAATTTGTCTAATATATGTCCATATTCAATTTCATTCACTTCCTCATCATATGTCTCGGAATCATCTTCTTTGCTTTTTTTTCCCTGTTTTACGAATTTAATTGCATTCAAAAATTTTGTAACGACGTAAGGGCCTATTATGTATGATGCAAGGTATAGAATTTTTTTGTATTTCTTGATAAATGTTTTACCATCACGGTTAACGTATCTTAAATCTACAAATTCTTCTCCTAGAGTTTTTTTGTTCAATAAAGTGGTGAAGGAAAGATATAATACTTTGGATGCTATTCCAATTTCTTTTGGATATGAATTCACAAATAATTGGCCTTTGATATCCTTTAGTACGTTTTCTAATTTTTGAATCAACACATGTAATATTTGCTCATCTTTTTGATGCGACTGAACTTGGATAAAATCACAACACAATATAGTGTTGATATGTTAGTAAAACAAAAATATTGATGGATCGTTAAAGTAATGAAAATTAAATAGAACATTAACATACTTATGGATGGAGCATCTGCAAAGGGCAGTGTAAGATTTGATTCCATCCTGTTTTCTTTTTTTGTTAACTTGCCTATGAAGTTTTCATTTAAGGCAACCATATGCGTGTATTAGAGCATAACCAATTTAGGGAGCTCGTAAATAAGTGCTTATCAAAGTCAATTTACAAAAATATACCGTATGTCCGCAATATAGCAAAGTTAAAAGTTGTGTTCAATGACTAGAGCAATCATATTATCTACATTTACATATATTCATTTGAACTAAATGAATTTCATTAAACTATTTTTCTATTAGTTGTGATAATTAAGGCTTTCGGGTCCTTCAATAAAAAATATATATTGAATCCTTTAAGAAATCAAAAAAGGCCCTTGGGAGTAAGCGATTACACATATATTCATAATATTTAATTCTTCTATTTAATTAAGATGTTTACAGTTAGCCAACATTTTTCAGTTATCGTAACCTTGTCAGAATACTGTAACACTTTTTGACATTGATTATCTTTTTTAATCGAACAATTAAAGGGCAACAACAAAACATAAAGATTGATTTTAGAGTGGGTTATACTTCTGGTAAAATGTCTACTCAACCTAAAACTGGATTTTCCACAAATACTATAAATGATTTATCTGTTTTGTTGGAAAAAGATTTAAAAGTTTCCATTGAGACAGAGAAGTTTACAAATGCATTAGATGAAATATTTTGCTTCTGCAACAGTAGTAATGATGTATTGATTGAAGGTATTGATAACAAGCAAGTTGAAGATATTCTTATGAGAGCTTACCAAGACCATTCAGAGTCTAGAATTTATTTGAATAAACTAATTTCTAATGATTACACTAAAGCGATTGATGTGTTTGAACAATTATCAATAAATAGCGTTCATGTATTAGTCGGATCTTTTCCTGATGCAGACTCTACATTACCTCTATTAAAGGAATTACAGGATCGAATTCATTTAGGTGAAGATACCCATGTTGAATATCTGTTAACAATAATCTTGCAATTGATTATTAAATTTGATTATAAGTTTTCAAATTTAGCATTTTTAGTAAGGGAATTGATAATGCGAATCCAAGAAGAATCTGTTAAATCAATAACTTTAGTCATTTTTACTCAGCTTGAGAGAAAATATAAAAAAGAATTTAATAGGGCATTCTTTGATGTAACGGATGCTTTGTTAATAGAAGCAGAAGCTGACATTGGAAACGATCCTTTATCCATCATTATAACACTACTAAATGAACTTTTCCCTGCAATGACTTCAATTTGTTCAGAAGTTTTTTTAAGTGAAGGATTCAAAAAATTGTGCCAGGAAAGAGTGAATGAAAACAATGATTCAGATTTTTCAAAAGCATTACTGCAGATATTATCAACTGCTTGTATAGATGAAAACGTAAGAAAAATGATTGGTGAAACATATATAAATGTTCTAGAAAGTACTTTGAATATACCGGAATACAGGGTCTATGCTGCTTTAGTACTAGTTAAAATTTGGTCATTCACTAAACTACAAAACACATCTATCAAGGATTTGAATCAAGTATTTGTTGAAAGAATTGAAACTAACGTATCAGAAACTTTGGACGATGCTAATGAAAGCAACGATGAAATTTCTGTTAGTCTTGAAGGGTTAGCTTACTTAAGTTTGAAGTCCTCAGTGAAAGTTGAACTGAGAAAAAACACTAAATTTTGTGAAGCTTTACTGAATCTATTGAAATTGAGAAAAGCCACAGCTAACTTGTACGGAACTTTAGTAGTTCTAGCCAACTTATCCACATTTAACCATGATACCAATACCAATAATAGTGAAAAAAAATCATTAAACGATTTAAAATCATACAGCAACTTAGAAACTCCCAATAACGATGAAGATTTGACGACCGTCGAAAAGGATGACGAAATAGCAAAATTTATAAAAACATACATAATAGATTTGAAAGTATTTGCAATAATCAGATCAATTATAAAGGATATTTCACCTGGCAGTAAAGAACAATATATTAGGCTTATTTATAATGCTACGAGAGAAAGAAAGTTCATACCTGAGGTGATTAAGGATGGATCTGTAACCTCCATCTTGGAATTTTTAATCAGTGGTTCAGCCAAAAAGAAAGAACCAGTAAGACTTTTAGCTCTAAGATCTTTGTCCAAGATGTTGGTGTATTCCAATCCTTCTTTAATTTTTAACAAATATTCATCTGTAAATGCTTTACCGTTTCTATTCGAACTATTACCGATAGAAGAATCGGCAGAGGAATCCTCAGCTTCCATATTTGATAGAAATTTGATTACAAATGTTGATACTCTTGAATCTTTATTGGCATTAACTAATCTTGCTTCACTAAGCGGTTCTGAAGGTGAAGAAATTTGTAAAAGAATTACGGGTAGCAATAAGTTTTGGTGTGTTATTGAAAACTTAATGATTG
Source organism: Tetrapisispora arboricola (assembly GCA_030557565.1). Taxonomy (NCBI): domain Eukaryota; kingdom Fungi; phylum Ascomycota; class Saccharomycetes; order Saccharomycetales; family Saccharomycetaceae; genus Tetrapisispora; species Tetrapisispora arboricola. The sequence goes on along the minus strand of JAKTPK010000143.1, from coordinate 136,870 downwards.
ATGACAGTGTTCAAATTCAAAGGTGTACACTAGAACTTATAAGTAATTTGATGAGCCACCCGATTCCAATTGCGGCAAAGTTTTTTAATTTTGAGAATCCTCAAAGTCTTAAAAACTTCAAACTTTTGGTCAAATTACTAAACCTTAAGGATATTCAGTCACAACGTGCAGTAGCTGCCATTTTTGCAAACATAGCTAACTCAATTCCATTTGTAGCTAACGAGTTACTAACGCAAAAAAATTTTCTCACCACTTCAATTGAAGTATTCCATGATCAAATTAACGACAAAGAACTTAGAGAGAGATTCATAATTCTGTTTTATTCTTTAATCTCCATTGTTCCAGAGACCCAAGAAGATGACATAAATTATATTACCAACAATAAACTATTTAAAGAATCTTTGAATAAGTGTCTCGCTATGAAAGATATCGGAGAAGAGTACCAGGAAGTTTTATCTTTACTTCTAGCAAAATGTTAGTATAACACACACATTTATTATATTAAAATCAAGAAGACAAAAAAGTTTTCATCTTATTTTTTAACATGTCTCCTTTTTTCATTTTTATCACCTATTTTTGAGTATGACTTGTGTTTACCTTACTGAACTTGTTAGCAAGAGAGACTTTCTTAGTGAGGTTTGTTAAACGATGTTCTGTAGCGTTTGATTCATGGTAAAGTATATATAGATATATATTTATATATATTCATCTCTTTCTAATCAAGATTTTCATTGGTTTCTTCCATTTGTAATTATTCATTACATCAAAGCTGCTGTTCAAATGACTGATACTAATGACGCTCTTGGAGTGTTGTAAAATTTACCACCGGGTAACGCTAGTGTAGACATTTAGTCTAAGCCTTACATTTGAAAGTAATCTCTTGAACATAATAAAAAATGATATAATATGTCAAGAACCTTCTTTCTTGATTTTAAATTTGATGGGGTTAACTTCCTACTAGAATAAGATATAGTTTTGAATAATTTTTATAAAACTTGATATAATTTCAAGATACTTTTACTGGATTCAAAACTTAAAAGTTGAGTTTAGTTTGTCCAAGCAAGTGAAATCTCAGCAATTAAAGAAATCAAATACATAGATATACCGTGGTTTATAGATAAGCAGTGATTGAAATTACATGAGAATTTTACTATGAGCAAAAGTTCAAATACAAATGTATCAGATGATGATGTCATTGAAGATGTTAATATTGATCAAGTAGACAGTCTGTCCATCGGATCCATCCAACCTATAGTATCACATGACAGTATTGGTAACGAAAATCTGCAAAATGGAGAGGGATCAAAAGAAAACGACAACAGTGTTGATGTAGAGGGATTTGAAACATATAATGAAGACCCAATTTTAGCTGAATATCGTGCTGCATGCCAAAATAATAATCTTGAAAAAGTTAAAGAATTGATTGAGTCTGGATCTGTGAAAATTGGAGAAGATTTCAATGAGAATGATAATATATCGGGTTTACATTGGGCTTGCGTAAACAATAGATTATCCATAGTTGAATACCTCATCAGATGTGGTGCAGATGTAAACAAAAAAGCAGGAAAACTAAACGCCACTCCATTGCATTGGGCAGCAAGCTATGGTTACGTTCACGTAGTAGATTGTTTACTAAAAAATAATGCCGATCCAAGAATTGTGGATAATCAGGGTTTTAATCTATTACACTTGTCCATCAATAGTTCCAATATCATGCTAGTCATATATGTTTTGTTTATGGTTGTTGACAAAGGTATCATTGATGTTGATTGCAAGGACCCAAACTGCAGAACTCCATTATTGTGGGCTGCATATCAAGGTGATTCATTGTCTGTAAAATTTTTACTAAAGTTCGGAGCTAGCACCAAAATTGTGGACAATTCTGGCTTTACACCTCTTCATTGGGGTATAGTAAAAGGTCAACCACATGTTCTCAAATATTTGATAAGAGCAGGCGCAGATTTTTTTGCTAAAACTATGGATGGAAAAGATTGCTTTACGATAGCAAATGAAATGAATACAAAATATCTTTTTGAAGAAGCTCTTGATCATTGTGGCTTCCAAAAAAATGGTTATCCAAAGAAAAAACTTATAAACAAAAGTTCACATGCGAAAATATTTACATTTTTCATTCCTTGGGTGCTTTTGGGAACAATTTTTGCTCTATTTTCTTTTATCCATCCTATATTTGCTTTAATAATCACAGTATTATTATTTTTGATCACAAATTTATTACTGCATAAAATTATAATTCCATGCTATTCAATCAGAGATAACAATCCCATCAATCTAATCCAGACACCTTTGTTTGCTGGTTTATTTACAGGTAGTGTCTTTTGGTTATCTGCTGTATGGTTTTGTAATACATTATTGGTGACTTTACCAAAAAAACCATTCAGAAACATATCTATGTCTATAACTATATTCATTCTTTGCTTATTATTTCAAAAGCTTATAAAATCTGATCCAGGTAGTATAAGAGAAGAAGAAAATCACGATCTTATTAGAAGCGACATTGAAGAACTTATGAAATTGGGCAAATTAGATATCAATAATTTTTGCATTGAAACTCTGACAAGGAAACCATTGAGAAGCAGATATTCACATATAAATAAGGCTCTGATATCCAGATTTGATCATTATTGTCCATGGGTCTATAATGATATAGGCTTAACAAATCACAAACACTTTTTGTTTTTTGTGATTAATATGGAAGTAGGGATATTGACATTTGCTTCATTGTGTTTTGAATATTTTGACGAACTTGAAGATAAATATGGAGATGATAATCTAAACTGCTTTTTTTTAAAGAGCGATGATCTTTGTGCAGGATTAACTTATAGCCCATTCACTTTCTTGGTTATGGTATGGTCTCTGTTTCAATTCATCTGGGTATTTGTTTTAGTATTTGTACAGTTTTTCCAGATCTATAAAGGTGTAACAAGTTATGAGTTTAGTAAAATTGTAAAATACGGTAATCAAGGAACTGGCATTACATCTTTCAAAGACACATTTAATACAGCACCAAGCGTTGCAGGAGTAGACAATGAATCAAATTTGAATAGTGAAGATAATGAAACCAACGCAGGTCATTCAACAGATTCAAGAACATTAAACACAAATCCAAGGAAGCCTGGCAAACTTTGGAATATCTGTTCTTCAGTTTTAGGTTTAGATCAGTGGGTTATGGTAGTCAAAGAGTCATTAGGATATCTACCTAGTACTTCGAATGGAAATTCAGGTCAAAATATGTTTTTAACTGATTATGGGCTTAAAAACAATTTCACTGATTTTTTTTTAACTAGCGATATTACTGCACCAATGTGGCAAAGATTCTTTTATGAACCGATCGCTTTGAAAGCTTTAATGAATAATCATGAAGTTAATTATAGAACACTATTTGGATTGCCCGCAAGTATTGATCACGAAAACGCTAGTGATATCGTCTAATTAAAATGGTACTGATTTTTTAACAGAAGAATAGTATATAAACTCAAACATAATAACTTGAACTTAATATAGATATCTATCATAGTTTATAAGTGTGCAAATAAAGTTTCACAGTCATTGCAAATGGTAATACATAAGTTGAAATAATTTAACAGAAAAAAGTTTTGGTGTTGTTTTTATTACTCACGCGTCTTTGTGTATTTGAAATTAAAGTGTGCTATGGCCCTTCTAAAAATATGTAACAAGAGTCCACCAATTGATCTATATAAATATATATATGTATATATTGGAATAATGATAGTATTCAAATGCACATTTTGTCATTATAAATCAATTTTTACATTTTCTGGTAACTCAAAGAGTTAAGGTATTTTCAAACACATTTATTTAGATTTTATAGGAGCTCAAGTTATAGCTTGCTCTAAAATATTTATTCCAAGATGGGTATCCAAGGATTGCTCCCACAATTGAAAGATATTCAAAACCCTGTTTCTTTGAACAGATACTCGGGTGAAACATTGGCTATTGATGGTTATGCATGGCTTCATAGAGCTACATTTTCATGTGCACATGATTTGGTGTTAGGGAATGCCACTACAAAATATCTGCAATTTTTTATCAAAAAATTTGCAATGTTAAAATCTTATAATATACAACCGTATTTAGTTTTTGATGGTAATTCTTTACCTGCAAAGAAAAATACAGAAAGTAAAAGAAGAGAGAAGAGAAAAGAAAATCAGGCAATGGCAGTGAAACTATGGGATGCTGGGGAAAAGAGAAATGCAATGGATTACTTTCAAAAATCAGTCGATGTCACTCCAGAAATGGCTAAATGTGTTATAGACTATTGTAAAATGCATGGAATCAAATATATTGTTGCGCCTTGTGAAGCTGATCCAGAACTAGTATATTTAGAGAAACATAATATAGTGCAAGGAATAATATCTGAGGACTCTGATTTATTGGTGTTCGGATGTCGCAGATTAATAACAAAGTTGAATGATTTTGGTGAATGTATTGAGATTTGTAGAGATAACTTTATACAAATTCCAAAAAAATTTCCCATTTCAGAATTGACTCAAGAACAAATCATGGTTATGGTTTGTCTTTCAGGTTGCGACTATACTGATGGTATTCCAAAAATCGGACTAGTCAGGGCTATTAAATTAGTTAAACAACACAAGACTATGGAAAAAATTATATTATTTTTACAAAGAGAAGGCAAAGCAATAATTCCTAAAACCTTTCCAATAGAGTACGAAAAAGCTATTTTAGCGTTTAAATATCAAAGAGTGTTTTGTCCAATTGCCAAAAAGATTGTAACTTTAAATAATTTAGCAAATGAGATTATTATGGATGTTTCTAAAAAAAATGACCTGAAAGAAATGTTTTCTGCAATAGGATATGTGATAAACAAAGATTCAGGTAATTGGGATTGTACTTTAGATGATAAATGTATTAATCATGGTTTGCATTTTAAAATTGCACGCGGTGATTTAAGTCCATACGATTACAATAAAAGCCTTGTAAATAGAGAACACAAGCTGCAAATACAATCAAAATCTGATCTGGTTTCTCAAAGTTGTATAAACGTTAATAACGCCAATGGCATTGAAAACTATTTTTCCAAAATGAAGAAATCTGAAACTGCACCAAAAAATGTTAAACCAAAAAGACAAGATATTAATTTTGATAAAATTGATGAACGTGTAAAAAAAAGGAAGCTTACCCTTACTGCCTCCTATTCTAACAATTGCAGTAATACTAACACGAAAAGCAAATACTTCAATACATTATCCACATCAGAATCACAGGCAGTTGAAAAGATAACCATCCAATCTCAAAATTCACTAAATTCCATGATACCCAATACCCAAACAGATACAGACACCGACGTACCAGATTCCGAGCTTCCAACGCAGATTACTAGTTCATATAACGAATTGCAAAAAGTTTCTATTGATGATGTTAATTCTAAGAATATAAAAATTGAGAATGAAGAAGTTTCCGCAATTATAAGTGAAGTAGATGATAGTGTCATCCATATAATTAATGACGCAAACGATGAAGAGCATAGTATTGATTTGGATATGGTCGAAGATGAATTGATGAAATACTCATCTTCCCCGACAAAATTCGAACACTCAATTGGACAGCCTGAAATAATATCTAGCAAGAAAGACAATTTTGGAGCAATGGGTTTTTTACAAAGGTTCAAATATTCCTCATCGCAAGAAACTGACAGAAGTAGAAATCCGGCATTTTGCATTAACTCTCAAACTACGAGTCCTGGCAACAACAATCTTGAGACAAAAAGTTTTAATTCAATATATATTGATAAGAATGATGAAAATAATGAAAATATTGTGGAAAAATCAAATACGAAAACTCATGTTGCACATGAAAATTTCAAATCTAAGCATTGCAGAAGGCCTTTATCCATCACGGACCCTAACAAATTAAGATCTTCTCAAGTCTCCTCATTAAGCAATCACAAACTATCATATAGCAGCAATGTGAGTTCACAAGAATCAACGAATGACCCAAAATCAAATATCAAAGCATCGCAATCCTCTCGTAAAGCATGGAGAAGTTTAAGTGTTAATAATGATTTGACTGCTCATCATTCAAACACCAAGGAGCATTTTAAACCAATTTCATCTTTATCAAGGTTTATTTATAAAGATACCAAATAAATAGAAATAAGATATCAATTCAACTTTTAATGTGTACCACAGTAATTGTACATTTTATGTATTTTGTAATGCTTATTTAAAACCAAACTGAAAAAAAACACAGAGGAAATTTTCTGCCGTTCATTCATAACTGAGTTGTAAATCGGTAAAGACACTGTGATAAAATCTTAAGCTGATAGTTTTGCCAAATTCAAGTATGCCAAAAAAAACCGTCAGTTTTCCCCCCTCTAAGACGTACTTCCAACAAAAAAGAAGGAATAAATAGAACACGAACAAACTTCACAAAGTGATTTATGAATACAGATTACAATCGTTGCAAAATATAAGCATTATAAAAATTTCCGTACTTTTTCAAAAGAAGAGGTATGCCACACAAATTCATTCTTTCACTACAATATCTATAAAATGAATGCAAAGATACTTCCAGATACCGCCATACATTGACTGAAACATGACAAAAACAATCATTAAAAACTCGACAAATGCGATATTAATGGAGTTCGGTTCTTCCATCGATGACCAGAATGAAATAGAAGCAAATATGTATTAAAAACAGAATCCAAGACTAGTTCTAAGTTGCTTTTCAATGATATTTCCTTTTCGTCAATATATAGGTACATATACATTACTTGTTGGGGGTGGTGGTACTAATGTGAATGCAAATTCTAGCTGTAGCGTAACAGACACAAAACTGAGAAATAAATTATAAAACGCTAAAACTAATTACTGCAAACACAAATATATATGTATATGTATATGGGGACATTGCACCAAAATAAACGGGATTTCTTGAGTGAATTACGTATTTATCCATCTCAGTTTTTGATAACAAATCTCGTGCACGAGAAACGAAACTAAAAGAACACGCTCCACTAAATATCTGTAACTTGTTTCAAAAAATAAAACGAAATGGGTAATAAAAAATTTTAACTTTATTTGTAAGTGCTTAGTCAACGTATTAATTATTTTTTTAATTAATCATGAAAAAATACAGTTGGGACACGCGCAGAACAGCCCACACGTTTACAAAAATTTGCGTTTCGTAATTCGAAATTTCTCGGGGGAACAGTCATATAATTACTGATTACGTAACGATATATATTAGGGCAAAAGAAGTCAACAAAAATCAATAAAAGACATGTTTGTACGGTATTTTCCTTCCGTTTTCCTTTGACACCTGTCATTTGGTTGCCGCTTTCAAGTGGGTAGGGGTAGGGCGGAGGGGCCACAGCCAAATACCGTTTGATACACATTTCTTTTTAACGAAATAACCAAAAGTAATATATATCTAAATATATGTCAATCAGATACAGCGGAAGCTTTGTTTGAAAGTTCCGTTCCACGATAGAGTGCTCTGTACTTTATTGCTATTAGACTCAACATTTTTGCTCTAGTTGGAATAATGTGGTCAATGCCTTATAATAATCCGCAGATATATAGACACAGCTGTCATTAACAGAATATATAATATTGTTACGGTCGGTTGTGAAGGTTTTCAGTGAATTAATTATAAATATGATCAAATATCATCAGTACAGAGTGTATTTTGTATTGTGTGTATTGTGTTTTGTCAATGCAGCATATGGCGACTCCCCGCTGAACTCATCTAGGAGGGTGTTACCAGAAGAGGATACCACGGAAGTTATTTTCCTAGATCCTCTGATTCGATTAAACTTCGAGATATACAAATATTAATTAAATTTCGATAATTCCAAATGTGTGATTGCGTCTTCTGGGATTTCAGTAAGATTGGAACTTATTAATGTAAAGTGTGTTGAAGTTCTCATTTATTTGTATTACGAGCTCAAAACTGCGCACAAACTACATTGGAGTATAACTTTGACCTCGAGAGTATACACCTGATGGTACCAAGAGTTCTATACAGTATGACAGTTACGTTCCTAAAGTGTTCATACTTTTCTATTGTTTTTTTTTCTAATTTGTTTTATCTGTTTTAGTTGCTTCAAGTGTTTGTTGTTTTATTAGCTATTGAAAAAATACTGTATTGATTCTGGTATCGAAGTATTAAGTTTAATTAATTGATTCCGATGGTAGGTTGGAACCCCTCAATTGCTGAGTATTTCGGAAAACTAAATAATCATGATCTTCCCCTGTAATGTTAATTATTCGGAATTTCAATTCTTGATGGACCTTTGTCGAATGTGCCTTCATTTGTCTAGATACCATTCAAGATACAGTAACAACTGAGTATTTTAGTTATTAAGTTTTTCCAGTTATGAAGTATAACATGTCGAAAATTTTTGATATATACATGGTTTTAGCAATGTATTTAGTTCTTTTTTTTATTGGTTATTCTAAAATTAATTTTAATTTCGTCTAAAGTTTGTTCTTACTGGTTATTTACAGCCGAGTTCTGAGCAGAATCAATTTGATAATTTTTTCTTGTTCAAACAATTCTGGATATTCAATTTTGAAATTCTTATTTAACTTCATTAATCATAAACATCAACAGATTTTTCTCTCTAACTCAGAATTTGATATATATATATTTATTACATTTGTAATTGTCATCTAAATTTGATTTTCTTAATTACTAATTTTTTCCTATAACATTTTTATATCATTATATGTAAAAAATTTAATATATATATATTTAGTGTCGTTCAATTGATTCATTTAAATAATCACTTTAATTATATCTTCCTAAATTCTGTTCAAAAATTTTTTATAGCAAATAAAAATAAATACTTGAATTGAGAATTTTAATAAGTTATCAAACTTTAATATAGCCATCTAATTTTAACAAGTAATTAAAATACCTATGACGTTTTTTGTTGAAAACCAACCATTCGAAGTAAGTGCACAATTGAGGACAATGCAAAATCAAAATTTTGATCAGCCTAGTTTTACAATAAACAAAGAAAACACAAAATTTAACATGGAGGTGGATTTTTACAATGAATACTATGATTCCCATGGGAATACGTTGAAGCAAAATTCAAACTATTATACTCCGGAATCGACTCCTAGCTTGAAATCTTATAGGATAAATAATCATAAAACAAATAGCGATTTAGATACATGCATTAACTCAAAATATAAAGACTTGGCAAGTAATGATAACATCACAAATTTACTCAATGGCAACGATAAATGTCCAGAATTAATGAATTTGAGTCAATCAGAATCAAATTTTAATGATGATTTGTTTGATGAAGAAATTTATTTAAATGGTAACCAAATTATTTACGTTGATCAAAAATTGGCTAATAAGAGTAAAAATGAAAAAATGTTAAACTTTAATGTAAACACAATGAATAATACTAACAATACCGATGTCAAAGTTGAAATAAGCGACTTGTTTTCGAATGTCATTAAAGCTGACGTATTTTCGGAAACAATTGCATCTAATGGTAAAATATTGACTAATCAAATACCAAAAACTTGGAAACCCTCATTCACTAATCATAAGGTACATACAGAAACAATTGATAATTTTGCAGAAGCCAAAAAGAATAATGACTTGGGCGATATGAATCTTTCATCCAATGTTTCAGAACAATTGTCATGCATGGAATCTTCACTCCCTCAATATGAGCAACAAAAAATAATAAAGCATGGCAGTACCGTGAAATCCCAGACAATGAAGTCATTGCCAGCTAAACACACAAAAGACTCGATTGTGATTAGTCCAATATCAAATGAAATATTACTAAAACGTAATAGTACTAGATTCAAATCGCTAGATAAAATTGAGAAGACGAAGAAAGTGAAAAAGCCTAATAATATAGTTGAAAAAAGATATCGATCAAACATAAATGAAAAAATGACATATCTTAAAGAAATAGTCCCTTCATTACGGGTTGCATATAAAAGAGAAGAAGGTTTACCAATTATGAAAGAAGATTCAATTGACTTAGACGGATTACAGCCTGCAAAAAAATTGAATAAGGCGTCTGTATTGTCAAAAACTATTGAGTATATCAGACATCTTGAAAGTAAATGTCTAAATGACAAAATTATTAATAAAAACATGAATGGAAAGCGATAACAAACTACAACATGTTTCTTAGTTAGATATATTGCAATTACTCATATGTTTTTTCGAAAATATAAGAAAGTATAATTTTACAACTGTAATCAATAAAGTATTTATTAATTATTTGATTTTTTCTTTTAAACTACTGTTGATATACATTTGTTTTAAGTAGTTTATAATTTAATAAAATATCTATAAATCCAAAATTAGTATAATATTCGCTATACACCAGGTATAAAATGAATTAACTAATAGTAAATAAATGACACCAAACTACGAATATAAAAGAAAATTCTATTTTGAGAAAGCATACCACAAAAATATAGACCCATTTCGTGATGAGTAGATTAATATTTTCTACTATAACTGACTTATTTATTAGGTTTTGACAATACTCCATCTATCTCTAGAACAACACCATTAACACTATGCGACATTTTTATAACTTGATAGAAAACTTTTTCTGCATCAGAGGCAACAGAATAATTTCCGTTAGTATCCCTTTTAAGAAGAATATCACCAGAATTAGAGTCCTTATTTGCTAAACTCTTCAAAGTAATAATGTCATTCTTATAAAGTCCATATGAATTCCTATTATCGATATAAGATATAACATGAGATCTCACGAAACTTTTGATATTATTCTGGATTGCTGTGTCTATATCTTCTTCGGACGCACCGCTAGTTTCCAAGAATTCGATATTACCAGGAAATTGCCAAGGTTTCAATGACAAGTTTAGCATAGCTTTATTGATGGGCGAGATAACAATTAGATCAGTATCTGGATCTATAAAAAAAGCGTTCAAATCAGTATCCATTCTAGTATAAGACGCAAAAATATCTATGTCTTTTGAGCTAGCAAGCGTAGAATTCAACTGAACAAGTGGGACATTGTATTTGTTGGATGTATAATGTTTCTTATATTTAAAACTGAATTGCTTATCATTGTGAAAGGGAAAAAATTCATTGTAGATTGTATCTAATGATAGACCCTTCCCTCTAGCAACATTTTTCTGTGATCTTTCCAAACGTTCATTATTCTCAGTACCAGAAAAATGATTTGGACCTTCTCTTCTGGGAGTTGAATATCCACGTAATGGTTCTTTTTCATTGAGAAACCGTCTTTCAATATTTCCGTACTTATCTTTTGATTTTATCAAACTGACGACATCCTTAGAATGTACAGGAATAGCAATTAAAAGGACCATAACGGTAACGTATTGAGAAAGTGTAGCGAACAGCATAATGTTCTAAAGTAAATGAGTATCTGAGATGTCTATAGTTGTTCTCCGATATATTTGTTTAGTATTATGAATATCCAAAGCACAAAAATTAAATAAAACTCATCTCATACCTTTGGATGTATTTCAGTATCGAACTTTTCAAAGTGAAGAACTTTCTTAAATATTAAAAGGACTAATTTTCGATAAAAAGGGGGATGACTAAAAAATTAAGATGCGCAAGCCCGGAATCGAACCGGGGGCCCAACGATGGCAACGTTGGATTTTACCACTAAACCACTTGCGCTACAATTCTTATTTTTTTTACTTTCTTACGTTATATATCATTACTTAGGAAGTTCCAATACAAGAAAAACTGACAAATACTGATAAAATCCGATGACACATTTAGCAGTCGTTGAGGATATATGATTGACTGGAATCGGAAATATAGATTATGATAGTTTGTGAAATAAGGAATAGGAATCGAGTTCCGAATCTAGAAATATTGAGCTACAAATACCGATCATATTTTAAGATTAAATTAACAAATGAAGCAAATTTTTAATAACTTACATTATATAAATATTAATATGTAATATAAAAAAAACAAGTGAAATACAGATACAAAGTTGAGACACACAGATGCAATCCGTGTTTCCACTACCAATTAATCCATAATTTGATATCTCTAATTACAACCAGTTAATTTATTATTGCTAGCTAATAACTTGAATCGGTACTTAAATCTGACCAATGTCAAAACCGAATTTTAAATATTTTGAGAATGTTTACCAGCTCAAGTCTGTTTTTAACTAATTTTGTGCATGTAACGTATTTTTGTAAATTTGACTTTAATGTTGAGCTAGTTGTTTCCCTTTCTTGAATTATCGTTAGTGCATGACTTATCAACTATGTACAAAAAATATGTTATTATACAACGTTCTATATACACGGCTCTTTTGTTGGTTGTTTAGTGTGTCATTGTTTCCGTAATTGTTGTTATCAAATTTCAAAGGTCAGGTATTTTTCTTTTATCTAAAGACATTACTGGCAATTGAGCACAACTCTTTCTATTGAATTGGTTACTCTGTTTAACTTTAAACCGGTATTGTTCGTCTGTGAAGTAATGAATGGATGTCGTAATGAGTTCAATGGGTTAAATAATTAAAACACTTTCAAGTTAGTAATAAAGATCTGAAAAATCTTGTTATCAACATTTAGTTGGCAAAAGATATCTACAAAACTGTAAAGTGGTTTATTTCCTATCTAAAAGCAAAATTTTCTGAATCGATACTAATTAGTTTGATAAATTTATTATGAGTATACAGTGATTTATCTAAGAGGATTATTGTTGAGCTACCAATTACGACAAATAGTTCAATATAAAGTTACCAATACCATAATATTTTTAATAGAAATTTTCAAGATAAAATACAAGTAGATCAGTATCTTTATTAGATGGCTATTGTGAATTGATAAGAAACGTTTTGGTTTCTCTGGTGAATTTCATTATTTGTGTAAAAACATAATTTTATTTTTAATTTTAATGACATGCATATTCAATACTTCCAGTAACAGGTATATAGTACAATTCTTTGTGGGAAATAAAATCAATTGCATCATTGCTTCTAGGGGTTCTGAATAAAATTAACTACAATCATATTGTCAAGTTACTGATATTGGTTGCCAACTGTAGAAGTGTTTTGAATTTGATAATTAAAGATTCCATAGTTTATAACAATTTGATCTTTTTTTCCAACTTAACTCATATTGATCCAAGCAAGTAATTAAGATAAAATAAATATATTGTTTTATATTTGTATGAGTAGGATTGCCAAAAAGGTTTATGAGAAGTTTTTGGTTATTATTATAAATACCATTTCAAATTTTAAGACATCAAACAAAACAATGGGTATTGGTGCTTTCATCCAACTAAGTAGAGTTATCTTTTTATTTTAACATACTAAACCAAAGTGAAATGATGGTATTTTTTTTCTCCTGTTTATTACTGTAAGGTGGATTGAACTAATATCATCATCATATCAGGTAATGTTTTATGTATTCTTAAACTCAACCAAATTAATAGCGGTGGTTAAAAACCCAAATGGGAATACTATGTATTCTTGAAGAAGAATGTTCTACTAATTACAATCTTGGAAGAAATCTAAAAACATCACAAATGTTAGAAAAAACATATATCATCTGGATATACATGACACATAATTACGATGGTGGAAAGCAGAAGAATTCATCGCCATATGAATAAATGGTATCTTGACTATGAGTGTCTTTGGGACTGCAATTCTTGTACATTAAGTCAAATAAAGTTGAGCGATCAATTGTATCATTTAAGGAATATATTCCATTCTTTGTATCATTTTGAAAATACTGTTTTTGCTAATCTATACTAACAATAACATTTAATTATCAATGTTACTTGTGTTTTCTTTGCTCATCTCAAATTTTTTCCGTGCTGATTTTTTGATGTGATGAATCTCATCGATTTTCTGATGAAATCTCAATTGATACACAAACAAATAAAGATAAAAGATGCCATAAGTTCACCTTTATAGATCTAATAAATACCTTAATGTGAATGTAATCAAGGGTTCTTGAAATAAGTATTACCTACATCTATAACAGAACCAATATTAACAAATAAAGAAAATGAAATATATTATAGAGCATATGGAAGAAGGATTCAGTGAATGGGTTATTTTAGAATATTCTCAAATCCTTAGAGATGTTGGTGCTGAAAATTTGATTCTATCATCCCTTCCAAAAACAACTACTGAAAAGGACATTCCAGAAAGATTACTAAAATTAGGATTACAATGGACAACTGGTGATTTGAAAGAAATTACACAAAAATATCCAGGGTTACAGAATCTGGAGAATGGAAGAGTGTGCTTGTTGGACCCAAGGGCAACAGAAGACTTAAAACCTGATGATGTTGAAAAATTTGATTATTTCGTCTTCGGTGGTATATTAGGTGATCATCCTCCAAGGGATCGTACTAAGGAGCTTTCTATTGCATACCCAAATTTATTAGTCGGCAGAAGACTGGGTGATAAACAAATGACAACGGATACTGCTGTAAGAACGACTCAATTGATTGTAAAGAACAAAACAAGGTTCCAAGATATCAAATTCATTGATTATCCTGAATTTAGATTTAACAAGAATGAAGCAACTGAAATGCCTTTCAGATATGTACTGGATCAACATAACAAACCAATTTTACCAGATGGGATGTTAGAGTTAATAAAACATGATGCTGAACAAAGTATTGATGATCTATTCATTTAACTGTTTGATCAATAAAAGCTAAAATCTTCACAACTATAATAAAATACGCACCCACGTAGAGGTACTTAGTCTGATATCGTATATAGGTAAGTTTTCAATAATTTATAAGAACCTATGATTTTAAAGTATTAATTTAAAAAAATTGAATATATAAAACTAATAATCTCAAGACTATAGAGATAAACTATGATTAAAATTTCATGATTATTAATAAATTTTTGCCTATGAATAAACGTGAAAGTTCTAAATTATAACCACTTTATCTAAATTTTTTTCAGTCGAACGATGTATGACCATAACATGATTTATTTATCTTTGACTGAATCATCTTTCAAAAAATCATTCAACAGCTTCTCAACATCAATATCAGCTTCCTTTGACTCAGGAATCGAAGTTTTTTGAGCTGGAACTGTTTTAGGACGTGACGTAAAATAATATGCAGCTCCACCAATTGAAAGTAATGTTGAAACTGCTAAAATATGAGGTTGGACTGTTTTACCAAAAATAACGTATGCATTTGCCATTTTTCACTTTTCTATGTTCACTGAAAAAATATTATGATTTATTATATCCTATCACCCCTTGAAATAACTTAAATGCTCTATGGTATACTGTAATATGTGAGGTGAGCAATAATCCAATCAGTTATTACAACCAACAATATATACCCAATTCTAACACAGCAAACGTATTCTGAAACCTTTGAACAACTTTGTGATAGTAGAACTCACATAAACTTCTTGAAGCTCATCTATGTTTCAACATCTTAACTCAGCATTGAAACTGTCGATGTAGTTTTACCCGAAATTTTAATTACTCAAGTAAGCATCACAGTTAATTTTAAAAAACAATTTCATTATCTTTGAAATTCTAAATCGCTATTTGATATGATCAATTATAGTCATCAAACATTCTTTGGCTTCTTGTAATTACATCAATAATATTCTTTTGTCGATATTAGATTGTCAGGAATTAACGTTCGAAAGTTAGAAGTTTTTGTTTCTTTAAAAAATTTTGGTATCGATTATCAATAATCCATTATCCTCAAGAAGCAATTGCAATCGCAAAAATAAGAAATCAAATATCATGTCCACAATTATCAAATCTGCTAAATCCATTGTTCCTCTAATGGACCGTGTGCTAGTTCAAAGAGTCAAAGCTCAAGCTAAAACTGCATCTGGTTTGTATTTGCCTGAGAAAAATGTGGAGAAATTGAATCAAGCTACTGTATTGGCTGTTGGACCTGGTTTCACTGACTCCAACGGTCATAAGATTACTCCTCAAGTCAAAATTGGTGATCAAGTTTTGATTCCTCAATTTGGTGGGTCCACCATTAAATTAAGAGATGACGAAGAAGTTATTTTATTCAGAGATAGTGAAATCTTAGCCAAGTTAAACAATGAGGCTTAGAATTAGTTGTTTTTTGTTTTACTACTTTCGTTTATATCTCAAGCAACAAAACCTTCTTACTTAGTATTCAGAGTTTGAAATGTCTGTGATATCTCAGAGTGTAAACTTAGATTCAATATCATGTAAATAAAATATATATCAAATTAATACAATTTTTTTTGTTTTCTTTTTTCATTTTATTGTCATAAATGCTTTTGATGGAAATATCACTTACATACTAATTTTCAACATTGTCATGTTCATGATAAATACCTTATTGTAAAACTAAAGATATTCATTACTGTAAAATACCGAGTCATTATAAAATAAAATAAGATCAAAGATTTGAATCAAAGATTTGAATCAGAATTCATAAATATTTAACTTCCAGTTACGTATTAATCATATTTAATTAAATATCATGTTATGATTTATGCAATGCAATTTCTATGATTCATGACGTGGAATAAAAGTAAATAATTGTCCTGCGTTGAACTTCTCCAACGAACTTTTGATGTACTCCTCATTATCATATACTCTCATGAACCAATGTGGAAACTTAGATTCCGATAGATATCCTTCCCACACCTTCTCGATATAATTGTCCTTGGTATTAACTTCACATTTTTTTATCTTATCAAAAAATGGTTCTTTCCATTTCAATCTGTGCAGTACAAGCTTTTCATAAAAGTTGCATGATTTCTCATCACCTGTTATAATTATCATTCCAGGTCCATTGTCATTAATTCTAAAACAAGCACCACGTAATCCCAATTGTTGGCTATTCATTTTCAATTTGTACCTAATGGATGGGTTAACCAGTTGCTTGAAAACAAATACTTTGCATATGCTTTCCTTTTTAGCAGAAACCTCTTGTTCTTTTCTTGAATTTTCTTTCTTCCTTTTTGAAGCCTCTTCGTGACGTAACAAATTAGTCTCTTCATGTGCCCTCTTTCTTTCAAGCACTTGAGCACGTACACTATGCTCCCACTGTGTTGGATCTGTGATATTTTGATTATTCTCATATACATTCATCATGTTACTAAGCTTGACTTTTGGAGCAGGTTTCGGTATGACACCTAACTTAATTTTTGTCTCTTTCTCTTCTCGTTCTAACTTTCTTCTATTACGCCTAGCTTTTTTTCGTTCTTCCTTTGTTAAATATATTTTGTTGGTGGTGAGCAAATTGTCTTCGTTATTAAATGGTACAGGATGTTGAACGTATCTTATTGAAGGTCTTAATTGTTTATCGAGAGAAGATTCATTTTCAGATGTATCGTCATCTTCTGAGTCATAGTCCTCATCTTCTTTGTATGCTTTAAAATATTTATCTAAAATCACATGCTGATCATTAAGGTACGGCAGATCCCACCATTCCACATTTGGTATTGAATCTAGATCGACAAAATATTTATCTTCTCCAATAATTGTGTCAGGAAGAACACCTTGTTTTATTTTTTTTAGAGTATCGGCCTTCTCTTGTTCTATTGTCTGCCTTCTTAATTCTTCTTCATATTCATGAATTTTGTCTTGCTTTCGTTGTTCATCATACTTTGCAGTAATTTCACCTGGGTTGTGAAATAATAAACCTTTGCGAAGTCTATTATTCACTTTCTTAAAATTAACTTCTGCCCCATCGCCAGGATCCAAATAAGGATTCCCTTGTTTATATTGTTTCCTAATCAAATTCAGATTTGACGTGAAAAGCAAAGGATTAATTTCTGCATTTAAACCTTTTTTCTTTGAGTCACCATCCCCAAAATTTTTGGTATCTTTCATTATTGAGCTATAGTTCCAACTGGCTTTCAAATTCAATGGTATAATAATTTCTATGACAATGTATTTCTCTATGAGTTATACAGAATTTAGACAATTATGTTCCGTTTCATTGGTATCTAGTGTTATAAGTAGAAAACAATGAAATATTAAACTCATCGATTTTGTTAATTTTTTTTTTAATTATCTTTAGTTTACATTATATATTCAAGAATTTATACTAGAAAAATTAAAGCGCATAATTGAGCTTTTGAAAATGAACTTCGTTTCTTCAGCAGATAAAAGGTGAAAATGGTGAATTTATGTTTTATATCAATATCTTGAAAAGAGTTTAATTGTCTTTAGCATTAATAAATATATGAGACTTGTTATATAATTGATATTTACCCTTAACCTAATTACAGAATACAATATAATAATGAATTCATCTTTTGAACAAAGATGAAAAGAATCCTCCACTTTTCTTTTTTGGGACGTCAGAACTACTGAGAACTTTTCTCAATGCAGGCATTTCTGATGATCTTTTTGAATTTTTGACTGTATCGTGAATATGGCCAGGAGAGTTGCCACTATACGATAAGACATGATTTATTGATGGCATTTCTTCCAGATTTTGTCTGGTAGGTGAATTAGAGTTGTGTCTTCTTAAAGTTGGTTTTGGTTGGTGTGATGTTGTTCTAACTACCCCATTATGCGAATGGACATGATGAAGTTTAGGAGATTTAGGTGAGTAATCATTTTTCACCACGTCAAGCATAGATTTTTTACAGTTTGTTTCTACTTTAACCTCACCTCCTGTGATTTCTCTCTTCCACCGTTCAAATTCTTCTTTAGCTTCACAATGTACCCTAATTTTACCGATAGATTTAGCAAAAGAGACAGATGAATTAAAGATAGTATCAATTTTACATAATGGATCATTTGGTTTTTTAACTTGGCATATTTGAAGATCGTTGAGCATGGTACATCTATTTTCTAGTGAAAGTTGCTTCAATTTAATTCCCATCTGCTCAGAAGTTATTTCATTTTCTATACGGTTTGTGATAGAGTCATCTGTGTTGGATTTATCTTGCCTTTTTTTGACTGCTGATTCTACCACAAGATTTATCCCAGTATTCTCTTTTATAGCACCGGATGATTCATTTTGTATTCTTCTTTCAAATTCGTGCATTCTTAGAGATGGAACTAAAAATACGGGCACAACATATCTGGTGGCTAATTGGTCAGATAAAAGTTTAGACTTCCATTCTACTAAATTTTCCGTGAATTTCCATTTTTTTGTTCCAGAAACTATAAACTCTGGATTATAACTTTTGAAAATATCTATCAAAGTAGTCGAAGTCTTATTTACATTTATTTCAACGGTTATCTTTATGGATAGTTTTGGCGAAAGAATTGATGTTATATACGTGAAAATACTACGGATAGAATTCTCAATATCTATTTTCTCGTATCCATAACACCATTCACCTTCGGTATTCATTGATTTGTTTGAAAATAGGGAAAACGCATCTTTTTTAGTTGATGTAGAAGAACTTTTCGAATAAGCAGAAACTGTTTCAGAGGAGCCATCCCAACAAAATTTATTAAATTTATCAGCGGGATTCTTTTCTGGTAGTTTTTTTTTTGGTAAATTTGCTATTACAACCAAATGATCATTATCAGATATAGTTTTAAGTATCCAATCTAATGCCACCCATGTATATTTTCTTCCACTTATATGACAAATAATCGTTCTTGGTACGTTGGTGAATCCAATTTTCTTCTGTAGTATTTTGTCTCTCTTTCGTTCCTCTTTTGTTAATGGAGTGTAATCGTCAGTGATAATTGGGACATGATAGTGTTCTTCTGGTAAAATTATATCAGGCTTTTGAAAATAAATCGATTTATTACATTTTCTGTGCCCAATTTTATTTTTGCGTGCTTTCCAATTCATTCTAAAATTGTTTTGCTCTTTATTAATAATGACTGCGTCTGTCTCAACATATGGTCTGCTTGGATAATCAGTCCTCACAATTTTACCATTTTCAGAAATTTTCAAATGATGAGCCAAGTTGCTTGCAGTAAGTTTTGTCTTTTGAGCTGCCAAAGGTGATGTGTAGCTAGATCTTCTAGATGAATGTGCTGTGTAATTATGCTGTCCATAACTTGCTTGTGAATCAGAACCATAAGTTTCATTGTCGTAATATTCGTCCATAGTATATTCATCAGGAATTTGGACCCCTAAAAATTCAGGTTCTTCTGTTTCTAAATTAGCATTATCAGTAAAAGAAGGTACTGTATTGAATGATACAGATGGTGACAACGTGGCCTTTGGTGTCTTTTGCGATGGTTCTAACAAATTGTTTGGAGCTTTTGAGGAAGTATCCGATCTCAAACTTTTCGGGGCACCTTTGTTATTTAAATAATTTGTTGAGTTATCAGAATATATTTTAAATTGACTGTATGCATTGCGCATCGATTCAACATTGGTAGTGTCGCTCATAATCGACTAGTTAGGTATATTTTGCTCTCACAATAACCGAGGTATTAATTTATATCAATATTAAAGTGAAAAAAAATCAGTAATATTTCAAATGAAATTCTCGTCTTGGTCAAAATCAGTAGAAGAATAGTCTTTTTTACCTAGTGACCTAAACCGTCTCATTCAATCCCAATGTCTTGTATACAAAATTGACCAATTATATGAATGATGCAGACCCTAATTATTATATAGAAAAATTGCGATCACAGATTTGGATCAGATATACCAAAACGTATTCTTATGCTTGACAATATATACATATTATGTGAAATGGAATCAATTGAAAACAGTAGATGTGTTTATTTACACAAATTACCCTTTAAATTTAATGATGTTGTAACTGTAATCATATTACTTTGAAATTTCTAATCATATAATTCGTAATATTTAAAGCCCTCACGCCGGGTAAGTTTACTATCCAAGTATATTATTTATATAGATACTCTACCAATGATAGCATCGACACATCTATTCACGCAAGTTTGTGTAAGCTACTGGTCATTATAAAAATGAGATTTGTATTTATTAATGTGAATTTATATTGAGTAATGAACAATGGAAAATCAAAAAAGATCAGACAACGACGAGTGTTTATTCGTTTTTCAATTTTTCATTGGCTAATTGTTCCAATCTCTTAACTGGAGCATATCCTTCTAATAAACCTAATGCATACCATTCAACCAAGAAATCGGTTGGTACTCTATAAAAATGTAGCCTTGGCCTTAACAATAAGATAGTTTCAAAAGTGTGGGCAACAAAGGCTAAAATCTCAATGGCGATTAACTTCAAATCATCATCTAAAAATTCTTTAATGACTCTTGGAATCGGTAATAAGTATAGAATTGGACGATACATGTAACATATGATCGGTAGAAAAACAGCAAGTATAATCAAAATCTCGACCGGATTGTTCGGATACACCACTTCATTGATTTGAATGTGAGAGTAGTTTCTGTTTTTAGCTGCAATTTTTATCATTGAATTAATTCTATCATTAAAATCTGACAACTTTGATAGTGGCGTATCGAAAACAATTAACTTGTCAACATCGAATTCTACTTCGCTGTGGTTGAATCTGATTGTCATTGACTGCAAATCATATGTCAAAAGCCTGACAGAATTAATCTTAGAGGTCAATGGCACATTGCCGTAGAAATACAATATATCACACAATGCTAATTTATGGTCGCTGTTGAAAGCTGCAATGAAGGTTTGTTGTTCAGACATAGCCTCGATGTGAAACCTCCTTGGATATCTCGCAATTGTTGAGCCAACACACAGATATTTATCTGAGTGTGTGAAAGAGTCCATGTATATATATAAACACAAATATATCACAATCATTTATTCATTCATTCATCATACCGCTGGCTGTATACGAAGAGTTTTGAAGGTTCGAAGGTGCAAAGAAATATTATACGATGCTTACCCGAACGCTTTTGCAAGGCTTCAAGCAGCGTGAAAGGAACACTGACGCCGCAACTGTGATGACACAACAAAAGACTGCAAGACTGCAAGACTACAAGGCATGTACTTCATTGGCATTATTTCAATTGGTTGTTTTAGACAAAATTTTCAGTGCTTGTACTTTGAGAGATTGGGTATAAGTGGAGGGAAACGGTAATTTCGATTCTAGTGCCACCGTTTGGTGACATCAAAACTTCACACTCGTGTTAATATGAACACTTTGGTAGGGAGGTAAAGATATATATGTCATTGCTGGTGGCATGTGAGCTACTTGTGTGGAACACACATAGCTCACTAGCCACCATGGTGGGTGCAACGACGGTTGCACCGACGTTGCCTTTCTTCGATGTGCTAAATTATGATGTTACCCGACCACGTGTCCCGTGACCCCTCTCACTGAGATACCCAAACAGGTAAAAAAAGAAAAGAAACAGAAGAGCTTATATTGTCTGTGCTGTGCTTTCTGTGTAGTTTCCGGGATATGTCCATATTTTTGTTTTGGTTTTCCTTTTTTACCCTTACGTGTAAAACTGGGTCTGTTAAGTGTTGGGAATTGGAACCAAAACAAATTTGAAGTGATCAACTGATGATTGTTTTATTATTCAGCAAACATCACAACTTGTACTTGTAGTTATTGTTATATCGAGACATCAATATACATGTAATGCAGGATAGAATCAAGTCTGTATCATAAACTTATTATTTATAGTCGTCTTTGTTTCGTTATTGGCCGACCTCGACTGCTGGACAAGGAAAAACCGTCACGTAGTGTTATTAAATATATACCCATACAGATACACAACCACAGATATATATATTTGAATATATATATATATACAGTTTATTTGGTATATTGTGGAACTTTTTAAGTCTGCTACGTCAAGATCAGAAATGAGTTCAACTGAGCGCAAACATAGACATGGTGGTAAACACCATAGTAGCTCAATGCTATCAGATGGCTCCAGAATTGGTAACTACCAAATTGTCAAGACTTTAGGAGAAGGTTCTTTTGGTAAAGTTAAACTTGCGTTCCATACAACAACAAGGCAAAAAGTTGCTCTGAAGATTATAAATAAAAAAGTGTTGTCAAAGAGTGATATGCAGGGTAGAATTGAAAGAGAGATTTCTTATTTAAGATTGTTGAGACATCCGCATATCATCAAACTATACGATGTTATCAAGTCAAAAGATGAAATCATTATGGTGATTGAATATGCTGATCATGAATTATTTGATTATATTGTACAGCGTGATAAGATGAGTGAAAATGAAGCTCGTCGGTTTTTTCAACAAATTATAAGTGCTGTTGAATATTGTCACAGGCATAAAATTGTACATAGAGACTTAAAACCCGAAAATTTATTATTAGATGAACATTATAATGTTAAAATTACGGATTTTGGTTTATCTAATATCATTACTGATGGTAATTTTTTGAAGACATCTTGCGGTTCTCCCAATTATGCTGCTCCCGAAGTGATTAGTGGTAAACTTTATGCAGGTCCAGAAGTTGATGTTTGGTCTTGTGGTGTGATTCTATATGTCTTGTTATGTCGTCGCCTACCTTTTGATGATGAGAGTATACCTGTTTTATTCAAAAATATTAGCAATGGTGTTTACACAATTCCAAATTTTTTGAGTGAAGGGGCTGCGCGGTTAATTAAGAAAATGTTAATTGTCAATCCAATGCATAGAATAACAATCAATGAAGTTTTGCAGGACCCATGGTTCACAGTTGATTTGCCAGAATATTTATTACCTTGTGAAAATTATCCTTCAAAGGTTACAGATGAAATCAATAAGGATAAAAACAACATTCAAAATGCTATAACAATCATTAATGATATTGACGAAGAAGCCGTGGAAATTTTGACAAAAACAATGAATTACAGTAAAGAAGAAGTTTATGAATCGTTACAATCCAATGATGATGATATTAATCCGAGTCATCATGAAATTAAAGAAGCATATTTGTTAATCAAGGAAAATCAAAATCTAATAAGCACTTTGAAGAAAGGCAATAATAATAAACAACTAGATACATTCCTATCCCAATCTCCTCCTTCGTTTCAAAAATACAATGAACAAAATAACATCAATGGAGCAAACAGAGACGAAATTGCAAAATCTGGAAGAAAAGACGATTATTATAATAACATTAGAGGTATCTCTGATTCTCAAAGACCAATTTATGTTCCGTCCTCTAAGCATCAATTTATTCCGGAAGAAGATAATCAACAAAGGACTTATTTACCAAAAACGTTTCCAGATGAAGATAAGCAAGCAGACTCTACAATCACCATTTTACCGTCATCGTTGCCACAAATTCATAGAGCTAATATGATGACGCAAGGTCTAGTAAACGGCTCAAATATCACACCTTTACCAGTTAAGAAATCAAAAGTTAAGTGGCATTTTGGTATAAGATCAAGATCATATCCTTTAGATGTGATGAGTGAAATTTATGCCGCATTGAAATCATTGGGTGCTCAGTGGGCTAAACCATCAGAAGAAGAATTATGGACGATACGTGTGAGATGGAAGTATAGTAACGACAATTTGCAGCAGAGTAATCAAAATATTCCCGATCTAATGAAGATGATAGTTCAATTATTTCAAATCGAAACAAATAATTATTTAGTGGACTTTAAGTTTGATGGATGGGAATTTAGTGACGGTAGATTAATTACCGAAAGTAAAGTCACTGAAGATGAAATCGGTGCCTTTTCAGCGTACCCTTTCTTACATTTAACAACAAGATTGATTATGGAGCTTGCTGTAAATAGTCAAGGTTAATAAGAAATATTCAAATTCGTGTAAAGCTAAACACAGTAGAAATCAATAAGAAACATAGAAAAATTCAATC
This sequence comes from Tetrapisispora arboricola, assembly GCA_030557565.1. NCBI lineage: Eukaryota > Fungi > Ascomycota > Saccharomycetes > Saccharomycetales > Saccharomycetaceae > Tetrapisispora > Tetrapisispora arboricola. Next base: position 112,170 of record JAKTPK010000143.1, on the reverse strand, counting down.
AAATAATTTATATACCATTGTACATAAAATCAAAGAACATTTCATATACTGTAACTAATTCATAATCAAAGATACATTTTACAACAATTTGTTTATTGTTCCAGCATATCTCATTTCTTACTCTCAATCAGTATTAGAGCCGACTAATCTATTCTTTTCAAACTTGTCTATATTAATTAGCATTCAATTGGCATTCAATTAGCTCTCAATTAGCATTCAATTAGTATTCGATTGGTAGTTGCAAGACTCGTCATCTTCAACTTTCAAACAACACTACATACACCACTATTCTTGAATTACCTCATTAGGAAATATAAAAACAGTGTGCTTTTGAGAAGTTAACCCAATTGGGTAATTTTCCTGTTTTGTATAAGAAATTGTTAAGCTCATTTATGTTATAGTGCGACGCTAAAAAAAATTCAATTTACGTTGAAACGGTTGTACCGAAGGAATAAAAGATCATTGAGTTGAGAACCAATTCACGATTGTAACAGTAAGAACATGGATTTAACTCTCTCTTCGACAAAAAAAATATCATAACTTTGATAGATATGATTTATATAAATAACCTATTTCAAGTTTTACTCATTAAGTACCATTAAGTCTCCTTATATGTACATTTATACTTATGTATAAATATAAACATTGGATTATATATCATTTATTGAAAAATTTTAAACGTTTGGCATAAATCGAACATCAAGCAATCGAATACCCTTTTGAGAGAAAGCGTGATATTAAAATAAACTTAGTGCAAGGTATCTGTATTGGAACTACAGGAAACTTTTTTTTAACAGTTGTTCTTTTTGAAATTAGATTGAAGGAGAGGCAAAACAAACTTAATAACAGATAGTATTTAGAATTGAGAGTTTTCTAAATATGGCAAGTCAGTCTCCAGTTGCGTCAAGATCCTCGTCATTGACAAGTGTCGATAAATTTGCATTACAATCTGAGAAAGTTCTTGCAATTAAAGAACTCAATGACTCTAATGAGACTTTACAAAAAATTAATAAATTGTTGAGTAGATCAAGAAAAATTGCAGTATTGACAGGTGCAGGTATTTCTTGTAATGCAGGCATACCAGATTTTCGTTCCTCAACCGGTCTATATGACTTGGTTAAATCACAATATCCAGAACTTACTATAAGAACCGGGCAAGAAATGTTTGACATCTCCTTGTTTAGAGATGAAATGAAAATTCAAGTTTTTGCTACATTCATGGAAAAATTGTATAGTAGCACCAAACTGGCAAAACCAACAAAAACGCATAAATTTATTGCTCATTTAAGAAACAGAAATAAACTATTACGTTGTTATACTCAAAATATTGATGGTTTAGAGGAACTGTTAGGCTTAGAAATGTCTAACAAAGAAATAGAATCAAGTACCAATAGTTTTGTTAATAGATGGAAAAATTTTGATGTGGTTCAATTACATGGTGATTTAAACTCTTTGTCCTGTACAAAATGCTTCCATGTTTTTGCATGGAGTAGATTTTTAGCCAGAACCTTTAGAAGAGGTGAGTTACCAACTTGTCCTGAATGTTTATCAACAAATGCTAAAAGGACACAAGAAGGCAAAAGAAATTTAGGGTTAACAGGGGTTTTAAGACCAAATATTGTTTTATATGGTGAAAACCATCAATCCTCAGAATTTATTTCTCAAGGTATCAGTTTTGACATTTCTAGAGGAAAACCTGACTTTTTAATTATAATGGGTACTAGTTTAAAAGTAGATGGTGTTAAAAGAGTAGTTAAAACTATGAGTAAACAAATTCACGAAAAAGGTGGTTTGGTTATTTTGATTAACAAGACATTGTTAGCAGACTCTCAATGGGCAGGAATCATTGATTACCAAATAGTAAGTGATTGTGATTCGTGGGTTTCTTATTTGGAAAAAGATATACCCGAATTATTCAAAACACAAGAACAAATAGATAAACTGAGACAATTGAGGAGAGAAGCAAGTGAATTACGTAAACAAAAGAAAACAAGCGAGTTCAAGAAGGAAGAAGCAAACTCAATGTTGAAAACCCCTCCTACTACACCAGAGGGTAAAGAATTACAATCAATGATTTCATCTGATGATGAAAATGATAATGTAAAAAGAAAATTGATTAAAGATGAAGTTGAAGAGAAATTCAATTTCAATAAAAAATGTAAAGTTTAAATGTTTGCATATAAAAATAAGATGTTCTTCTCTTTACCATGGGGAATTTCCATTATCCTTTGTTGTTGATGAAAACTTCAATCAATATTCTTTTACACATATCCTGCATATTTGAAAATCCAAATAACCATATAAAATCACATTCGAAGGTTTTTTTCTTCACATAGCGAAATTCAGATATTTATTGAAAAAAAATTATTTTGTAAGTGAAAAAAAATTGATGCCTTGAAAAATGATATCAAACCATTTGGTACATTATCTTAGATTTTTAATAATTATATAAATACCGTAGGTCTTTCTATATACACATAACGAAAATAGCATATAATTTCATGAAAAGTAAAAATATAGAGCAAATAAATCAGTCAAATCATAAATAGTCATATTTTTTTAAAAAAAAATGAAAAAAGATGCAAAAGAACAATACAAAAACATTCAACTGCGAAAAAAGTACAACTCTATACATAAGCTAACAGACCTTGGATTAAATAATCTTTCAGGTCTATACTTGACATCATTTTATAATTCGAGCAAGAGATACGGTATTATATTACCGAAGCAAATAGTAGCAGGAGGTTCCAAATTTTGTGGTGAATGTGGTTGTGTTAGGGTACCCAATAGAACTGTTCTTATAACAAGTGAAGTTGAAGATATAAAATTTGAATGTCTAAACTGTGGTAATATCAAATTATTTGAACGATATAAACCTTATGAGGACATCAAAGAACAGGAAACCAAATTTGTTGCTAAATGGCCGAATCTTCCCAATAGTGACAAGAAAATTTTAATAGAAACAAATGATGGTAAAATTGAGAAAAAAAAGAAGAGTGCAAAAGAACGTGTAAAAAAACGTAAAATGCATACATTATCAAACATGTTGAACAAGAAGAATGAAGAAAAGAAAAAATTAAACATGTCATTAAGTCTTGAAGATTTTATGAAGATATAAAAGTTAATGCATATAATTTTTTATTAGTTCATTTCAGTCTATAAATTTACACAACATTATTTATTCACTAGCTATCAGTTACTTATATTCATGAAATTAATGCTATCTATTTTTTTTCATTGCTCTTTGAAAAGAAGAAAACACAGTTTGATGTCTTTATCTTGCAATGTTTTTGTTACTATTAATCTAATTTTTTTTTTGCCAATTTAACTTTAAGTAGATAAAAAGATTTAAAAATTTTTTGTTTTCAATATGATTAAATATGCTAACATTTTATTTTCTTTTGGAATTTAAATGTATATTCGAATTTTTCTTCTAACGATTTGATATTGCTTCTTGTAGTTTTTTTATGATTTCTTGTAATTTTGCTACCTCTAACTTCAATGCTTCATTTTCAATTGCTAATTGATCGAAAGTTTTAGCTTTAAACTCTAATTTTTTAATATATTTTTCTTTCCTTTGTCTAAATGCTTTTTGAGCGTTTCTATTCTGTGCAGCTCTCTTTGTATTGCGTAAAGGTTTGCCAGATTTTCCAATTAGATGCCCGCTTTCATTGATAATTTCACCGTCGTTCAAATTTGGACTTACTGGCACTGGCGTTGTTGAAGGTGGTATACTTTGTAAATTATATAAAGAACCACTAGGTATCAGAGTCTTATTTTGTTGAAGTTGAGGTTGGCTATTTGCCATCATAGAGAAATGCTGCTGCTGCTGCTGTGATGGTTGTTGTTGTTGCTGTTGTTGTGGTTGTGGCTGTGGCTGTTGTTGTGGTTGTGGTTGCGGATGTGGTTGCGGATGTGCATGTGGTTGCGCATAACTTGCAGTAGTGTATAGCGAAGGACGCAAAGCATTTGGGTATGCACTTTGTTGCTGCACTTGTTCTTGTTGTTGTAAATAAGGTAATTTGTCCTGTAACGGTTGGCTTGCCATTATATGATTTGAATTTGGCGGAGTAACAGAAGCATGCAGCTGTTGGCGATTATGAATTTGATAATCAGTTTGCGTATAATTATTTTGACTCTTCGAATATAACAAAGGTGAAGTTATTTTTGGCAATGAAAAATATGAATTTTGAACCATATTATTCGGTTGTAAATGATTAATCGGAGAAATGGCCGAATTCGTCATACTTTCATTCTTGATATGACTTATGTTCATTTTTTTTTGGTTTTGTATGGTTTCAATATACCGTTTTACCAATACAATGCAGCTGGTATATGTTTACTAATATATATATATATATATAGAAGTTTGTGAATTTTTGTTTTCTATTTCAATAATTTAAAACAATATTGAAAAGATCAGTCGTAAATAATTGGAACCTAAAGTATGTCCTTTACAACTCTTTTCTTTTTTTTCTTTTTTTATCTTTATTGATGTGAGATATTCTCCGAAGTTATTGAGCCCGAGACCTACTTCTTCCCTTTAGCCAAAATCAAAAAATACTAATATTTTGAAGAAAGACAGACTATTGACGTTTTTTGAATCAACCGAAGTATATAAAATATATGCGTGAGTATTTGTGTTTTTAAGTAGAGTAAAAGAATAACGAAAGTATAAATCTAAAATATTTATCAAGTTTAAATACTGTTGAAAATCATTTCATGCCAAATGAAAATATAACAACCCAGATAGAAAGGAAAAAAGACGTGAGATGAGAATGTTAGTGAAATATGAAAAAGAAAAAACAAGAAAGATCATGAATTTAATTCCTGGTTCAATAAGTTCTTATATATATATGTATACAGACATATCAGAAAATGGCACTGTATTGCATTATATAAAGAATCATAAAAAGAAAGAAGAAATCACTAAATAAAGTTTGTAGCGTAATAACTCAATAAACAATATATATTACATAAGGATAGATAATTAAGACAAGATCTGAGTTCTCAGTTGTGCGTAGCGAATACGTATTACACTAGCTGTGAAGAGCGGTAACGAACTGTGAAGAGCTGTGAAAAGTTTAAATTTGCAAAAAATTTGTAATTGTTAATGAATAATGGAAGCATTGTCTAGCAAGTAATCCAGACCAGAAAAAAATGGACAATTCTATGATAACTAGAAATATATCTATGCTGCTAGGATGTTGTCTGTCGGAGCAGTTTGCATTTACATAACACAACAATTGGGACTAATGGAATTGTGTTTGTATGTTGGTCTAAGTTCCAAGATGAAGAAGAGGTAAAGCCCAAAATTCACCGTAAAAATGAGAATATGTGAATATGTGAAAATGTAAAAATGTAAAAATGTAAAAATGTAACAACATTTCTTGCATTGAGAAAGATATGCTCGCCAATACGTATAGTGGTGAGTTTTGTCATACATTATTGCTGTTTGCTTCTGGTGACCGTGTGCCGAGAGAGAAACGTCGAACGGCAACAGCAAACACCGCGGTGTTTTGATGGGCATGTTCGTGAAGTTCGTGATGTTGATGATGCAATCTCGTTTTCATATTCTAATAATCTCAGGAAGTGAACTTCATTGTAAATGAGACAAAAACCCAAAAAAGCGGAAAAAAAAGAAATTAAATAAAATTCAAAAAATGTTCATTGCAATGACGATAAGAAAGATATTAGTAATGATGTTTTCTTTTTTTTAAATTTTGGTAGTTTGCTCAAGAATGTGGCAAGGATTAGGAGAGCAGCTATAATTGGGAATTTTTTCGAATGCAAACAAAATAGTGGGTTTCTGAACAATGCTGCAGTCACACATATACAACTACTCTTTTACGTTATTTTATATTTTTTTTTTTTGGAATTTTTTTGGTTTTTTGGTTTTGAGTGATGGAAAAAAAAAGCATTTCTTTTTCTTGTTTTAATCGTTATCTTGCATGCGGGTGTTTCACCGTCTAAAATTTCTGTTTTTCCAATAAAAAAAGAAACGATAATTATTAATAAATTAGATTAGCTTATTACTTATTAATTATTAATTATCACTTACCACATCTCTTTCTACCTCAAAAAAATTTCTCACAATTCTTGCATTATCTGCTCTCCCTTTTTTTTCATGCGCACGTTACTCTTTTTTTCTTGATTCCTAATTGTTTTTTCATATCGATACATCATTACGACATGCAATGTTTCTTATTTTTATTGTGTTGTGTGAGTTATGTGTTTTTTTGTTTTTTTGTTTTTTTGATTCCTTCCTCTTGTCTTTTCGTTATCCATTGAGTTGTGAGTTGAAGTCAAAAGGGGTAATGTAAATTGTGTAATGTGTTTTTTTTATGTTTCATCTTTTCTTTTTTTTTTACAAACGTATTATCAAGAGATTATCAAGAATAGAACTTGGGATAAAATACGGACAAAGTGAACTCGAGACTTGGTTTTCATAGTTGTTACGATGGAGTCACAATGATCGTGTCTTGTTAGTTTTTTTTCTCTTTTCTCTATTCTCTTTTCTTTTTTTTGTTTTGGTTTTGTGCTTTCCCACCAGAGTGGCCTGGTAAACCCATAAAAAACTACGCTACAATCCAGTCTTCCCTTTGAGGTTCACATTTTACTCTTATGGTAACTGTTGGGATCAATTCTGCCAAAAATGTTTTTTTTTGGATCGCAACACCTAAAATTTAGAATATCACAAAATCTAAAAATCTAAAAATCTAAAACTCTACAAATCTGAAATTTCAAATTTCAAATTCAAATTCAAATTCAAATTCAAATTGTCCTCTTCTTTCTCTTTTGTTCGTATTCGCATTGTATACGTTACTTTTTGGAAAACAGGACTGCCTATTTTTCTTCTTACTCTTGCTGAACTCCCTACCTTTGTGAAATAACTGCCTGTTAACTATCTGGAAATACCTCTACGAGCTGATGATATTCGCTCAGCTGTCATGCTTTTTGTATCTGCTGTAAAGCAGTAAATAGCATTCCACTGCATTGTGGTACATCGACTGAGGTTATTTTTATCTCTACTTTGCAACAAATACTATTCACTCAACTTAAAAGCAAACACGGAATTTCGTGATTGTGTTCGAAGGACATTTGTAAAATTTAAAATATACGTGCTCTCCCACACGATTTTCTCTGAACCAAAAGTAAACACGCTAGTAAGTAATAGGTAGTAGAATAAAATATTCTTTCACGTTATCTTGTAACATCTCAATGGGAAAACGTCACAGCTGCTGCACCCGAGTATTATGAAAGAAGTTGTGTATCCACTCAAGCATGTTGTAGATTGTTAGCAGGCACGGTGATTGTTTACACGAGCATGTTAATCATTTTTCATTCAAGATATTGTTTCGTTATAAATTTGCCTATGCAACGGAAATACATACTGTAGTTGTCAGTTGCTGGAAATTTTAATTTGAATAATCAGCTCTCTGGTATTACAGTATTTCTTACAAAGACGTTGAAAACTAGCAATGTACAATTAATCTAGTATTTATGTCAAATTTGCCTTATTGTTCTTCAGGACAAGTTCGAACCAGGAAACTTTTCTAACCACCATGACATTTATTTTATCTAAGCAGGACTAAAAACTTTTTAATAAAGAACTTAATGAAAAAAATTATACTCAAAACGTATACAAACTCGAAAATTATAATAAATCAAATATTGAGTCTTCAAATGTTATCATGGATGCAGACAATCTGCGTCCATTTCCCTGTTGAAAAAAACTGAAAACTATGGAATTCACAAGAACTTTTCGTTTCCACCCCTGTATACAATTTATTGCGAACCTGTGGAATTACTAACGCTAGTTATTTTTCTCAGTGCCTATGCCAGTTTGCTACATTTGGATATGTGTGATGCATCTTCATGCAGTAGTCTGGAACCTGGATTGTTCTTGAGTACATGGATATAGGTATGTATATGTATATATGTTGTATTAACCTACCCAATCATTCCAATTGTTGCATTTCTTACGAGCTGTTTGCAGAACACCTTTCTGCTCGTTAAATATTATGCCAGATATAGTTTCCTGTGCAAAATCTGTTTGAATACGTATAACTTGTTTTTTCGAGTCCTTAAAATCTTGTCCAGGTTTTTCACGGTTTGAGTTGTGATCATTGTCCTCTCCGCCACTTAATTCATTGTAATTTAAATTGTTGTCTTCGTATAAGTCATCGCAATGATTGTTTCCAATGCTAGCTACATTGTTATGATTACCGGTGGCCTCATTAGAGTCACTGAATCTACTATTACCATTAATGATAGATGTATATTGATTATTTCGTCTAGTACTTATTTTACCTGTTATGTCATCGAACTCAATATTAATATTCTGACCCTCTATAGGACCATTTGTAACACCGTTATCGATCTCTTTGTTCAATATATTAAATGTTACTATACCATTTGATGAAAGATGAAACGATCTGAATAGTTCCCAATCCTCCTCATCGTGAAATTGATCCCAATAACCTAAATTATTATTTGCCGAATCCAAACCTTTTCCGCTTCGACTTAAATTACCATTGTCAATAGTATTACTCGATCCAGGACCGTCATTACTTCCGGAATGATCTTTACGATGCAATCCCTCAAATTTATCACCAAATTCTTCTTCAATCAATGGAAATTTATCATCGTTCCATTCTACATACAATGAATGATAACTTTCAATATTATGTTGGTATTGGAAGTATGAGTCTCTGTATGCACTCATCACAAAGTCTATGATCTAAATTTTGAAAACAGAACAGAAATGTTAATGATATTTTTGTTCACATAAATAGAATAATCTCCTGAAGCAATTCTCTGACCAATCAATCCCATATGATGTCTTAAAACAACTCACACGATATTGAAGGTTCATCATTCATATAGTTTTGTAATCCCTTAGATTAAGTTTACACTTTTAAGATATTAAGTATGCTAATGGTGTAAATAGAATATTCAATATAGACTAGCGAAGATATCTTTCCATGGATACAAAAAGGTAAAACTGTAGATAATAATAAACCCGAGTTCGGGTAAACCAAAAAGAAGCAGAAAATAGATTCTTGATCCAGCAGTGTCAAGGTCCAACTCTGCACTACATGTCGTAATAATTGAAGTACCGCTTAGAAGGTTATCAACATGTCCATTATTGTAACCAACTTTAAATCTTTGAGGTGTGCACAAGTTTAGATCTTAGTGGGTAACTGGTAAACTAAACTTAATAACAGAAGTGTTGTAGACAACGGTGATTCTGCACCACTAAACTAACAGACTTATTTAGTATGTATCTCAGCTTGCTAGGAAAGGAAAGTGAGTATTGGTTACAGTGATGAAACGTTTGTTTTTTTACAGAAGTCATGAGAACAATTGAAGAAATGTGAGCGATGGCAAATGCTTCACTCTCATCCCTTTTAAGATAATGGTTTGTAAGAACCTTTATTTGTTTTTGAGCATGTATTTAACTGTACCAAAATGGATATTTGCATCGATGTTTCAAAAATTCTTGAATAGTTTCAATTTAATTCTCTGTAATGGCTTCTCAAAATATGTGATATTTGAAGAAGGCAACAACTAACAAGAAAATTTATCAAGGAAACCATTATTCTTACAAAAACTGTTTTTGTACGTTATTTGAGAACCGTCTGCATACTGAAAAGGATTTTGAAAGAAGTATCAAAATATTTTATAAACAACTGAGAATTTAAGCCGAGGATGATCACAACAACTGTCATAGACTTGCCTATATTAAATATGTCTTTAACAATGTTCTAAAAAGAACAGTGCAAATGTTTTGATTTGGAGCTCATTTATATGACATCAATTTATACCTTCTGATCTGAATATAATAATTTGTACTATTCTCTATCGTATAATATATTTATTACTATAACGCCAGGAAACTGCGTGTAGAATCTAAAACGTTTTGTACTGAAATGGCTATAATTTTGAAAAGTTAAGAAATAATTGGGCATGTGGCGTAGTTGGTAGCGCGCTCCCTTAGCATGGGAGAGGTCTTCGGTTCGACTCCGGACTTGTCCATTTTTTTTGAATATATTTTTTTTCACTAGTTTAAAACATTAAACGATTATAAATTCTTAAATATTTAAGCATTTTATTCTTAAAATTCTAAACATAGTCATGCATTGATAATTAAACAAATTGGATGAATAGAAACTGTGGATTGAAAGAAATGGGTTCAGCTCAAGACCAAAAGCATTATTTAAGTTATCATACATATATGTAGACAAAATTAAAGAATTTTATGGAAACTACTAATTATTCAGCACTTCTCACGCAACTTGAGTTTGCAATAATACAAATAAAACAGAATATAAATCCAAACGTTGAACTTAAGCCATATGAAAAAGATGAAAAGTTATTAGAAATTTTTGTGAAAGAGTTAAAGGAGCTATTATTAAACCCTATTAAAAATATTTGTTCGATAAATATTATATCTCCAGGTAGTTTGAACGTAACTATTGATGAAACTCGGATATTAGATGATCAAAGGATTAAACAGCCAGTTTTTCTTTTACAATGTAATGGTATTGAATATGAAGGCACATATAGTGCAGAAATGGCTAAAGATTTTTTGAAAAACGTTTCATCCATTGTAAACACAGAAATGAATTGGAAATTTGCTGATGAGTTGTATAGCTTTGACAAGTTCACTAATACTAACATTTTTATTACATTTGTTTTGACTTTAATATTTGTAAGTACATGGATGTTGTTGCTTTTATTTGTCCTGCTACCATCTAGGAATCATTTTTCCAAAAAGAAATTAATACATGTATATGTTTTCTTATCATGTGTGTTCGAATCTGTTTTGCTTGCCTACTCTTTGTCAGCAATATTTGAAAAAAATTACGAAGGAAACTTTCAGGATTCTGGTGAGTACAGTAATCTTGTATTCGCTTCTAACACTTACAAAGTGTTCGAATTAATAATCAATCTATTATTTTTAATTAATTGTGTTCAGACTGTATCTTATATGTTTCAAGATACGAAACCTTTCAATGATAAATATTCAATTTTACCACGTTACTTGAGAAATAATAGAAACTTTTCTATAATATTTTTTGGTGTGATTATAACCATACTAGATGAACTATTTTTTGCGTTAACTTTATGGTTATCTGATAACATAGGCTTACGTCACGCATATCAGGCCTTTGAAGCAGCTTTCTTTTTTTCATTCGCATCACTATTATGTGCTTATGTGTACAATAATTTTGCTTATTTGTTTTATCCTAAGCATTTGAGTGAAAATGAACCGCTAAAACTAGAAGAGAAACTTCATTACATTTGGCAAGATTATTATCAACGGGTACCGGTAATAATATACAATCTGTTTTTTTATATCTTGTTTTTTTACTTGTTTTTTTTTCTTTCAAGTGTTCATGACGTGATTTATTATTGGCGCTATGGTCTGTTGCGGTTGTTTAAATTAATAATTTCTGTTAACACCTGGGGTTTGATTAACACGATGGAACGACAAGAAAATTTGATCAATGCAGAGACGTTGTTAGGAAAAAAAATTGATAATCAAGAAAAACTTTTTGTTAACCTATCCCTACAATATCCCATTGCCGAAAGTAATAACATTGACTACATAGAAAGCTTATATGGAGTAGATGATCATCGTCGCTTAACGTTGTTTGGAAAATCAATGCTTCCATCTAAATATAACAAAGGCGTTCCGTTGTCGAAAAGTACATCAAATTCTACCAATTTTAATAAAGATATAAAATTAAACTTTCTGCGACCTAAAATCTCTAAGTTTTCAAAATTATCCATGAAAAAACAGAGTAGCAATAATTTTTTCGATACTTTGAAGGGAATGAAGCAAAATCATTCTAAACATTTTCGAATGGCAAACATGCTTTTGGAAATGAACCATGAACGGGTTGGGGCTCCTTTTAACCTTAAGCGCAAGGCTAAAAATTGTAAAGACGATATTAAAGACACTAATAGTTGTGATCAAGATAGCATGAATGGTGATAGTGTAGAGTTTGATCCTGAAAGATACAGGGACTTTGTAGAAGATAACAGAGATTTGTCCAGTATTGAAACAGAATTGACCAGAAATGTTATATTTGATTATGACAATCCATAAACTTGAATCATATATTAGCATAGATGCATTTAGAGTAAATATTTATAATTGACTAATATTAAAAATATTTGAATCCTCACCATTTACAAATTGTTTAACTCCAATGACATTCAAATTTGGTTATTTTTCACCAAATTGTAAAATAATAAAAGAAAAAAAATATGAACTAAATTACATCAAATCATTCCCATGAAAGGACATGAAACTCAAGAATCATTTAATTCACACAATAATCATACTGTTTTCTTAATACTAGAAAAAAATCATCAGAATAACAGTCTACAATAAACTTTCAAATATCAAGTTTTATCACATCTTCTAATTAGAATTCTTGTGGGAACAAACTTCCTGAGATACCATGGAAACGCCAGTTAACAATTTTTAATTTATTGATATATTGCGTCATTAACTGACTCTTATAGGTCATTTACATATCCCAGCTGCATAGCAATTAATACCTAATACTTCTGGACGTCTGTCCAGTCTGTCACATAATACTTGTTACCCTGCTTGCAAATATTCCGGTGTTTCAATTTCTTTTACCCTGGTTATAAAATCATTTAGAACGCCTCATTTTTTTTCTTTCTTGATTTCGCAAAGGAGAATTATAGAACTGTTTCTCAAATCCACAAGCAAAAACATCAACATAGTAAAAAACTTAACAAATAAAGAAAGGAAATAGGAAAATGAAAGAAACCTAATAAATAATCTTGCTATATCACTTATTTGTAGTTTGGATTTGTTAATGGTATATTTTTCATAACTGGTTTTAATTTCATATTTTTAAACAATTGTTTTATTTTTGTTTAAATCTTTTCAAAAAGTTACATTTTCAGTTCAAAATATCAAGGAAAACCGTATCTGAATACGTTTTTAGATTTCGTGTGTTAGATTTTTTTCCAAATGTCAGATCTGGACGAAGTTCGATTAGAGACTGTCAGTAATGACATTGATAATGTTCCAGTAAATGAAGACAATTCAGATATAAATGAGGATGAAGTCAATACCAATGAGGATTTACAAAGTCAAGAGATTACTAACGAGGAAGATCAAAGTGAAGTAGCAGAAGTTGAAGGCGAACAGGACGAAGGCGAAGCAGAAAATGTAGAAGAAGAAGATGTAGAAGAAGAGGAATCTGAAGAGGAAGAGGAATCTGAGGAGGAAGAGGAATCTGAGGAGGGAGAGGAAGAGGAATCTGAGGACCAATCTGACGGAATTGATGAGGCTGTGGAAGTAGCAATGAATGAAGAAAATGAAATTAATGCTACAGTAGGTGCCGAAGAGGAAGAAGCTGCTCAGGTTGCTATCGATGCTGCACATGAAATTACCCTTGAAGCAATCAATGGTGCACACCTTTTGGTTGATCCAAAAGCCGCTGCAAATATAAAGTCTACTTATACTTTAGTTATTGATACTTTGAAGCTTGTGTTAAGCAATAAGGAAATCAAAAAATATCCTAAGGCTCAGAAAGAAGCTGAAAGAACACTCTCCAAATTAGAAAACACTTTGAAACAAACAAATAACGATCCAAAAACTTTCGATTCAATACAAGTCTTTGAAGCCATTAGAGCCTGTTGTAGAACTGATTTTCACAAAATTCAATTGATTGCTTTAGACTGTTTATCTAAACTATTTTCGTTTAAAACTTTGAATGAATCTCTTTTAGTTAATCCCGTCGACTGTCAAGCCAGTAATGACCAAGTTCAAACAACTGATGCTAGTGGTGTTACACCACCTCCAAAGCAAAAATTAGTCGATGCTGCTATTGATACTATATCTGATTGTTTCCAGGGTGAAAGCACCGACGAAAAAGTTGAACTGCAGATTGTGAGCGCATTATCAAGCTGTATACTTTCCGAGACATCTGAATCTCTATGCCATGGTGCTTCTTTATTGAAAGCAATTAGAACAATTTACAATATTTTTATATTTTCTCTCAACTCTTCAAATCAAGGGGTTGCTCAAGCTACACTTATCCAAATAGTCACATCCATGTTCGATAAAATCGATTTATCAAAAAGTAAAAGTGAAGAAGATGATACTACTAACACTTCAAAGCCGGATATAGTCATCGATTCTGTTTCAAGGGACAATGAGGAAGACGCAGAGTATTTAACTATTAATAATATTGCTCATTTAAACGAAGAAGCTGAACGTATTGCTGTAGATCAAGAAGATATTGATTCTTTTTCTAATTCAACACCACTTGATAGTAAAGAAATGGCCATAAAAGATGCATTTCTCATATTCAGAGCCATGTCTAAAATTTCAGCAAAACCACTAGAATCTGATTTAGATATGAGATCTCATGCAGTCAGATCGAAACTTCTGTCTTTGCATATAATCCACTCGTTAATTAATGATCACATTGATGTATTTTTGTCGAAATCCACTTATTTACCAGGCAGCGATCGTATGTTACTAGTCGATGCCATTAGACAATACTTATGCGTTTCTATTACTAGAAATGCAGCATCTCCGATATCCCCAGTTTTTGAAATCACGTTGGAAATAATGTGGCTGTTAATTTCTCATTTAAGGGCGCAGTTTAAAAGGGAAATTCCAGTTTTTTTGATTGAAATCTATTTTCCCATTTCAGAACTAACAACCTCTACTAATCACCAGAAGAGATATTTTTTACATGTAATTCAACGATTATGCAACGATCCAAGGACATTGATCGAATTTTATTTAAATTACGATTGTAATCCTGGAATGCCTAACTTAATGGAACTGATGCTAGAGTATTTATCGAGATTAGCCATTACTAGAGTTGATATTACTTCAACCCAAAAAGGATATTACCAAGATCATTTGTCTAAGCCTTTGGCCACCTATGACTTGAATCAACTACCATTATTATCAATATCTAATTTATCTTCATACCAAGACACCAATCAAGCAGCTTTAGGATACCCAATCGAATATGCTTTAAAGATTGCAGCATTGAATTCAATTGTTTCTGTTTTGAAATCATTAAGTACGTGGGCTCACAGAGCTCTAAAACCAATGTCTTCAATACTCAATAAAAACAATACTCGTAAAAGCCATTCTTCATCAATAACATCATCAATACATGAAAGACGCACATCAACATTACCATCCAGCAACAGTATATCAAGCTCATTAAATGATAATTTACAAGATGTCGATGATCCAACCCAGTTTGAAAACTTAAAATTGCGTAAGATACAGTTATCGGATTGTATAAGAATATTTAATTCTAAACCTAAGAGAGCTATTCCGGCATTAATAGAAAAGGGTTTCATAGAAGATGATTCTCCGAGCAGCATTGCAAAGTGGTTATTGAATACGGAAGGATTAGACCTTTCTAAAGTTGGTGACTTTTTAGGTGAAGGTGACACTGAGAATATTGCTATTATGCATGCATTCGTTGATGAGTTCGAATTTACGGGGTTGTCTATTGTTGATGCATTACGTGACTTCTTACAAAAGTTTAGACTTCCTGGTGAAGGTCAAAAAATCGATAGATTTATGTTAAAATTTGCTGAAAGATATGTGGATCAAAATCCTGAAGTATTTTCCAAAGCTGACACTGCGTATGTTTTATCATATTCATTAATTATGCTGAACACAGATTTACATTCTGCTCAAGTGAAAAATAGAATGACTCTAAAAGAATTTTTAGAAAACAATGAAGGAATTGACAACGGAAATGATTTACCTGAAGAGTTTATGGTAGGATTATTTAATGAAATTGCAAATAATGAAATTAAATTACTTTCAGAACAACATCAAGCATTGCTAAATGATGATTCTAATCTAGTCCAACACCAGCCTTCTGCATTCAATTTTTTCAGTTCTAGGGATTTAGTTAGAGAAGCTTATATGCAAGTTTCGAAAGAAATTTCCTCTAAGACCGAATTAGCTTTCAAAAATTTGAGTAAATCAAGAGCTGATGATTCATTTGATGTTTATTATGCTGCTTCTCATGTTGAACATGTCAAATCTATTTTCGAGAACTTGTGGATGTCTTTTTTGGCTGCGTTAACCCCACCATTCAGAGATTATGATGATCTTGAAACAACGAATAAGTGTTTAGAGGGTTTAAAACTATCAATCAGAATCTCTTCTATCTTTGGAATAGATTTTGCAAGAAAATCATTTGTGGGTGCTCTAGTTCAATTTTGTAATTTACAAAATTTAAGAGAAATTAAATTAAAAAATGTTAATGCAATTATCGTTTTGTTAGAAGAAGCTTTGTCAGAAGGTACATTTTTCAAGGAATCATGGAAAGATGTTTTACTGGTTGTCTCTCAAGTTGAAAGGTTGCAATTAATTTCTAAAGGTATTGACAGGGACACTTTGCCAGATGTTGCACAGGCTCGTTATACAAATCACAGATCGTCAATCGATTCAACGAGATCTGCTGCAAATGCTTCAATATTTGATATGTGGTCAAAAAAAGCTACCCCAACGGAGATTGCTCAAGAAAAACATCATAGACAAAAACTTTCCACTGAAATATCGAAATATATTTCTTCTAGTGAGTTAGTTGTTTTAATGGATAATATCTTCACTAAAAGTGCCGACTTACCTGGTGATGCCATTATTGATTTTATCAAAGCTTTGACTGACGTATCTCTGGAGGAAATCGAATCTTCCCAAGACGCTTCTACACCAAGAATGTTTTCATTACAAAAAATGGTAGATGTATGTTATTACAATATGGACCGTATTAAAGTTGAATGGACTCCTATGTGGGCAGTCATGGGAAGAGCTTTTAACAAAATTGCAACGAACGCTAACCTAGCTGTTGTATTTTTTGCAATCGACTCTTTACGTCAATTATCGATGAGATTTTTAGATATCGATGAATTATCTGGTTTCGAATTTCAAAGTGACTTTTTGAAACCTTTCGAATACATCATCCAAAACTCAGGTAATATTGAAGTTCAAGAAATGGTTATTGAATGTTTCCGTAACTTTATTTTAACTAAATCTGAAAAAATCAAGTCAGGTTGGAAACCTATTTTAGAATCATTGCAATATGCTTCTCAATCACCCCACGAAAGCATTGTTCAAAAAACTTATTTATTAGTTAGCAATGATATTGTTAACAACAATTTTGAAAGTGTGTTTTCACAAGATGAGTCTTTTAGTGAATTGAATAATGTTTTCAGAGAAATTTCTAAACATAAAAAGTTTCAAAAATCATCTTTGCATGCATTAGAAACCTTACAAAAAACCACAGAAAAAGTAGCAAATATATGTTTTGCTAAGGAAGATGATCCAAAGTATGACTACTATCAACAATTATTACGAGGAAAGGACATATTCCAAGATATTTGGTTTCCTATGTTATTCTGTTTTAATGACACCATTATGACTGCTGAAGATTTAGAAGTTAGATCCAGAGCATTGAATTATTTATTTGATTCTTTGGTATCTTTCGGTAAAAATTTCGATGTAGAGTTTTGGGAAAAAATTTGCACTAAATTGCTATTTCCTATATTTGGCATATTATCTAAACATTGGGAAGTTAATCAATTTAATAGTCACGATGATTTAAGTGTATGGTTATCCACTACCTTGATTCAGGCCTTGAGAAATTTAGTTGCGCTGTTTAATCATTATTTTGAAGCATTAAACAACATGCTGGATGGCTTTTTAGGGCTACTCGTATCTTGTATTTGTCAGGAAAATGATACCATTGCTAGAATTGGTAGATCCTGTTTACAAGAATTAATATTGCAAAATGTTTCCAAGTTTGAAGATTCTCATTGGGAAGAAATTGGTGAAGTTTTTGAAAAGTTGTTCGAACTAACTACTGCAAGTGAACTATTTGAATATGACCCATTGAAACGCGGTAGAAAGCCTTCATACACTAATCCTAAGGCTGAAGAAAATATTGACGATACAATTGAAAGAGCTAATCAAGAAGAAGCTAGTGAAGATGTTGGCAATAATAGTATTAATGACGATGAAGAAACTGAAGCTCATAGCACTTCTATAATCTCTAATGGAGATAAAGAACCGGTAATCGAAAACATTCCGAAAACTTTGTCGACAACAAAATATGTCGAAGAAGTACGTAGCAGATTATTTGTAAAGAATTCAATTGTTGTCAAGTGCGTTTTACAATTACTGATGATTGAATTAATAAGTGATTTATTTGACAATGAAAATTTAATTAGTTATATCCCATTGAAACAATCAATGAAATTGGCAACCATTTTAGAGAAATCTTATGAATTTGCTCGTGATTTCAATGCCGATTATGAATTGAGAACAAGATTGGTGGAAGCTCGTGTAGTTGATAAAATTCCAAACCTGTTGAAACAAGAAACTAGTGCTGCAGCCGTTCTGATCAACATATTTTTTATGTTGTACTTGAATGATGATGACAAAAAACCCGAGTTAATCGATCGTTTGATTTCTATAAGTACAGACGTCTTGAAAAATTACGTTGAATTAGATGACAGAACCATGGAACGTAGTATAAAGTCGTGGCGCCCCGTTATTGTTGAGATTTTACAAGGTTATTATGAATTTGATGATGAAGATTTCCGTAAATATTGTTCATCCATTTACTCATTGGTTATTCAAGTGTTAGACAAGACAGTACCATCTGATCTCAGATCAGCTATTAAACTATTTTTAACAAGAGTAGGTGAGTTGTATTTGAACCAAGAATCTAATTAAAAAGTCAAAAACCATTAAGTTAAGTTATTAATCACCAATTACTTAACATGTATATATCTATTGTATATTACGTATTATTTTAATACATATTGCATTAAAATATTAGAAAATTATCTCCCAACTCTTCCATTCAATTATGCAGTAGTTTTTTTCTATCATTAACAAAAGAACTACTACAACCGTACACACATAAACAATAAAAACCAAAAAGAGTAGATTAATGGTCATTATTCATAATGTATATACAGTTTTTCATGGAAGTTGGAGGAAGACGTAACCGACAAATTCCACTACACCTAGTTGTTCCAATTACAGATACTAAGTTCATTTTTAGTTTCTTATTTTCTTATTCAGTTGCATCATTCACATCACAAACAAAGCAATCAATATAAAAAACAGTATATCAAAATTTTTAAAAGAAATAAGCTCGGAATTTCTATTATACATCAATATTGATTTCTTATTCAGAACCATTCACAGTATATCCAAATCAAAATTGCAAATAACGTTTTCTACTCCGAGAAATTTATTATCTTAAAAAAGCTATCAATAATTTTTCATTTGAGAGAAATTTGGCTCTAAATACAATCCAAAGCATCAGCGTATATAACTCAAGTATTTGACAGGGCTAAAAAGTGTTATGGGTTTTCATTTCTGTATTCAAAGGTATTTAACAAAACACTTTGTTAACTCGCTAGTTGTGCAAGAGGTAATTAAAAACAGCACAAAAACTAGTTGGAAAAAGTAACCATTAAGAACGTTAAATAACATCATACCTATAAACAATACAACAACAAACAGACAATTGAGTAGTTTGGTTACATTTCCCAACAACGTTTGCTTTTAACGACTTGCACTAACACCTCACCTCGTCACTCTTTCTCTCTCTGTTTCTTCAACTCTCTCTCTATATATCGCAGGGTTTTGAGGACATCAGGCATCAATTATTTACATATCCAAATCGAAAGAAGAAACAAAAAAAGAATTAGAAATTCGCTCGAAAAAAAATTCGAAATGAACCAAAAGTCTCAGAGAATTGTGCAGAATTTGGAGTACAGAGGTCCTCAATCTCGATGAAATCAACTTTGAAATTTCACTTTGGTAACAGTGAAATAAAGTAATGATGTAGACTGAGTTATGTACTGATATATACACCTATACAAATACGTATGTTGAAGCACCAGTGGGCCTGTTAGGAAAGAAACAACTTGAGCTACAATTGCTATGAAAGAAGACAAAGTGAGTGCGAGAGGTATTTGCCTTTTTTACTTGATGTACTTCAAATCAATTGTACTAGTATGATTAAGTTGCATCAGTATCAAGTGGTTTGTAATGAAGTACTAGCTAGGTGTTATAGAATTGCGTTTCTTGTCCAAACTTATTCAGCTTTCTTTTTATCGTTAGGAACTGAAAAATAGAGTTGAAGATTGATTTAAGAAGAAAATGGACTAGTACATGAATTCATTAATTGTTAAGAATACATACTTTTGTTCTGCAGATGTTTCAATATTTTCCTTTTGAATTAGCAACATGAATTTGTTAAGTCCCTCTACTATCAATTTCGTAAATTTTGTGATATCGATTTTTAATATGAGCCTTTCTTAGTTTAGTCTAGTATTTTCATTGGAACAGTATTTATAGGTTAAGTGATCACATCCACCAACATTACCCAAATATCATCGTATCTTGCACGCTCATTACATGAGTTGAGTGAAGCTCCAAAGTATGTTAATTAACAAATAGCATTGATAATTTTTTTTTTTCTGATTAAAAAGAAATAATATATAACTCTAGAATCAATTATAACTTGTTTAGTTGATATATATGCATTTTTTATTCAACAATTTAAAAAAATATATATAAAAGTGGTATTTACGAAAGGCTATATGTATTCTGTATTAAATAATTTCTTTTCAATACCCATTCAGATTATTTTATTTAGGTAATTATTTTTTTCCACTATCTGCTTTCTTTATTTCATAATAAAACAAAAACACGTAAATTGAAAAGTGTGAAATTGACTATCTCCTTATTCTTTATATCTAACTTTAATATTAGTCATAAACGGATCTATATCTGGAAAACATAATGACAAATATAATATCGGATTCATTTCAAATGACCGGCAACCACGAGGATCACAATAGTCATTCTCACAATCAGCATCACCACCACCATCACCACCAGCATCACCACCATCATCATAATCAAAGTCCTACTGGTGATGGTACAACAGTGAAATCCAAAAAGTCTTTTTTGAGTATGCTAAATTTAAATGGAAGAAGAAATTCAATTTCTTCAATTATGACTCAAAGCTCTACTAATTCTTTTGATTATACTTCCTCTCCTGAAACTGCTGATGATAGTGATTACCAAAATTCGAATTCCAATCATACCACTAATACCATTTCGAATAATATGGTGAATAAAAACAATAATATCGATGCTGTAAATATAGTAACAGATAGTAATAATGCAAATTTCATAATTACTAGCTCGTTATCACCAACTTCAGGCCAAAAAAAAAGTTCCAGCTCAATGGCAGATCTTAAGAGGTTTTTCAGATCACCAATTGCAAAAAAGAAAAAACAACTTAATATGCATGGATCACCAACAATCATAACAAGTACAGAACATGTTACAAACTTGCCCCATCACAATAATGTACATGCCAATATTAAGAATAATGATCACCATACATCCTCGAGAAAACTTCCTAATGGCCAAGTCGAGAATCGAAGCATTATTAATTCTATTTCTCCAAATAACCAAAGAAATGTACAGCACAAAGCACATACACAATCCGCAATACCGCCAACTGTAGAATCTTCTTTATCACTTTCTAACAAAGCTGATATATTTCATGATGATTCCATTTTAGTGCAAAAATATGGTAAATTTGGAAAGTTATTAGGGTCTGGTGCTGGTGGTTCTGTCAAAATTATCAATAGACCTTCTGATGGGGCCACTTTTGCCGTGAAAGAATTCAGACCTCAAAAACCAAAAGAAAGTGACAAAGAATATCATAAAAAATGCACAGCAGAGTTTTTAATTGGTTCCGTTTTACATCATCCAAATATCATCAACACCTTAGACATTTTTATAGATTACCACAACCATAGATATTTTGAAGTCATGGAATACTGCCCTGTTGATTTTTTTGGAGTAGTTATGTCTGATAAAATGTCCAGAAATGAGATTAATTGTTGCATCAAACAACTAGCCGAAGGTGTTAAGTACTTACATGATAAAGGTATGGCTCATCGAGATTTAAAATTAGATAATTGTGTTATGAGCAATCAAGGTATTCTAAAAATTATTGATTTTGGAAGTGCAGTTGTGTTCAGTTATCCATTTGAAAAAGAATATGTGATGGCACATGGTATTGTTGGAAGTGACCCATACCTTGCCCCTGAAGTTTTAACATCTCCGAATAACTATGATCCTCAATCTGTTGATGTCTGGTCAATAGCAATAATATATTGTTGTTTAATGCTCAAAAGATTTCCTTGGAAAATTCCAAATACAGAAACAGATGAAAATTTTAGATTATTTAGCTTACCAGATGAAGTAGAACATAACTATTTAGCATCAGCCAGAAACCACGAACTTTTAATTAGAGAAAGATTAATCGCTAAAAAGTTACAACAGCAGGGAATTGTGGCCGAACAGCAACATTGTTTACCGACTCCTCAACAGACCCAGCAACAAAATGAAAATATTTACGTATCTTCGCAACAACCTAATATTAATAACAATGGCGAACAAGAACAATTGGTGCAACAGCAGCGTGAAACACAACAAATTGGCAGAAATAAAAACTCCGCTAACAGAAAAATGGAAGGTCCTTACCGTTTGATGAAATTACTTCCACATGCATCGAGACCAATTCTATCCAAAATGTTAAAAATAGATCCAACAGAGAGAGCAACATTGAAAGATGTTTTTGCGGATGAATGGTTTTCAAGTCTTGGTTGCTGTACTGAGACTACTAATAAAGATATTATCAGATCACCAGGTCATCATCACACAATTGTTTTGGATCAAGATGGCCAAATCCAGGAGTACAGGATATAGCGTTGAACGTTATCAAGCATTGTTATCTTGAGTATCTATTTCATGATATTATTGAAATAATCTTTTGTGAATATATCACTTATTTGACTTCTATTTTGTAGTATTTATAATTTTTGCATGGCATTTAACTTTAAAGAAAAAACATTCTCCTTATGTTTCAACTGATTATTAATTTTTATATTATTATCTTATAATATTCATATAGTTCATATTCATATATTTACATATGTATACATCAGAAAATTTGATGAGCGCTTCATATAATGATTGATAAATTCTCTTTATTAACAAGTGTTCCATTCATCGTGCCAGGGTTATTGAAAATTGAAATATTAAACACACCCCATTTTTGACTAAATAGCAAGTTTGAATTTCCTTCACTTAATATTTTTTTGCTGGCGTTATTCATTGGCATTATAACTTGATCAAATCTATAAGACCAATAAACTATTAAACGCCACATTAATACATCTCTTCCAGTTTGATCATTCACCATTTTGTTCAAGTCTTCGTCATGAGTGTATAGTTTCCTGAAAAGAATCATATTGACCAATTCTTCATAACTTATCTTTGTTACCTTTTCATTAGAAAATATATGTTGAAGGATAAACCAATCATCAACAAAGGTGTGTTGATATAGCCGCACTAAAGTTTCTGCAGGTATCGAATAGTTTTTTGCTAGTTTACATATGGCCAGTTTCCATCTTGGAATATAAATGTTTGATAATTTTCCACTAAGGTGCTTAAAGACCACTTCTGGTGGTGAAGTATAAGGTGATGAATACTGTTTATTTGATTCATTATTCTTATATTTTAATTTGGAATTTTTAACATTTAGCACTGACAAATGCTTGAATCCACTAGGAGTTAAACAATTATATGGAACGATTCTAGGAAATAAGTAACAAATAATGGCGGTCATTTCTTCAAAGATTAAAGCAATAACAAAAAAAGATGGTAATTTCCAAACTTCTTTTCTTCTGTAATATTCAATGAATTCTTTTCTGGATATAGGAAGTGATCTCATTGTGTCTTGCTTTAATTTTATAAATTCAATTTTATTTATTTCAATGTCATGGAATAATTTTGTGACTAATTCATTATTTATTTTATCTTCAATTTTTTTTGTTGTATTTTTTGTTTCCTTGTATACTTTTATTGTATTTTGCATACCATCTCTATAAAATTTCATTAAGTGAACACCTGCTCGAACCCATTTCATTATTGGTTTACGCCAAGCACCTATTCTTTTGTCGATATCAACATCTTCGAATATCTGTTGTTTTGGAAATATAGTTCTTGGTAAAGAACGTACCGAGTTCAAATTTTCAGTCACCTCTTCTTTATATGCATCCACAGATTTAAATTTACCGTTCATATATGCATCTCTTAAATATCTCAAAGTTTCATTACTTTCTACAGACTTTTGGAAATTTTCCTTCGTGGTTATATCAATAAATGTTGTTTGAGAATAAAGTCTAAAACCATACAGATTAGTTGCTTGAAAATTATTTAGCAGTCCTGGCCGCATAATTTGCCTTTGGTAGATCATTATCTCTTATTTAAGTTAGTTTCTTGTGTAGAATTATTCTTAAGTTTAAAAGTTGAAAACCCAAAGGGTGCTTTCGGGGGTATATTGATAACTTCTGGATATTTGTTGAAATATGATAGTATTCTAGAAATAAAGAGCAAGTAGGTATCAATTATTTACCTTTAGTCAACTATCGAAAGATATACTTTTCCGTTAATTGAATTTGATTTTGTTCGATGTAGACTTTCCAGTTAATGTCAAAACTGTTCAGTTTATATATGTTTCGGCCTTTGAGCAAGATCGATTGATATAACCATATCTAGCTAGTCATTATAAATTTCACTTAATTTAGACAAAATTTACACATTAATATATCAAAATTAAAAAGCTGGTAGTATTATAGTCAATTATATATTATTATATCTTGGGCATTTCTTTTTTAAATATTTTATGTAATTGCTACTTTCAGTTTGTGAGGTTAGTCGCATTTCCTGGCGGCAACAACACTATGGAGAGTTATCATGTATCTTTTTTGTTTATTTTTTGGAGTTTAATAAGGTTGTTGCAGATTCTAGAATTTCTTTAGCAGTATCCAATGATTCAGGTCCATCATATTTGGTAACAAATTCTTCTAAATTATCTTTAAACTCACCAATTTTTTTGTACATTGTAGGTAATAATCTTTGAGTATCTTCCAAGACTTCGACTTGTTTTTTCAAGTCATATGGATCAGTTGTCGTATCATTCTTTAGTTTTTCAACATGCTCAGATTGTTCTACCAGCTCTTGCTGATAGAAGCTTTCTTCTTTAATCAATCTTTGCAAAGCTTTGACTTTTATTTCTAATTGCGTTGGTGCCATTGCTGATAGTAGATTTCGTTGTTTGCCGATTTAAAATTAAAAGGATTTCAGTGTCAAAAAAGTTGATCTCTTGAATGATTTGTTTATTTAAGCAAATGACATTAATTGTTCAAACCCTAATAAAGTAAACCTGTTATCTACTCAACTGTATTAATGTTTTGAAGTTATAAATACTTTTTACACCGAGTGAACTTCCTTGAGAGCGCGTTTTATGATGCTTGACAAAAGTCTTCGAAAGTTTCGATACTAATGAAGAACTATGTGTTCCTTTACATGAATTAATGACAATTTTAATGTTCTAGTGGATTTTACCATCCACTAATCATCAATAGTCAAGCATCAAAGACTGAGTTTTTCTAGAATTGAAGAAAAATCTTTCCAACTAACATATTTCACTAACTTACAAAAAATTACTTTTGACATGGCTTTATTTGTTCTAAGCTGCTTAATTAGTTAATTATATATATTTATGCTAGTGGATATGCATCATTAATAAATGTTCATGATCTCATACTGTCTCTAAGTTTCACTTGGTTTGGTACGAATTAAATGCTATTTATTTCATGTTACCGTTAGAGAACAGTGTAAATACTACTAGACTGTGAAAATGTCCTAGTTGATGCAGTTTCTATATCTAGTTTTATGTTATCAATTTTCTCCTGTAGTATTCTCAAAGAGTCGTCAAATTGATCTATATTTGATTGCACAGATATATTTTTTCTACCAAGCAGTTCAATTTCATTACCGCCCATTTCTCCTTTGCTTTCAATATCAAACTCATCACTCCATTGAAAAATCTTTGGATTGATCGTCGTCAGGTGGATTTTAATTGGATCTAAAGTTCTGGCTGGTTTCATTTCCACTTTCCTATTGCTTATAGAAGGTACGATAGAGTCAGCATCAGAAAATTCATTTCCTGAAGAACTCCAATTATCAGAACTACTATTTCCTGTGTACTCAGGACTAGACATAAGTTTGTCCAAATTAGGAGCCGTGCCTGCAGTTTCGTATCTTTCCAAAGCAGGTAGACTGTCAATTGACAAAAGATCATGATCACCTTTGATGATTTTTGGAGTTGTGAAACAGTCATAACTCTTTTTTGCAGGAGCATTGTTATCCAATTTGAATATGACATTATCTATTTCATTTTTCAAGTTATTCGGTTTATTGTCGTAGTCATTTTCATAATATTTCAGTATTTGATCTATCAGTTCATCACTTTTAGTTTTCATCATGGAGTTGTTTTCCATATTGTTTATAGTGTTTTCCTTTGCACAAAAGGGTAGATCGGGTGCAACCACTGGCATCACGATTGGGTCTTTGTATACTTCTGTATTTATCTGAACAGAACCGGATGATATGGTTCTAAAATCTTTTTCAAGTTGAATTGGTGGAACTGGACGAGCAGAATATGTACTTACTAAATCACCAGCTTCAACATCTTCTTCTTTCAAAATTTCAAAATTTGAAATGTGACGAGTATATCCACTTCTGTTCTTGGGTTTCTTTTCACTATCTTTTTTGTTTTGGAAATCTCTCAAGAACAACTCGGGAACTGATGATAATCTTTTTTTGATGTTGATTGTGCCACCAAATTTTCTTGATAATTTAACATTTTTCGAATCCAAGCAATAGACATTGTCATCATTGTTATGTGATGGAACAGGAGGAAGATTTAACAAATCTTGACTAGTTAAAGTCAAAGATGCGGGTCTTATGAAGTCCACATCTTTTTCAATTTTTTGACCAAAATACTTAATACGCATATTTTAGTTTGATTGTGTTCTTTTCTTTGCAATTCTCTGGGGGGAGGGGGGGCTCTAAAGATAGTTTAACTAAACAAAATAATATGAGCTAAATTAAGGCTAAGTATGCTTCAAAATAATATCAACTATTCAAATTCAACACAGTTGTGAAGAAACAAAGACACTTCATAAACGCACACTCCAATGTATATCTTCATGATTATATATGAATACAAATCTGTGTCTTTTCAGACATGAAAGATAGAAAAGACAACATCGTTTTTCATGCTGGGTTCTATGAAACACCAACTCACAATAACAGTATCTATAGTAAGCATGAAAATTTGATTTACCAAGAATTACGAACTTCAAAGTATCGTTAATGTTCCACCTTCAAGTTTACGTATGTGCTCTCTTCTCATGAGCACTGACCCAACAAATACATCGATTGCACTGAATTTAACCTCATTGCTCATTGGGTTTCATCTCATCTCATCTCATCACATTACCTTTTTCCATAAAAAGAAACGAAACCCAGCATTTTGATTTTTTTTTTACGCTGGGTTTTTGCCTCTTCGCACTGAACTCGACGTGGAGCGTCCCTGAATTTCTGCCCACCGAACGTATTCGGGATGGGCATCTTTGCGGGCCGCTCATCTTTTATTACCCACTTCGGCTTTAACAACTCCCCAATTGAGTAATTTTTCGTTCGGTGCTTTGTGGCACAAAGCGGCTGGTAGCGCCGTCAAAACGTTCGACTCTTTACAAAATCTTGATAGCAGAATGTCAGTCTTTTGGACCTATGAGCCCCTCCCCCCCAAACCCCCATTGTCAGACCAATGATTAACCAACAGGAAACTTGAACTTATCGGCTTGAGTTTGTGGGTCTCATGGTACTTTTGAACTTGAAACACTTTGATTAATAGAAATTAAGTCAATCCATTTGATGAATACGGTAGACATGTATTCCAAAGAGTTGACATGCACGCATACATACATACATACATACACACATACATAAAGATATATAATTGAGTTATTGGAATTGGCATGATATATATCTTCTACCGTACACAATTGCGTTTGTCACCGATACACCAGTTAGTAACAATGGCCAAACCCTGCCGTATCGTAACGCTTTGAGGGAGCCTCTAGACGAGGTTATCAAGTATAGTGTTGACCAGGCAGACGTGAACCCGGATCCATTTTCAATGTCTTTATCAATCAGCATACCTGTTCCCATTGCAAGTGTTAACCCAAATAAATAACATGATTTGTTCGTGGGTCCAATGTATTTTGTGTTGTAGATGTAGTTTTTAACAGAGCTTGTCACTGAAGAATTTATTACATCAAAATTCTTAATGTATGAAGGTGATATTGTTGCTGGGGATATAATTGGTGTAGTCAATAGCATCAATGATTGTATACCCGATAAGTATGGTGTTTTGGATAATTCGTTAAAATTGGTACTGTTCATCTTGTTAAAAACCGAATTATTTGATTTTAATTGTACTTACTTGCTACTTCTCTGTCTTACAGTAAACAAAAACCTAGAGATAAATTTTTATACTTTAAATATTTTATTCATTTATATATATATGTTATTAAATAATTGTTTTATCTAATTTTTGAAATTTTATACACACATATATATATAAAGCTTAATATTACAACCGACATTAAAAGTAAAACCCGAAATGAATTATATAGTGAATCAATTTTTTATTGTTTTGTTTTCTTGAAAAAAATAAAAATAACATGAATGAATAATGGAAAATATATTAAAATTATGATCTTTCACCTCTTAATCTTCTAGCCAACTTGATATCTTTCTTTTGGATAGTAACTCTCTTAGCGTGAATAGCAGCCAAGTTAGTGTCTTCAAATAAGGAAACTAAGTAAGCTTCAACAGATTCTTGTAAGGCACCGATAGCAGAAGATTGGAATCTCAAATCAGTTTTGAAATCTTGAGCGATTTCTCTAACTAATCTTTGGAATGGTAATTTTCTGATTAATA
>JAKTPK010000143.1:50955-83037 GCA_030557565.1 Tetrapisispora arboricola | reverse complement strand
GCTAATTGTTTTCTTGGGGCTTTACCACCAGTGGATTTTCTAGCTGTTTGCTTAGTTCTAGCCATTGTGTTTGATTTTTTATGCTTTAGTGGTTTTATTACGTAACGTAAACATGAAATAAACAAAATGATTTTAAATATAAATGTGTTAGGATTAAATATTTTTCAAAATTGTTTCAAGTCATGGCTTATTTATATATCATTTCTGAACACAAAAAAACTAACTAAAAAATGGTTTCTTCCTTTAGTTGGAATAATTTTTGTTTACGTTACAAAGTGTACTGCTGTTTTCCTCCATGCACGAATACCCATATATTTGGAACAGTTCGCTTTCTAATTAACGAATGTTCTGATTCTTTCTCATCATTTAAAAGCAAGCTCAAGAGAAAGTTTAAAAGGCGTTCTGAGCTCTAACAAATTATCAAAATCGTGTTTAGAATCGTGTTCAGAATGACTTGAAATGTGGTGGTAAGTATATACTGACTTCATAAGATTCTATTTGCAACAACAAAATACATACTTAGTAGCACCAGGTTTCTCGTGAGGGCAGTTCGTTACAGGCAGAACCAACCTCAGAATAAACGCGAAATTGTTGGCACAGCTACGTCTTTCTTGATAGTACCGAAAATTTCGCCTTTGTTTTGAAATTTAGAGAACCGAGAAACATACGAACAAATTATCTTTCGAGTTCTACAAAAAACTGTTTCTTAGTGCTGAAAATTTCGCACCTAGCATTGAAACATACATTTGAAAAGTAAAAAAAAAAGTGAACGTAGTTGAAAATTTCAAAAATCGTTTCTTAATTATGAATAGATGACACGACTTGTTTGGGACACACTATTTTACAGCTTGGCCGTTAATTATTTCTCATGATTATAGTATGTTTTATTGATAGTTTGAATTATTTTTATCAGATAGATGGAAACGAAAAACTCTGCAAACAATAATGACTATTTTGGCCATAGTGCGAAAATAGATTCGTTAGGCTATTTGGAATGTAAATAGAAAACAAGATTTGATTTTATTTTTATTCTTAGTCAGAAATTGATTATATATAAAGACCAGTTTTCAGTTCTGAAAATACAAAATTATATCTTTTATCAAAATTTTAATTACCTTCCAATTTTTACTTGTTAGAGAATTTCAAAAGAGTAAGAAAGTTTGTTTTAATAACTAACACTAATAACAAATACATATAAATAAATAATAATGTCCGGTAGAGGTAAAGGTGGTAAAGGTTTAGGTAAAGGTGGTGCTAAGAGACACAGAAAGATTCTAAGAGATAACATCCAAGGTATTACCAAGCCAGCTATCAGAAGATTAGCTAGAAGAGGTGGTGTTAAGCGTATTTCYGGTTTAATTTACGAAGAAGTCAGAGCTGTTTTAAAGACTTTCTTAGAATCTGTTATCAGAGATGCTGTCACTTACACTGAACACGCTAAAAGAAAGACTGTTACTTCTTTAGATGTTGTTTATGCATTAAAGAGACAAGGTAGAACCTTATATGGTTTCGGTGGTTAAACATTTATCAGATTGTAATGTTTTCGCTGAATTTTCAGTAATACCTTTTTTTATTCATGTTTCATAAATATTTTGGGATGGGGTTTTTTAATAATGTTATCTTTTTTGTATAAAATTTTTACAACTTATTTAATGTAAGTATTTAAGAAGATCAATGATCTTCTCAATGTATTATTTTTTAATTTATCATTTTTTTTTATAATTTCGAAATTTTTAGCATCTTTTCAAAAGGTCCCTTAATGCTGTATTAAACTTATATGCAGTGATTATCGATTTTACTTATATTTGTTAAACTAGGTCTATAATTGTGTGGGTAAAAGTTTACGTTTCGTGCTGTAGAATTCCTCAGCATAACTCATGTATATATCTTTGAGATCTTTTGAGACTTTGAACTCATTTCCATCAATACTTCTGTCGCCTAAATTTGTTTCTGGGTCAGCAAATGACATCTCAAACCATTTATACATACAAACATAAGCAGTATCCTCAACATCAATAGTTCTCGGACATGTACACCTACACCCGCTTCCATTCGAATGTCCTTTATCGTATCTATGGAATATGCTTCTTTCGTGTCTCTTTGTGTACTCTTCGTATGATAATTGGCCTTTCCCAACTTCGGATGTAACATAGTTTTTGGGACAATGTTGGATTTCCCCATGTCGGTAACCAATATCCCTGAAATAATGGACATCATCAAAATTCAAAACAAGAGAAAGGCCCAATGAATGTACTGGAGCATCCCCCCATCTCTCTTTCCAAAAACCATGATTTTCTTCCAAAAATTTGAAATAATTTTGATATACTTCGTTTTTGTATATGTCCAATTTAGCAATCTCAAAGTTACTCCAAAAGTGGCATAAATTATAACCCTGGTTATCAAACTTTTCTTCTTGCAATGGAATAATTGATTTAGCCTTCTTGATCAACATTTTCAGTCCATTTTTGTCATTTTTATTTTCTGTTAACAAATAGTCAATACCAACTTCCTGAGGTACTTTAATTGCAATATCATCATCATGGTTGATGAATTCGTCATATTCGGGATACTTTTTGTCATCTATTATTTTATAGTTTTTAACAAATAACTTCCAAAGAGATCCAACTTTAATTTTATTCTGTTTGATAAATAATTTTGTGTATCTGAATAAGTTTGGCACAGTATAGTACAATTCTGGAATTAAAATTGTGAACGCATATCTTTTGTTAGCCTTTTCCATTTCATAAAATGGATCGTATGTTAAATCACAGTAGAATTCTACATCAGGTTCTAATCTCCAATACCACTCATATTTAGTAACCAAAGGATGATTATAGAAGAAACCGGAATAAAACCTACACATCTTATGATAGGATTCTTGGTTACCATATAAAATGCCCCTATCACCTTGGTTTAATAAGTATTCTTTAAATAATGCAGAATTTCGTACAGATTCTGGAAACTCCCACATAGATTCATCTATAAGACCAAATTCCACCTTGGCGTTGGTATATTTGGTAATTGTCTGTTTGAATTCTTCAGTAAACGGCTCATTATTCAGAAAGACATACGGATACTCAAACCACTGATTAAAATGATTTTCAACACTATCCATAGTTTTAATCATATCACCTAATTCTTCATTTCGTATTAAGATAACAAATGCAGCATTCATTTTATGGTATTGATCATTTTTTAAGTAATCTTTGGTAGCTAAACAACCTCTATTAAAAACCCAATCTCTCTTTGAATCCATATCATCAATATCATAGGAAATATATCTAGTTGGAATCTCTGTATTTAGAACAACAGTGAAGGTAATTAAACTGGTGATAAAAACCATGACTAAAAAGACTGTATGTTTCCAAAAAAACCGAAACATTTTATTCAAAAAATGTTTCAACATCTTTTCACCTGTAGTTACACCTTAATTTCGATCTGTTACGACAACTATGTGTCCAACTCATGTTAGTAAATTTAGTTTACGTATATATAAACTATAATTGCATTTTTCTATAAATTCGATGTGAAGTTGAATTGATAGTTTTATGAACATTATTAAGAAAGATGGTTTATTCCGCCTTTAAAAAAAATGGAAGAATTTTGAGAGAATTAATAAACGAAACCCAAAACTGGACTATATAACAAAGATACTAATTAGTTTTTCAGATATAAATGAAGAGCTTTACAAAGTATTGTTAAATAATTTTGAACATATTCCATTGTTCTAGTCAAGATATGATCGAACAGAGCTTGAAGAAAGTGAAACGGTTTTAAGTTTGCGTGATCTTTATATTCAAATTAAAAAAAAGTACTGAGATAATTTCAATGAGATAGAGAAATATTTCAAAGTAATTTACAATTTGGACCTATGCTTTGCTGTGATTCTGTCTTTGTTTGTTTTAAAAATGTGTGTATTTTGCGATTAAGTCATCTACAAGTGTTATCACTTTTGCTCATAGACTTTCAAAATTTTTCAAACTGAACTTTTGGCGAACCGTTTTGCGATGAGCCATATCAATAATTTAAAAATGGCATCTAGTAAAAGTTATTGTAATACTTCTGCACTAACTAGAAACAAGAAGCATCAGTCTGATTTTTGTACATATAGACCTTTTTTAATTTTTTATTGTATCCAAATACAGAATTAATAAAGAATTGTTGACGTTCACATATAATAATGCCTTATGAAATTATTGTGTCCATCCCGCAAGATATTAAGGCCATTAAAATAGAGTTAGAGAAAAGATCTTGTTTTGTGAAGCCTATTAAAAGAGAGGGAAATGTTACAATCATAAGGACTTCGATTGAAGATATAAATGATGCATTATTCGTGGAAAAAAGCCTGAAGGTACGTAAATATGAATCCAAAAACAAGGTTTATGAAAAGAGTACTAGATTAGTTGAATATGTCGAAAAATATTTGACTACAATGGCCATTGATTATACATTGATGAAAGACTTATTGGATACAATGCCGTTAAAATACTCTGTATATCCACCGTTATTGCTGTTCAATTTTTCCAAACAACGATCCTTTACTCATGAAAATTGGGATAGGTTTTTTACTATATATTCTAAAAACAAACAAGATTTTTACAAAGGGATGCTTGAAACAATTTTTAAAAACAACAATATTACCACTGTTGCTGTAAATATGCCTATTGTTGAATCCGATGTTCAGCGTAGACCGTTTAATATACATGTATTGTATGGAGCCTTATTTGATAATTCTTTAGATGTCACCAGCGATCAACTTTGGGATAACCCAACAAAAGATAATTTTTCCAAGACACTTTGGTGTAATGTCATTCAAAATGGAATTCACCAGTTCTGGGCACCTGCGTTTACCATGTTCAGCCGTGCGAATATTAAAGAGAAGATGAGAATTTTAACAGATTACAAAGAAATTGAAAATAATGACGTGGTGGACTTATATTCAGGAATTGGATATTTCACATTGAGCTATCTAAGAAGAAATGCACGTAATGTATTTTGTTTCGAATTGAATCCCTGGTCGGTAGAAGGTCTTCGAAAAGGTGTTGAAAAAAATCACTTCGAGGGTAGAGTACATATATATTGTGAGAACAATGAAAATAGTATCAAAAGAATTAGTGATTATGGAAAAGCGTTGAATGTCAGACACATAAATCTTGGATTGTTACCTACAAGTGAACCTGGATGGGGGTTGGCACTAAAAATACTTTGCTTATCAAACGTGAATTCAAATTGCACAAAAACAATAGTAAGCACCTTGCATGTGCATGAAAATATTCATATTGCGGACATAAACAACAACTCTTTTGTTGATAGCATGTTATTGACTTTTAAAAATATTGAACCAAATTTTGAATATAAAGCATCTCATCTAGAGAAAATAAAAACGTTTGCACCGGATGTATGGCATGTATGCATTGATGTTGATGTTTACCAAAATTGATCAACACTACTTTCAAAAATAATCTCCAGAGCTTATAAGTTACCAATTAAGGTCCAAGAAATTGAGCGAGGTTTAAATTATTTAAATGTATTTAATCAATTCTATAAATTCAAATTTCTATAGTACAGCTTTATAGTTGTTTTCAATACAAGAGATTAAAAACAGCTCGTTGTATTTGCTCTTTAGAAAAAAATTTTAGTTACAACCATACAACTACAATTGTTGCTTTACTGCGACGCCTCCCCCATTAATAGTATCGGGCAGACCTAACGGCACTTGAATGTCCAATCCAATATTTCAGTTTATTGTTCATAAAATAAGGCACGATGAAACAATTTTCTCGAATACCCATTGATCATTTAGAGGAACTATGATCTAAAGGTCCCGGTTGCATAAGCTGAACAACATTCACTATTTCTTTTGTAATCGAAGTGTATGTGTCTTAATCTCATTCCAGCGAGCACCACCGAGCTCTGCCTGGTGAGACCAGACGCTTCGCCTCGTTCAATTCAAATTTTCCTGAAGGGCAGTGGTGTGTACTTCACTATTACAATAATGGCTTATAAGAAGTATTGAAAGAAAGTTAAGAAACGCAAATTAGAGTAATATACCTCAAGGCTTAGCCAAGCCCTACGTTGATTTTAGTTTTCAATTCGATACGTTATCTGCAATTAAGGGCCCTGCAGACTTATGTGAAATTGAAAATGAAATTGAAAAAGCTAACGTTGTCAGACCTAGATTGATACTGATGCAGAACTTGAACTATTCAACAAACTAACGGTTTTGTTATAGAATGCAAATGGGTTCGACTTTTTATGACGGCAGTTTTAAATTTAGATTACAGTTTGACAGATACAAGATTTAATATCACATTTCAATGTTATTACTTGTCAAGATTTCATCACTTTGTTCAATGTATCATGAAAGTTTTCTCTGTCATTTCTTTTTTGGTACTCTTTTATGCAGGTGATGCCCAGGAATGGAAAATTGAAAGTTCGAAATTCCAAAAAAAAATTTGAAAATTTGAAATTAAGAATTTTAACCAACTATTCATAGTAATTAATATAATCTATTACCTTTTCTGTAGAAACACACTATCATAAAACTAGAAGGAATCAGTATATATATATTTGAAGATATTAATAATTATATAAATAAGCTATATTTCGTTTAACCAAGGTCGTTATAGTAGTTTTGTTTCCACTTCCAAGAGCTTAACAATTAAATTGAATTGAATTTTTGATTGACACACACAATCTGAAAAGTATATAAATAAATAGGACACATTTAGGGAACGAGACACAAACTATAGTTGGTAGAATAACTGAGATATTTTATTGAAATTTTCACCATGAATACTAAAAACTTCGATGATATACCTAATAACCAGGTCGCTGATGATGATATACAGTCATTCCTAAATGAACTAAGTCAACCTATCAATAATAATAATCAGAATCATCAAAACAGTCAAAACAATCAATATAACCAAGGTGGTCAAACTACATTCGAGATTAATAATAGTTCAACAAATTTGAGTTCAGGTAACTTCGAGCAACTATGGAATTCTGAACAGATTAATATTAATGCCAATACATACTTGTCACCTTATCCCAACAACAGTATTCAAAATAACTCGATAAATGATGATGCGGAGTCAGTTTACTCATCTTCATCTTTTGCAAATTATATGGAACCTGATAATAATAATTTAGCAGCGCTCTCGCCAGCAATGTCTTATTTAACTACTGGCGACGAAGAAAACGATGATGCGCTAAGTATTTATTCTGGTAGCTCTAACATGTTGTTTCCTGTTAATTCTGAAGGCCTCAAGCATGTAGATGGTGTTGATGATATAAACGCATTGATGGCTTATATCAATACACCAATCAAAGATGAGTACATAGACCAACTTACTTTAAATTCTTCAATTGTCAATCCAAATTTTCAAGTCGAAGATTTTTTGGATAGCAGTGGTAACACAACTCCTTTTTCTGCAAATGGTGTTACAAGAACATTTAATGAAAGTATAGTCAAGACAGAAACTAACAATATTTTAGACAACAATGTATCTTCTCCTATTGGCCTCAACATTCCAATTATTAATATAGAAACAAATGTCACAACATCTCCGGGTTTTAATAACTCAAACATATACAATAAGACATCAGATATAAATTCAAACAAATTGCATATTAAGAACTATGATATTGATGACTCTCTTCTAATTGAATCACAAGTAAATTCAGACATAGTTCATAAAACCATGAGACAGGGAAGGCAAAAGAAAAGCAGGAGATCATCATCAAGACATTCGTCAAAAACAAGAAGCATGTCACCAGAATCTAAAGCAAGATCCTTGAGTGCAAACACAGCTAAACTTTTAGAAATGGCTGATCTAGTTCCACAAGTACCGCCTGCAATAGATACACAAAACCCAAATGGTCTACAAAATAGCAATTCAGATATGAATACCGATTTCTTAGCTACTAAACCAGTATCAGTAAAGTCTGAGGATCACAAATCGAAACATCTGAATTTTGAGCAAACAAGCCCACTTGAAGAAGGGGAGACTCCTCAAAATTTGACTGGAAATACTAAAAGACGGAATTCAAAGAAGCATCCATCGATATACGATTGTATAATATGTGATAAAAAATTCACTAGACCGTATAACTTAAAATCACATTTGAGAACACACACAAATGAAAGGCCATTTGCTTGTTCTATATGTGGGAAAATGTTTGCTAGAGAACATGACAGAAAACGTCATGAAGATCTACATACAGGCTTAAAACGCTATGTTTGTGGTGGTAAACTTAAATCAGGAGAGACATGGGGTTGTGGTAAAAAATTTGCTAGGAGTGATGCTTTAGGTAGACATTTCAAAACAGAATCTGGTAGAAGATGTATAAAACCATTATACGATGAAGCATCGCAAGATCGACAACTAGAAAAAACAACTCTAAATGATAATACCTCTCAATAAATCAAATTCATTTTATACAGAACTTTCGTAGTTTAGTACTTGTGAAATGATAATTATAGTTTATTAAACTGTTGTAACAGAAGATATGGTTCAAATAATTGCTTTATATACGATATTTAAACTTTTATATTCAAAAAATTTCATGCATAACTTTTATTAAACTGTAAGCCGCGTGTAACTAAAAAATGTTCGAGGTTCGATCACAAAGTAATATGCTACAAAATGGTTATTAAGTTCAATTGACAAAAACCTTTAGATACAAAAGATTTAAATTATTTATAACTCAACTATATATATGGAAATATGGACACATTTGAAACTAATCATAAAACATAAGTCAATAAAAGAATAAGTTCGTTATGAGTAATGATAATTTGACCACTGAAAATTTGAATGAGCTTATGCTAAATGAACAAAAAAAGAAAATAGAAAAGTTATTTTTGAACAATGCTAGAACACCTGTTAAAGTTTCATCTATTATTGTAGATAACTCAGAGACCATACGTCCCAAAATTTTGAAGTCTTATTTGGATGACACAATTTTAACTGCCAATACTTTTGAGGATCTGTGTATACAATCTGATCGTTTAGCGATAAAACTTGTACAACATGGTTTGGTAGAAAACATTATCAATCATTTTGATACTAAGGGAACATCGATTTACAATTTATCAAAAAATTCATATGCTAGTGTATTATATGATGATAAAAATATACCAAACGACGTGTCTGTTATTGACATAATCTCTAAAATCAATCTTATTCCATTAAAAAAATTTATGGCCAAAACAGGGACCAATATTGGTAATGGGGAAGGTGATGGTTACTTGCAATTTCAATTAAGAAATATGTTTGGTGGTGGTGAACAGTTGAAATTTGATATAACAAAAGGAACCAAGACACATTCTTCATATTTATTAAACTATACGCAACCATTGAATTCTTCTTGGCTTTGGGATTCTGCTCTCTTTCAAAATAACAGACAGTTGGGCTCATCGATAGATATGATTGTTAGTGGGTTACGAAGTTCTTTAAAGGGGAGATCTGGCATGAGTGACAAAATCCATCAAGAAATATATTTTGAGGGTTTATTGAGAGAGACTAAAATTATTTCAAACCGTTGTTCAAACACCTTATTGTTTCAAGCAGGTAATGATCAAAAAATTACAATTGGTCATTCACTTGCCTTCGATACAAGAGACAATCATATAACTCCAACAAAGGGTACATTTTTCAAACTTTCAAACGAGGTTGCTTTAGATAGGTTCATAAAATCTCAGCTTGAATTCAACACCGCAAAAAGTTTTTTTGAAGATTCATTCTTAACAGTAAATAATTCGATAAAAATGGGTTTCCTCAACAACATTTCTTCAAACTTCAAACCTTTGCATCTAGGGGATAGATTTCATTTAGGTGGTGCCAACGATGTACGAAGTTTTCAGAGTATGGGCTTGGGCCCTAAGGACATATATGATTCCATCGGAGGCAATGCTTATATAGCTTACGGAGTTAGCATATTTACTTCACTGCCATTTATTAAATATAGATCATCGAATTTCAAGTTGCACACGTTTGTTAATGGTGGTAAGTTGATAAATCATAATTCGAGAAATAGCACATCGTTAGATTGTATGAGCAATCTCCTCACTGAAAATTCTGTATCTACAGGTGTTGGAATTATCTACAAACATCCGATAGCAAGATTTGAACTAAATTTCACATTACCGCTAATCACACATAGTAGTGATTTGGTTAGAAAAGGATTTCAATATGGTGTTGGAATTTCTTTCTTGTAAATAAAAAATAAATTATAGAATTTTTTTCAATGGCTTAAATAAGGTAATTATGTAAAATAGTTAGTGTCACATCAAAAAATTCCAACTTGATCACTTAAAATTCTAGGGAATTAGATTTCGTATTATTAATTATCGAAATAAAAATGTAGAGTAAAACTGAACAAAAAACTGCATATGATATTACTTCTGTTGCTGTTGCAAAATCCACTTGTTATGCGAGGAAACGACTGCAGGAATGATCAACTGTTCGATATGTTGCTTTGAGTTTTGTAATTTGATCACAGTGCCATCTAAATGATCGGGCGTGACAAAAACTACTTCTTTATTTCTAGTTTGCAATAAGTTACCAATTACTAGTTGATGATTATACCTTTCTAATGCGTATTTACATTTATGAAGAAGAAGATGCTCATCGGTTTCTAATTTAAATGAAACTATCATTGCTTGTCTTGCCCATGATTCGACTAATCTTCTTAGAAATTTTGGGACAGGATCTAAATTTATGATTAATTTTCCATCTGGTGTAGTTAATGAGTTGTTTTCCTTTTCATCTTCGTCGCCTGATAATTGATAATCTCTTGATTGAATTTTATGTTTTGGTAATTTAGAAAATGGCACAAAAAAATCACTAACAGCAGCAGCTAAGTAAAATAAGCATTTCTCGGAGTTTAATAATTTAGCCAAGCATTTTAAAGACCAAAGATATTGATTGACTGTCGTAAATGGTAACAGTAAAAGTTTCTTCTCTTCATTTAAGTACTTTTCATAAAGACTTTTAGCTGCTAGGATTTTATCTTTATAATTTATGTCAAGATTCCCATTCTTATCAAAATAATCTAAAAATGAAGTTCTTAAATCATGTGTAAATGCTCTATTAAATGGAGTTAATGAAAACTCTCTATGCAGAAATATAACGCTATAACCATTTTTAAGAAATTCTTCAGCACTTGCGGCACCCCTAGTACCTGCTGAGAAGTTATCGATGAACCTTACGGTATTATTTTCCAGAGGTACAATCGTACCACCTGATGTGACTAGAACAATTCTTCCATCGCCATTTTTAAACTGATAATCAATGAATTCTTTGGCATCTGCAATCAAGTCTTCGATATATTCTGGTTTTGGATTTGTTTGAAAATAGTTGTCTTCATCTACATAGTCTTTTGGTACAGGGAAAAATTCATCTGAAATCTTGTTGTTGATAGCTGACTTCAATTCAACTGTAGATGTATGTATAAGGTGGCCAGGCGGAGTCATTATGAGTTTCCTTGATAATGTAATAATATTTTTTTCTGTGATACTAAGTAAACCAGTATTTTCGACTTTTATCTGAAGAATTATCAATTCAAACTGATTTAAAAACTGACTTTCACCTTCTAAAAAAACAATATATCAATCTATTGCTTCCTTTAAAAATTCAGCTTATATATATAATCAGTTAGAAAATAAAATAAGAGGATCCATCTTGTTCTTGTTCAAAAGTTAATGACTTTGATTTTACTAAACGGT
This sequence comes from Tetrapisispora arboricola, assembly GCA_030557565.1. Lineage (NCBI taxonomy): Eukaryota > Fungi > Ascomycota > Saccharomycetes > Saccharomycetales > Saccharomycetaceae > Tetrapisispora > Tetrapisispora arboricola. The sequence continues at coordinate 71,303 of JAKTPK010000143.1, read as the reverse complement.
GATGATGTACATGACCGATACATTTCTACGTATATTCCACAGCAAGAAATCAAATAAAATCCTAAAAAATTTATATGATAGAAAGAGATCATTGACTGTTTGTCAAACACAAGACAAGCTATAAAAGTACATAAAAACAATAATCAAAAGACGATTATCATAGGAAAAAGTTTGAATAAGATATTTTAAAACAGACATTGCTAAGTATTTGGTTAAGATCGATCAACAACTGAATAGCTGAGACCCAAACTGCTCATCGATGGCACCGTTCGTTTATTTCAAATTTACTTAGATGATATAAAACATAAGCTATGATTAAAATTTCAAAGTTACATATTTATTATCATAATTCGAAGGGATTATTCAGCACAAATTTGGATAAACATTGCAGTTAATATTTAGTTCTCTTTAAACGTTATAATATTCAAAAGTCAAAGCTCATCGCAACTTTCAAATTTCAAACTTTTCTTTTTTTGAAATGTTGAACATCTGAAAAATCTGAAAAATTTATTGAAACTCATAAGAACTCAACTGTCTGAAACTTGATGTACTTTTTATGCTTTATTTAATTTTAAATGATTCCAGTTAATCTAGATAAACCACTGAATGTATATTCTTAATTAGTCTCATCAAAAATAGTAATCAATTATTTTTTTATTTTTTACAACATATCATATTTATTTCGATCGAAGTGAGCCTAAGAAACAAACTCATTAAGATATTTTTGACAAAGTTATATGGAATAACAGTTTGAGATAATCAACAAATTGTTTTTTTATATGTTAACATTGCTAGCAACTGAGACTTTAAAACGTATATATATATTAATATATCAAACATTGAATTAAAATTAATAACCTTTGTTTTTGTTTATTAATTTTAAATTTCAATAGAAATTTATGCATGTTTTCTTTAATAACAAGATACTTTTTTTTACTAGATCAGTTTATTTACACAACTTTCCCATTTCTGCAAAACAAATCATTACAGCATAATATTAAAATAGTAATTGTTTCATCTATCATCTACATCATTTATACCAAAAGACACTACATCATGAACAATTTATCCAACATTAGAAACAACTCTGCGTTGAATCGTTTTCTACCAAATTATAATAATATGGATGAAACTGTCTTAAAAAGAGGTGGTTATATTGCTGGTTTAGTAAATGATGGTAATACGTGTTTCATGAATTCGGTTATACAATCCTTGGCATCTTCCAAATATTTGCTGCAATTTTTAGATGAGGAAATTATTGCCAGTCAATTAGAAGAACATGAAAACGAAGAGGCTGATCAAGTAGATGAAAAAGACTCTGATACTCCTGATTCTAACAAAGTTAAACTTCAAAAATTAAACAAAAATAAATCTTATGGAAAACGTAAGAAAATTTCACAGAGAAAGAAGGACCAAAAAGAACTTGAAAAAGATGAAGAAACCTCTTCTAAAGACGTTACGTTTAGTATAGCTTTGAAAGAATTACTAGATAAACTGAACTTCAAGTATTACAGAGACAAACCATACTTTAAAACCAATAGTTTGTTGAAGACTATGTCCAAAGGTCCAAATAAAAACATTATAATGGGCTATGATCAAGAAGATGCACAAGAATTTTTTCAAAACATTTTATCTGAACTAGAAAAGAATGTTAAATCTGTTTACCCTATTGAAAAAAATGTTGAACCTATCCCTGAATCTGACCTTCCTGATGACGCATTAATTGGACATAAAAATTTAGACAAAGTTGGAACCGTCTATATTCCTACCGACCAAATTGATCCTAATTCACTTTTAGAGAAAAATGGCTCGACCAAATATTATACACCATTCAGAATGGTAACCCCATTAGATGGTATCACGGCTGAAAGAATTGGTTGTTTGACATGTGGTGAAAATGGTGGTATAAGATATTCTATAACTTCAGGTTTAAGTTTGAACTTACCAAGTGAAAGCATGGACTCACAATCACTAAAATTATCCAATTTAATGCAAGAATGGATTAAACCTGAGATTATTGAAGGTGTCGAATGTAACAGATGTGCATTAAACGCGGTTCTAGAACATTTGGAGGATCAATTGAAGCAATTACAAGAGAAACCAGACAATGCTGTTCTTGAGAAGTTAATTTTGGCAGTTGAGGAAAGGATTTCAATTTTAACTAAAACACTTGCTAAACCTGTCATTGATGATGAAGACTACAAAAAATATCACACAGAAAATATGGTTCGTAAATGCTCAAAATCTAAGCAAATATTGATATCAAGGCCTCCTCCATTATTATCAATTCATATTAATAGATCAGTTTTTGATCCACGTACATATATGATAAGAAAAAACAATTCCCGTGTTCTATTTAAAACTAGATTAAACCTAGAACCATGGTGTTGCGATATTGATGAAATTAATTTAGATGCACGTTTACCAATGTCCAAAAAAAATAAATCATTTCAAGAATCAAGTGAAGATGAAAATGTTGGCGGTGAGTATTATGCTAGATTACATCAAAAGTTTGAACAAGAGTTCGAAGATAGCGAGTATGAATCTGATGATTCTGCATATGGTGATATCTCTAATGCTAATAAAGATGTTAGCAACTATGATCCTTTGAATGGAGAATTAGAAGACTCGGATAGTGATATTGAAGCTGAAGAATTCATTGAAGAAACTGATGCATTAGGAAACACCATAAGAAGAAGAAAGGTTGAGATGAAAGAAAATTCCGTTACTATTAACACAGAAATGGAAAGTGATGAGGATGATAAAGAATACACTGAAGGTGATAATAAAGAAGATATTTTCGATACAACTTGCCAGGGAGATGAGAACATGACTGATACTAACTCATCTGATGCAGAAAGTGAAAATGTTTTAATTCCACCTCCACCGACCCAGTATACTTCTATTAGTTCATCAAATGTCCCAGTTGGAATATTAACATATTCTTTACGTTCTGTTATTGTTCATTACGGTACTCATAATTACGGTCATTACATCGCTTTCAGAAAATATAGAGGATGTTGGTGGAGAATATCGGATGAATCCGCCTATATTGTAAATGAAGCTGAGGTTTTATCGACACCAGGTGTTTTCATGTTATTTTATGAGTATGACTATGACACTGAAACAAATCAAATGTTTGACGATCTGGGAGAAGATGGTGAGATAGAAATTGAAGGTTTGAATAACACTGAAAATAGTGAAGATAAATCACAAGAAATTGAAAAAGAAATTTTACCTGAAGGTGAATCCAAGAACTCAGACATTAGTGGATGAAATGTTTCATTTATTTTAAGTTAGAAATTTGTTCTCTATATTCTATGACTGATATTTGATGTTGACTTTTGTATATAAGCAAATTTGTAGTTGAGTATAAAAGACAATTAGAACTTTATTGTATAAAATTATTAGTTATTATTTTTAAGCTTATTATGAAATTATAATAAATGTATACCAGTAATATATTTGTAAATATATATGAGATCAATAGTTTTGAATGTCGAACAAAGTTACTGTTAAGATGCAATGAATCTTTCGGAAGGTTACTCAAAAAAAAATGTGATTTATTCTATACCAAGGTTTCGTAAGTTTCCATTTCTTTACCTTTAAACTTTTCCACTCTTTTTCTCTCTTCTTCAAGTTCCTCCATTCTATCTTCTTCAATTAATTCATCGATATCAAAGTCAAAGTTATTAGGATCTTCATCATATTCCGCAATGACTCTCCTTTTCAAGCCTGTATTGGAATCAAACTTCAAATTTCTGGCCAGATTTGAAGAAGAACCGGTAGAAGAATCTTTGTTCGATGCAGGTTTCAATGAGAAGTCTATTCTTTTATTTTTCTTACCGCTTTTGACATTTTCTTTCTTGGAAACATTGAAATTGCCAATGCTTGATAACATTGGTAAACTCAATGAAACTATAACAATTATTGATAGGAGAAGAAAGAAAGCAAGAAAGTTCATAGTGTCCTAGGTATTGTAAAATTGTGTCTCCCAAAAAAAAATAGTTGAATCAAATAGTAATCAGCCTGAATTTTTATTGCTACTATAAAATCTTCGTTCTCTTGCAGATGTATATAAGTGTGACATAAATGGTCAATTATTATACCTGAACTATTTATAAAAGTGCATCATAGATCTAAAGGAAACTAGAATTTAACTTTCGAGATGAGATATTTTCACAGTCGAAGTTTTCATTATTTCAGTTGAAATTTTTCACCTCTTGCAGAAAAAAGCAATTTACCATTCTAGAGCCTTTATGGGGGCGCGACACTGAGTAACACGATTGATTGATAAAGATCAATCAAATGAACATAAATGGAAATAAGATTTGATATAAAACCATTCAATCGATCACGTATGCATTTGTGTCAAACAGAATCCTATCACAATAAGTATGATACTTTTTCTTTTAGGTTTAGGAAATTCAGAATTTCCACAATTATGGAGCCCACATATCGCTATTCCTCCCACTCAGAATGACTGTTCTTTGAGGAAACGGAATAGAGACCAATTCATTACATTACACACACATACTATTGTTATACATATACGTAATCACCGCCTATAATTGAATGTGAATTAGCAACACTCAATACTGTAATTTCTGACAACACTTGAATGTAAAGGTAATATGATCTTTCTGCCGTAATCGATGGAGGCATCTCAAAAACAAATCTTATTCACTTTGCCCCAACCCCCCAATCCAATGAAGTTAGGCTCAAGCGTTGATTATCGTAAGACAACATTCAAATCAAATACGTTTGTAATACTTGAGAAATGAAGGGAAAAAGGTTGCTTCATTGTATCAAATGTGTAATCTTCAATAACATATGGAGCTGAAAAATTACAACATTCTTTGTTCTCCTCTCAATTTTTCTTAGTTGTGATTTCTGATTTCAGCATTGGCTGTTTTTAAGATTGACTATATAAGGGGCCTGATAATCTTGAATTTTACAAAATGAAAAAATTCCTTTTGTGCTCCTCACAAATGTGTCTTGTAGTTTATATAAATTACAGATTATTTAGAATGTTATATAACTAATACAAGAAACTATATTTCCATTCCATTCCATCAATAGAATATAGACACTACACGCACATTGCAACACAACAACAAAGGATGACTGATTACAAAACATTTATCGTTACACTAAAAGACTCTGTTCCAGATTTACATACTGAACAGTTCAAAAAATCTGTTCAGGATTTGGGTGGTGAAATCACTCATGAATTCAAATTGATAAAGGCATTCACTGTGAAGCTTCCAGAACTACACATTAAGAAGTTAAGTGATTTGCACAGCAGCAACATCGCTAGTATCGAAGAAGACAGTGAAGTCAAAGCAAACTAATTTCAAAGCAAGCTTTCATGGGTTTCCGCAATGACAGTTGTTGTGCTACTTAGTGTTTAAATTGAAGCAGCTCAACTTTGTCGAACAAAAACATTGGTCTGATAGCTGAGTGCAATATTGAAGTAATCTGGCATTTAATATATGTATGTATAAATATATATATATATATATATATATTGTATAATTTGTTATAGTTTAATGTTAGACCTCTTTCTATACCGTTGGTATGTAGTATTTGACTCAAAGGTGGGATCTCTGCACTTTACAACTACTGAGGTACTCGCCATTAAGGGCTGGCTGGGGGTGCTTTTTGGCGCTACCAGTTCTGACATCCCTTTAAAGTAAGGACAACAAACTGTTTGATTTCTAAAACATCAAAAGAACAAACACTTGATTCAATACAACAGTGGTTGGTCAATAGGACAAATTGTCAACACATACTTCCATATTTGAAGAATTTGTAAGTTATTGAACACAGTTTCACGTTTGTTTTTGGTGTACTCTTTCAATCGGAAGATCGACTGATAAACTGAAACTCATTATGTCGTATGAACGTGTAAACTACGATCCTACGTTTAAACCAGTGGAGCGTATTTATGAAAACAGATTGAGACAATTTATAAGTAATGGTGATTACAAAGATTTGAACCTGCCTAAATTCTATGACTATAAAAGAATTTCTTTGGATAAACATCATGTGGTTGTCCATTGGTACCAAGTGCCATTTGACAAAGACACCTCACCCGTATCTCCCGAAAAAAGACCACCTTGGGATGAAGTGATTGGAAGTGACAGAGCTGGTAAGATTAAATGGCAAGTGGCTTCAATTAATCAACCATTTGGACCCAGTTGGTCAACAACCTGGTTTAAAGTCGAATTAAATATTCCAAAGGACTGGTTATTGAATGAGAATGAACAGTTACTTTTCGATTGGGATTGTTCCAATGAAGGTGTAGTTATTGATCCTGAAACTTTGAATCCTATCACTGCATTTTCTGGTGCTGAAAGGACAGAATATTTGTTACCAAAGAACTCAAATGGAAAGTATTTTTTTTATATAGAAACTGGTAATAATGGTATGTTTGGTTGTGGTGAAGGTTCAGATATCAATCCACCAAATGATAATAGGTTCTTTCATTTGAAAAAAGCTGATATTGTGCTCCCTGATTGGGACGCTAGAGCATTATATATTGATTTTTGGATGGTTTCTGACGCTGCTAGGGAATTGCCCGGTGATTCGTGGCAAAAGCATCAAGCTAGAACTTTGTGTAATAAAGTTATGGATATATTTGATGCAAACGATAGAGCAAGTGTCCAAAGATGTCGCAACTTACTGAAAAATGAGTATTTTGACAAATACGTGGATTCTTCTGATGTCTACAAACATGGCGATTCGAATATTCTAACTAACGTATATGGTATGGGTAACTGTCATATTGATACAGCTTGGCTATGGCCTTTTGCTGAGACAAGAAGAAAGATTGTCAGGTCTTGGTCTTCTCAGTGCACTTTGATGGAAGAATTTCCTGAATACCAATTTGTAGCTTCGCAGGCTCAGCAATTTAAATGGCTTTTAGAAGATCATCCTCGTTTTTTTAAAGAATGCTTAATGCCAAAATTTCAAGAAAACCAATTTTTCCCAATTGGTGGTTCTTGGGTTGAAAATGATACAAATCTACCAGGTAGTGAAGCTTTAGCTAGACAATTTTTTTACGGCCAAAGATTTTTTTTAAAACACTTTGGTTCAAAATCTACTGTCTTTTGGTTACCTGATACATTTGGTTATTCTTCTCAAGTTCCACAATTGTGTCAATTGTCAGGTATTGATAAGTTTCTGACTCAAAAATTGTCTTGGAATAATATTAATAATTTTCCTCATTCGACCTTCAATTGGGCTGGTTTAGATGGCTCGCAATTATTAACACATATGCCGCCTGGTAACACATACACAGCCGATTCACACTTTGGTGATGTCTTGAGAACTGCAAAACAAAACAAAACTGCTGAATTTTATGGATCTGGTTTGATGTTATACGGAAAAGGTGATGGTGGTGGTGGTCCAACTAGAGAAATGTTAGAAAAAATGAGACGTATTAGATCGATGAGTAACCGCAATGGTAATGTTGTCCCAAAATTAGAAGTCGGAAAAACAATTGAAGAATTCTACAATGATATTCTACAAAAGACAAATAATGGTAGGGATTTACCAACTTGGTGTGGTGAATTATACTTTGAATTTCACAGAGGTACTTATACGAGTCAAGCAAATACCAAGCGTTTTATGAGATTTTCAGAAATCAAAATTCATGACCTTGAATGGATTGCTACAAAAACGTCTATTTTATTCCCTGATGATTACAAATATCCAACAGAAGAAATCAATAACTTATGGGAAAATATTTTACTATGTCAATTTCATGATGTTTTGCCAGGATCTTGTATTGAAATTGTCTATAAATATGAAGCTATTCCCATGCTTCAAGTAGTCATTGAAAAATGTGATGAATTGATTAACAAAGCATTACAATTCTTAGAAAAGAAGTCTAAATCAACTGATGTATTTTTTATGAAAACATTGACTTGGGCAGACGACGCTTCTGAAGAAGTTGTTGATGACGAGCCATTGGAAGTGAGAATAAAGGATGATTCTGAGCACATTATTTTATCTAATGAGAAATTAAAAGTTATTATTTCAAAACAATCCGGTTCGATTATCAGTATTTTAGACTTAGAGTCAAATACTGAATACCTTGATTTAAGTAATGGTAGAAACAAGTACGGTGCCAATCAATTTGTAATTTTTGATGATAAACCATTATCCTGGCAAGCTTGGGATACAGAATTATATTCTGTTAATCAGTACACTTATTTAACCAAAGCTGAAAGTGTTGATATATCTGAGAACACAAAAACAAAGGCTAGCGTAAAAGTTGTCATTCCTGTAGAAGAAGGATGTAAGATAATATCCACTATATCTCTATCTGCTACCTCTACCAGTACTAAAGATGAATCGTTTGTTGATATTCATACTCACGTAGACAATTGGAATGCTAGAAACAAATTTTTAAAAGTGGAATTTCCAGTTAAAATTCGTAGTGATTTTGCTTCTTATGAAACGCAATTTGGTGTGACAAGAAGACCAACTCACTACAATACATCATGGGATGTTGCCAAATTTGAAGTTTGCTCTCACAAATTTGCTGATTACTCGGAGTATAAAAAAGGTGTTTCAATATTCAATGATTCCAAATACGGTTTCTCGACACATGGAAATTTAATGAGACTTTCTTTGCTACGTTCTCCGAAAGCACCAGATGCACATGCAGACATGGGCTCTCATGACATAAGATATGCAATCTATCCTCACGGCGGTTCTTTGAACAGTAAAACCGTTAAGCTAGCACATGAATTCAATTACATACATCATTACAAAATTCCTCGCTCGTTGCAAGCTTCATTCGACAAAGTTATCAAAATAGATGGTGACACTAATATAGTATTATCCAATATTAAAAGGGGTGAAGATGACGTTGACGTTGAATCAAGATACGCAATCAGTAAACATGAAAAAAGGAGTATGATTGTCAGGGTTTATGAGTCTCTGGGTGGTGATTCATCGGCAACCTTGAAAACTTCGTTGCCAGTCACTAAAGTTGTCAAGGTTGACAATCTAGAACAAGAAATAGAAGAGATTGATTTCAGTTCTAAAAGAAAGGAGGGCTCATTGATTGAAATTCCTATTACTTTGAAGAATTTTGAAGTTGCATCATACAAACTATGTTTATGATCAACTGAGTTTATCTTATCTTTATAAAGATTTCTTATTTTTTTTCACAATGGAAATGCTATTTATCTTGAAAATTGGTCCTATGCTTTCTTTGATTTCCAAATATATATGCAATATATAATTTTATTTTTATTGATATTCAATTGATACCTCTATACAAAAAAAGATTAATCTTAAACAATATCTTTATCAAGTTTGGTACTTATTTATAGTAAAGTGTATTAGTGAATCATTGAAAAAATCGACCTTCCCCATAAATCCATCACATAAAAATTTGAAAAGTGATAAAAGTGTTCAGTTTATCAAAACAATCATCTAGAAAATGTTATAAAAAACTAAAGTCGTATAACACATCTTCTTGATTGATTTGGTGAAAGAGAATAAATAGATATTAGCTTGGTGGGTGCAATGACCAGGGATTTGTTCAAAACAGAGAAACATGCTAAATATCTTAAAAGGCATCTTTACTTATTACCTAATTCAGCACAAAAGCAAGATCCAAATAAGTTAGGGATTATTTATTATTCAATAAGTGGATTAGGTATAATAAACGATGAACTTCTTTTGGAATATAAAAATAATGTTAAGTGGATCTATAAATTATATAAAGAGTTCCCAAATGAAACTAACACAATGATTTTTTCAGGTTTTCTAGGTAGTCAATATTTGTCTTTGAATGAAAAAATTACAATTAATATTTCAAACACACTATTTGCATTAATAATATTGAACATATTAGAAAAACAAGAAACAATTGTAGAAAATATTTCCTATTCCCACATTCGTAACTTTATCTCAAAATGTCAAACAAAAAATGGATCATTTGTATCTACATTGAATCCAATAACAAGTTCCCCATCTGAAGTGGATTCAAACGACATTAGATACTGTTATATGGCTATTTCTGTTTTATATTTTACCGGTTGTCGAACGGTAGCTGATTTCAATAAAATCATAAACGTTGACCTATTATTAAAATACGTTCAAGGGCAAGAATGTTTTGGTGGTGGATATGGACAATATCAAGAAGCTCATGCAGGTTACACATCATGTGCATTGGCCTTGCTTAAATTAATTCAAAGTGAGCATATAATTACAGAGTCGTTCAAGTCTAAGACTATTGCATGGTTACTAGACAGACAAGTATCTAATTTAGGTTGTATGCAACTTCAAGAACCTAATCAAAATTACGAAAAAGAGGACCATGGTGGATTTCAAGGTAGAGAAAACAAATTTTCAGATACCTGTTATGCATTTTGGTGTTTAAACTCTTTGAGTTTATTAGCACCTTCAAATTGGAAGAGTTTGTGTGACATACAACTTGTCGAGAAGTATTTGTTGGAACAAACTCAGGATACTGTTTTGGGAGGCTTTAAGAAAACTGATATTGATGATCCTGATATATATCACACCTATTTTGGTCTTGCAGCGTTAGGTCTTATTGATAATTCGTTAAATGGTGAGCTATGTGTGCCAAAAAAATACGAGCCAAAGAGTTGAATGACCTCCAAATAAAAACAACAACTCACCATGTATTTGTCTTTGGAAAGTGTAACTGGTTACTTAGCAATATAAGCATTATATATACATGACTTACTGAAAGATTTGAGAAACAGTTCATACCCAATATGACCATTTTATTGTCATATATTTTTATTATGATCAGTTTCATTTTACGTGACTACAATCGTGTCGCTACCATATCTTGATTTAGTCAGATTTCATAGAAATAATTTTAAGAACAGTAATGAAGTAAAGGATCGACCAACAATTGTAAAGTTCGATCAAGTTGTCTTTCTATTTTATTCTAATTCAATATCTTATTTAAGAATGCATAAAAAATTCAATGATGGTAAAGTAATTGATTACTTTGAAAAAAATCAAAGAATTTTACTTTTATATATATAACAGAAGAAGATATAATTTCAAAAGTCTGGAATTTGACTTTTAAAAAACAAGACACAAAAGAATATTGCATTTACATTTGAATTTTGAACAAATATGGTAGACACTAATAGGGAAGATCTTTTAAAGTCTTCAGTAAACTTTTTAAAAGACCAGTCGATTGCAGATGCTCCTTTGACAAAAAAAATCGAATTTTTGAAATCCAAAGGTTTGAATGATCAAGAGCTTGAATTAGCTTTAGAGTTGTCAAAAAGAAAGGATGAATCCGTATCTAGTTTAACATCAGATAACAGATTAAACAATTTGAAAGATGGAAATCACATGTACGAAGTATTGCCTCCACCTATTCCAGATAGAGATTGGAGAGATTACTTTATTCTGGCCACAGCAAGTGCCAGTATTTTGTATGGTACCTACGAAATAGCAAGAAGGTATGTGTTGCCATATATCTTGCCTGAAGCTAAATATAAACTGGAACAAGATAAACTGGAACTCAAAGAACAATTAAAGCAAGTTGATAAATTGTTATCCAGTATAGAAACAGATAGAAATGAAATTAAGCAAAGAGAAGAAGAACGGTTATCTCAATTAGATGAAACCATTTTACAGTTTCAAGATGCTTTAGCTGATTCAATGAAGACACGAGAACGCCTAGAAAAGGATTTAGTTGACACCAGAGATGAAGTTGAAAAGATAAAAGATTCCATCTCCGACTTTATGAGAAAATTCAATAAAGAACAAAACAAGGATGATATACTCAAAGAATTGGAATCTTTAAAACAGCTTATTACAAGCACATCAGGAAATAAAATATTAAACAACAAAAGCTCTTCTCCTAACTCAAGTCCAAAACCCTTTGTTCCAGGAATCGACGCCATTCCATCCACATCTGAGTTATTAGCGAAGATGAACATTAAGTCAAAATTAGCAAAAGATAATGAACAACAAACTGTTAATAAAAGCCCAGAAAACCAAATTCCAGAATGGCAAAGACAAGTTGTAGATGATTTTGATATTCCAAATTGGCAAAACGGTTCTTTTGTTGTGGAGCAAGATAAGGATGTTCAGAACCTGGATGAAAAAATAGAAAAATAAATGGTAAAAAAGAGGTTCAAATTTTGTTGATTCAAACAATATCTGAATTAGCATCCACATAATTGCAGACTAATGGTTAGGATACGAAGGCAGACGTTGAACAACGTATTTCATTTCGCTGCTTTAGGTATCATTCTGTACGTTGTAAATAATCGATTTTAAGCGCTTTAAGTATCTACATAATAAAAAACTGAAGATATAAAGAATCATTAAAATGCGTTTTTATTGAGAGAATGTTGATCTGAATAGGTTCAATTAATCAAGTTTTAGATATCTATCTCAGCTCTGCAGTTCATAATTGGCAATTAAAAATTTTAGGAGGAATTCTTTTCTGAAACAAAGTTTCGTAAATAAGAGAAGTGACATAGAATTGTTGTGTAATATTTGAAAGAAAAAAGAACCAAAAGTCTAATGCAAACAGATTCAGTATATAGGTTAACCACCAATTCTGCGGAAAGACACATCTCAACTGGAGATTTCCTCAATCTGTATAAGGAACTATATAATGAACATTTTGATAATCAACTTGATAATGAGGAGGATCAAGTTACCAATGGAAACAAAAATTCAGAGGCTGCTCAGATTATCACAGCTGATATTATAAGATTATTGAATGAAGGTAAACATCTGGTTTTTGTTGATTATGTTGTTCAGATTTTATTTGTGAATTACAATACAGAAATTGTAAAATCAACGATGTCAAAAATATATTCGGTAGCAAATGAACAGATGTTAGTTCATTTTTTTTCGAAATCATCTGTTTATTTTGCAAAATTACAAGATTTGTTAATCATCAAAAGATTAGTAAACGATTTAAAGCATTTTTTTTTTCCGGGAATTATAGCAATGGATATGCATTCAATAAAAAACGAACTAGTCATTAGTATCTCAAAATTTCTTCAAGTGATTCTGAAGTTTCCATCGACAGCTATAACAATTGACTCACCTTCTGATAGAAGTATCCTTCTTTCTTTGATGAACAGGTTGTCGAAGATTAATAAATTACTACATAAAAAACTATCACAAACCATAGAAAATAAGATTACATTTAAAGATTCTAGATCAAGCATACAAAGCCTTGCTACGACTCCATACACTACTTCTCCAAGTATCACATCTCCACAATTTATGCAAAGTCCAATTAATTTTGGGAAACAAAATACTTTAAATGAAAATAATGTGAAGAAATATAAAGACTCAAAATTATTACGTTACTATAAAAATTTATGGTTGAATACGAAGCTCGATAATTGGCAGATAATGAATCCTGATACTCTAACAAATTACGCATCAATTTCTTCTGATTTATTCAAAGACTCTCTTTTTGCTTCCACTTCAACTGATGATGTGTTAATCGACCTCATAGAGACATCATTTACATCATTTGCTCAATTTGTAAGTAATAAACAATATCACCAACAAAATGCACCTTTGACTTTATTAGAGCGCAAGTGGATCATATTCATCACTAAACAATTACCCTTATTGATTATTGAGAACTCATCAGGGAATCGAAACATTATTCAAGTAGCAATGAACAAAATTGATGACAAAGTTATTAAAGTTATCAAAACGTATTATTTGGATAAAAATGACCAAAAAAATAGAAACGAGGATTTATTCGATGATTCCCCAACTTCCACTCTTGATATAAGACATGAATTCATTAGAACACTAATATCATTACAATTTCAAGAACCGTCAGCAATAAATAGGTACCTATCAGAAGATCAGCATCTGTATCTAGAAAATATGCCAACAAATGATAATTTAGTCGTTGTCAATTCGCAAGGTCAAAACGAAGTAATTGTGAATATTTATGACAGTATTACACAAGCACTAGATGAATTGAATGCTGAATCTTTGGGCGATATTTTGAATTCTCAGCATAATGTTTTAAAGCAAATTTTCACAAATTTTGACCAGATAGCGCCAACAAAACAAAGAGAAATAGCAGTAACAGTCTGTGATATATTAAATAATGCTGTTGAAAATATGAATTTTATTAGACTTGCTGCCTTAGCCTCTTTGATTTCTTTAAACCACTGTCATTGCCTTACTTCCATCATATCATTTGTTGGACCTAAAGTTCTGTTGGCACCATTAATAAATTTTGTTGACTTTAAGTGGGATTTGCATACAAGAAAAATTACATCTGATAAAAATGAAACTGATAAGCCCATCAGCTCTTTTGCATTCAACTGGATATCTCTATTAATAGTTACTGTTTTCAAAATGTATAATTTGGACGTTAAAAATTTTATTTGTTCAAATACAGAAGCAAATGATAAAGCAACTTACTCATTTGATCTACTTGGGGAATTATCCAATATCGATGATGCATTTGAATTTGGATCGTATGGTAGTTCCATAGAGAAACAAAATACTGATAAAGAAGTTCAAAAGTGGTTTGAAGCCTTATTTGTAGGTGGGGCTCTTCCAGATAACTTAACTCAAGAAATAGAATCCAAAGAGATTGTAAAATTAATACCCTTTATTTTTAAGCAAATTATATTAGGGGTTGAATCTGGGGTTATCGATGATATAACTAAAGTTACTGAAGGTTTTGATTATTTTTTCAACCCTCTTTTAATCGTTGGTATGATCAAAATTGTGTTTTGGTTGAGTGATTATTTAGAAACTCTAAAAGAAAACTTGATTAAAGATGCAACATTGCAAAAGCTTTTACAGTTGGTAAATTGTTTGATCGCACCAGAATCTATTAACGATGATTCTATTTTATTTCACACTGTGTTGTTGAGGTTAAATTCCATGAAACTTCTTAAAGCAATAAGAAATTTTAAAACTCAATCACAATCTAATTACGGGATATATTCTTCTGAATCACAAAGTCCACCTGTGGTTGAAAATTTAGTTTCAAAAATTACAACAGTTGTAAATATTTCGCCATTTTATGATATTGATCCAAAAATACTAAACTCTGAATTGCAATATTCTCAGAAACAGCCAATCTACTGCAAGTTTCTTATATCAAATGATCACCCAATCAATAAGATTATTTCGAACCAAATTAACTCATTTTGGAATTTACATAGCAGCACCTACTATAACTTTGATTATTTGAATATTTTGATAGACTTAATTTCACCAAGGAAGTTCTTTGAAGAAGTTATACACACTGTAGACCACAAGCTGTCTAAATATTCTTCTAATTTGACCAAACCGACTGAAGCTGATTATAATTGTGAACAAGTATATGATTTTTTTTTCTATTTTATTGTTCTCCATGATATATCATCGCAAAAAGAAGCCTCAAATATGATCGACTGGTTAGAAGGCGTTGAAAAAGAGATAAAGGTTGTGGAAGAGACTTCTAACTCTATTTTAGAAACGGTTAATAATACACAAACTTATCAGGATGATGATTTCGATATGCTTTTTGGTGAGAACGAACCAAGTGTACAAGGACAGGATGATAAGGAAGAAATTAATAAAGAAATAAATAATAACCTGCAAACGGATTTTTCATCCGATTTTCAGGAATCGATCATTCCAAGTAAAAGGACTTTTGGCAGGTTCTTGAAAGAACAAAAGGTTACATTTGATCAGGCTTTCGAAAATAAAGAAATGACTTTAGAACAATATAAGATAGCTTGCAAAAACTACGAAAAATATGTAAATATGTTAAAAACTGGTATATTTTAATCATAATACTAAAAGAAGTGTAAAATTGGGGAAATCATTATTTGATTTTTAGTACTTTTTATAAATGTCTTTATTAAAAGAAAACCTAATTATTTTAAATATGAATCTAATTAATATGCAATGGCTCGCTTGAAGCTTCTATTGTTTTAACAGTATTTTCTTTTGTTTTACCTTCCATAACAACTTGTTGAACATGTTCTTTTTGTTTAGCCCTATCTCTCATTCTTTCTTCAATAGTATCCCTAACTAATAATCTATATACTGTGACTTGTCTTGTTTGACCCAATCTATGTGCTCTATCCATGGCTTGAGAATCGATTGTAGGATTCCAATCAGAATCATAAAAAATAACAGTGTCTGCTGCAGTTAAATTGATACCCAAACCACCAGCTCTCGTACTTAGTAAAAATATAAAGATTTCAGGACGGGTTTGCCAATCATGAACCAAATCACGACGATCTTCCAATTTAGAAGAACCATCTAAACGTATATGGTTATATTGGCGGTAAATCAAATATTCTTCCATTAAATCCATCATTTTCGTCATTTGAAAATATATTAATACACGATGGCCACCCTTCTTCAAACTTACCAATAATTCATCCAATTTTTTTAGCTTAGCCGATTCTGTGATAAATCTATCCATGGATGGCATCGATATATATGAAGAAAACTTTTTGTTGAAAGGCTCTGGATACAACCCTGATACCGGAAATTCTTCCAAAGGAATCTTTTTCTCTGTTAGCATACGATATTGTGTAATAGTTGGAATTTCAGACAAAGCTTGTAATGCAGTAGGGTTATATAATTCATATTTCTGTTTTACAGTGGCATTATTACTTCCTAATACCTGGATTGAAATAGGGCTTGCAGAAGCATTTGGTCGGTAGCCACGTTGTAGCGAATTGAAATAATTATCCTGATAAACTTCATTTTGAATATTCATCAAATGATCAAGGACACCCCCTCTAGTATTTCTTCTAAGACAATCCAACTGTTTGGTTCTATTTATAATTCTTAAACTTTGATTAAAATTATCTTGTAAGTATGATCCTTCTGTATCATTGAATACAGAAAATTTCTCCAGAGCAGTACTTGGATCAACACTGGATAATAAAACTTTGTTAAAAAAATTCAAGTATACAATGCGGTGTATATCATTGATTGTAATGCCTAACATTCTAGATAACTGCTGACAAAATTCGTTATTAATGGAATTATTGAAAATATTGAAAGTATAGTTCAA
The DNA here is from genome assembly GCA_030557565.1 of Tetrapisispora arboricola. Lineage (NCBI taxonomy): Eukaryota > Fungi > Ascomycota > Saccharomycetes > Saccharomycetales > Saccharomycetaceae > Tetrapisispora > Tetrapisispora arboricola. Next base: position 54,250 of record JAKTPK010000143.1, on the reverse strand, counting down.
TAATTTATGCCTGCTATACAAGCTATTCTTATAATTAGGAGCAATAATCTCATTGTAAACGAGCCTTGGTAAATAAAAGTTAATAGGATTTTTGGTAGAATACATTACATCCACCAAATCACCAATTTTGGATAACGAACTTGTCTTACCAAAAATTGCGAAAGAAAAAGGAGAATCTATATCATATCTTTCAAATAAATCTGGATGATTACAGACTTTTCTGAATTGCATAACAGCGTTTATCATATTTTGATCTGAAATTGAATCATCTCCACCTGAAGCATTTTCAATAGCATTATACGAGGAGGACATTTGTGACCTTAGAATTTGATATAATTTAGCTTGTCTTTGAGTTAAATCACACATAACATCAATTTCAATTTTGTCACCAAGTTCTGACTGAACGTTTTTTTTAACACGTCTTAACATAAACGGCTTTAAAATCATATGCAAACGACGAAGTTGTTGTTGATTTAATTGAGTATTAGCTTCAGCGTGTGATTCGATATCTTTTGAGAACCAATCGTTGAATTCATCATGCGAATCAAATAATGAAGGCATAATAAAATGTAGCAATGCCCATAATTCTTGCATATTATTTTGGATTGGTGTACCTGTTAGTAATAATCTATTACGACAATAAAAATTCAACAGGTTTTTCCAACGGGAAGATTGTGAAGATTTAATAGCTTGTGCTTCATCTAATATCATATATTGCCATTTCATTTTTTGAATATATAGGGAATCTGAAACAACCATTTGATATGAAGTGACCATAACATGGAATGGAGAATCTTTAGTGTATCTCAAATTTTTTCTATCCCAAAATCTCCTCAATATTTTACGATCATTGGAATTACCCCAATATGGTAAAATCTTGAGTTGTGGGACAAACTTAGAAATTTCATTGACCCAATTATGCAAAGTGGAAGCTGGAGTAACGACCAAAAATGGACCCCAGATATTGTGCTTTTCTGCTAGATGTGCTAGTACTGAAATAGATTGTACTGTTTTACCTAAACCCATTTCATCTGCCAAAATCCCATTAATACCTTGATCATACAAATTGGCTAACCAATTCAAACCTTTTAATTGATATTCCTTTAATGTGCATGCTAACATATCAGGCTGTTCAATAGTGATGTCACCTAAAGAAGTTGGATTTTGAAAGTTCAATTCTTCACCATTTGAGGTTTCATTATCAAATTGTTTTGTCTTTTCTCTGGATTTCTGTAAAACATTTGAAGCATTTTGTGCAGCTTTTAATCTCAATTGCTCATCATCTTCATTATCAAAATCAATTGTTCTGTAATCATTTTGACCAGCCTCAGTATTATCCAAATCGACATCATGATTTTTACTTTCACCATCAAATCGATCATCTTTCATACTACCTTCCAATTCATCAGTTTTGATTTTCGAACCAATGAAATGTGAGTATAATTCTGTTTGAGTCAACAAGAAATTCAACTTTTTAGCTTGTCTTTTATTTTCTCTTTCTTCTTCTTCCTTTCTTGCATTTTCAATAGCAACTTTCTCTGCTTTTTTCTTTAAATCTCTTTCTTCTCTTTCGTTTTTCTTCCAAAAGCTTGACATTTCTCTTATACCTCTTCTAGCCTTTGTTTGCAAATCTTTAACTTGTTTAAAGTTTCTTTGTTGCCATTTCCTAGCTTCTCTTGCGACAACCGAAGAAGTTTTCTTTATATTGGTTGACCTTGAAGATTGTAACTGAATTACAAGCCTTGAAAGTTTAGAAGAGTCCTTACGAGCTAGATCTTTCCAAACAGTGAACAAGGTATTATCATAATGTCTTTTGATTGATTTTGCTTCTTTGGCAGTCATGTCCATACCATAAGTATGTAACCCATGATCATTAGTGGCAATATTATTTGATTTTGTATTACTTTCATCATTTTCATCACTGTCGCCAGGTTCGTTAGCGTTTAATTTTCTCTTTTTATTAACAGGTTCATCATTTTCTTTTGTTTGATTTAATAATTTCAATCTTTCCTTTTCTTCTTGTTCTTTTTGTTTCAATTCAAGTTCTTTCAACCTTTTTGCTTCATTAATTAATTTCTTCAGCTGTTTAACATGGTATTGTTTTAAAGTCACTTTGACAATTAATTTTGGATGATTTTTGGAATTTTTAATGTTCGAATTTGAAGCATATTCTGTCACTGTTGCATTTGTGAATCTTCTCTTTCTAACTTTATTTATTTTATTTCTATTACACATTTTAATCAATTCCCTTACGATTTTTGCTTTATCACTATGAATAGTAATTAATTTATTAGAATTTGGTTTCGGAGTTGCAGATTCTTCTCTATCATCATCGTCGTCATCATCATTATCATCGTTCTCATCGTTATTGTTATCCTCATTTTCCATATCCTCTTGATCTTCTTGATCTTCATCTTGGTTATCATCTTGATCTTCTTCATCATTAATGATCTCCTTAACAATAACCTGGTTCCCATCAATTTTCTCATTATTATTGATTGTATTAGCAACGGTATTGACACTTTCTTTATCGTCAAAACCGTTTTCAATACCGATTTTAATATCCAAAGCATTTGAAACATTATTTTCTTTGTGCGATTCATTATTATTGTTTGAGGTTATTGTTGAGGTATCTATATCATCAATGGTAGACTCATTAATCGAGTCATTTAATTCCAGATCTTTGTTGACTTTTTTATTCAGTTTTGGTGCTATTGATAAATTTTTATCATTTGTTGAAACTTCATTTTTGAAGTTCGACTTCTCATCGTTATTACCATCATCATAATCAATAGAATTTACTTGATCAGAAAATAAATATTTATTATAATTTTTCCATTCATTTTTAATGAATTTAATATTTTTCAATAATTTATTCATATTTTCTTCATTTGAATTCCAATATTTTGATTGCAATTGCCATTCAGTAATCAATTCAAATTCTTGTAAGTTTAAGAAGTTCCAATTTTGTAAATTCATTTCATTATCTTCCAATTTATTCAATTTTTTAAAATTGTTATTTAAATTCTTTAAGAACCTTGATTTATCATTTTGAGTTTGAGTTTGAGTTTGAGTTTGAATTTGACTGTTACTTTTGGTATCATCTCGAATGGTACTACTACTGGTACTATTATTATCAACATTAATTATATTTTGTATTGTATTTTTCTTTGAATTTGGCACATGTGTACCAGTATCATCATCATTCAATAAAGCAGCCAAAGACATTTGAACAGTACTTGATGTTGGTTATCACTCTGAATGAAGTATAGTATATATATATATATATATATAT
>JAKTPK010000143.1:16782-45951 GCA_030557565.1 Tetrapisispora arboricola | reverse complement strand
ATAAACGTATCTCATCTTGTACTTGTAACCTTTGGTAACACCGGTGATTAAGTTATCAATTAAAGACTTGACGGTTCTTAAAGCGGCAACGTGCTTTCTGTCACCATCGTGAACAGTAACCTTGATTAAAGTGTTGTCGACCTTGTTAAAGGTAACATCAATATGCTTTAAGTTTTTGACTAAAGTACCTCTTGGACCAGTAACCTTAACAACTCTGGATTTGATGTTAACGGTAACGCCAGCTGGAACAGCGATGGATTGTTCAGTTTGAATGTACTTCATTTTTGTTGCTGGTTATTTTGAAATATAAGAAAAGAAAATATACAATGAAAACTAAGATAAGAACTCTATTCAATCAACAGAAAAAATTTTAAATAATGTTTATATGAACACCAACTACATATTTTATCGAAACTGAAACGTTTTGCTACAATACTGCAATTATAATATTATACACTTAGAAGCTCAGAAGCTTACAAGCTCACAAGCTTAGAAAACGCTCAATTACACTGTTAATGATAGATAAATTGATAATGGTTATCATTATCAATTGAAAATTAAATTTTCGAAAAAAAATGAAAATATTGAAATTTTCAAACTATTAAATTGAGTAAGGACTACCAACTTCAACAGTTTCAAGAAAAAAATTTGATGTTATAGTTGCAAGAGGTCAGTACTCTAAAATTACTGGTTATCAATTGGAAAAGACATTTCACCAGCTTGATGAAAAAATCCAATGATAGAAAACAGTAATTCTATATTTTGGCGATGAGCTGAGGTCAAAAAGTGAAAAAAAATCCTGTGAATAAAGATATACCAAAACTTTTGAGTGCGTCGTTATAATAAACGCACGTGACTACCGATATTTTTTCAACAAGCTCTTCATGATAGTTTCATTAATTTCGTCCTATAAACCACTTGGAGAATTTTGAAAACTACAGAAAAAAAATTAAAAACTGCGTACACCCATGCACCATGGTAAATAGTTATAAATTATAACATCAGTACATATTTGTTTTACAGTCACTAAATCACAGAGATTAAGTTATTTAAGAAGGTTCAAATCTTGTGAAAACAGTTGATATGTTCTTTGAATGGAAAACCATTGGTTACCGGTTTATGAAGCTTACACAAATTTATACATGCAATGCAGTTGATTTTTATTCATTTCAGAATTGGGTGCCATTTGATTTCTTACTGTTTGAATCAGCTTTGTCTATCATTTTTTGCAAATTATCGAATATTTTGTCTCTATGTATTGCTAAAGGATCATCTTTATCAGTTTGAAAAAAAGCATGTCTTTGAAAAGTATTCTCATCAATTTCATCTTTGTCTAATGTTTGGTTATTGTGAACAAAACTTATATTTTGATAATCATCCTCGTATTCCAAATCTTCATCTACGTAATCATCGTTATTGTCATGATGACTTTTGTCTAAGTCTATAAAGTTACTTGTATTTATGGATTTAAGAATATCGTTACTGTCACCAAACTTATCGAATAAGTCGGAGAAGTCATTTTTCATTGTCTCAACGACCTTTTCAGCATCGTACAAACCGTCATCTTCGCGGTGTTCATCTTGAGAATGAGGATTATTGAAATATTGGGGTTCACTTATCTGCATGCCATCATCTTGATCACTTCCAAATAAAATAGATCTGTCATCATCTTCGTCTTCAGGATAATCATTTCTATAAAAGTTTTCATCGTTAGAATCATCATCCGAAACAAACTGGGTTTCGGGATCAGTCTCTTCGTCATTTACAAGTTCAACATCGATATTTACAATTTTTACATGCCCCAAATGAACGTTCGGAGCAATTACGTTTTCGTCAAAAGGCTCCAAATGATATATGTCGTATACATAATCTTGACTTGGTAAGCTTAATACCGTAGATGCAGAACCTTTGAAATGTTTTACACTCGGTTTCTTCTTATCGCATTTTGTATCCAGTTGATGACTGCTGTTTATGCTTAGATACTCATTTAATAGTTGTGAGATTTCCTCAGGCATATTGGAAGGAACAGTTGCGGAAACATGCTTGGCATTGGTAGTGTTTGAAGAATCTTCGTGCTCTGAATGTCGACGTTTTCTGCTGTGAGTTTCTAATATGAAGTGTTTTTGATCCTCCTCTGTGCTTAATTTAAGAAGCGGTGTATCATTTTGATTGTTCTTAAAATCATTCAAAATTACTGTGTCAGTTTTTCTATACACAAACTTACCCTTTTTGGCTCTCGTATTCTCATCAATCAAAAGAGCACCGACAGGCTCTTCATCTCTTCTACGCTTAACTCTTATAAATTCAGGTTTGGATGACATTTTTTGATAAATGTAACCAAATATGGCTATGTAATATCAAGTTTCAAAAAGATTCAATTAACTTTGAATAGGGAATATGCGTCAACAAATGTAAAAGAATTAAATACATTTCATAAATATAAATGATCAAAATAGTTCTTATTTGCTTGAAAGATAAACATTATACCGTTACCCGAACACCTAAAATGACACAAATTTTTGGAAGTCATTAAATAATTTCAGTCGCAACAGAATAAACATCATGGCATATAAGGTAAATGGCTTATATTCTTGACAGGTGAAAGAAGCAAGTATTAAAATAATGTTCCAGTTTAAATTTAATGGTTTGTGTTTTATTTTACTAATACAAAATAAAAATTCCTTTGAAATACCCCAAATGACAACTAGATCTAAAATAGCTTTGGTAACTGGAGGGGCAGGTGGATTAGGATTGAAAATTGCTGAATCGTTGGCTCAACATGGTAACAAGGTAATTTGTATTGATGTGACAATACCTGAAAATTGGAAACATGAGTCTATAGTTTTCTTCAAATGTGATATATGTAATGTGAAAGAATTAATGTCGATAAAAGAAAAAATAAACAAAAGTTTTGGAAATGTAGATATTTTAGTTAACAATGCAGCAATTACTAACATAAATGAATTTGTGAATTCCACAGATTTACAAATTTCTTCTGTACTACATGTGAACCTTATCGGGCCATGTAATACTATTCATGTGTTTTTTGAAGATATTCTTCAATCAAAAAATGGTGCTATCGTTAATGTAGCATCCGTGTTGGGAATAATAACCCCTGCACGGTTAACATCTTATGGTGCATCAAAAGCAGGTCTGATATGTTTTCATAAATGTCTTGAAAAAAAAATTGAACAGATTAAAACTGTTAGAAAATCAAACAACAGAATAAAAGCTGTTCTTATTTGCCCAGGCAAGATTCAAACAACGCTATTCAAATGTGTGAAAACACCTTCTGAGCTTATTGCGCCAGATTTGAATCCACATGAACTTGCAAACAAAATAACAGCTGCTTTGGAATCCCCTTTAGATTCTCTAGTCATATTTGCACCATATTATTCTAACTTAATCCCATCGTTGATGCAACTTAATACCAATTATATACATTTACTAAAATATGCAAGTAGAATGAATAATGCAACTAAATTACAAAAGTCTTTAGAAAAATAAAGTTATTTAAAATTTGCTAACAAGTAACGAAGTTTCAATAAAATATTTTTATTTGCTGTTATATATCTATGTGTACTTTAAATGATGCAATTTAAGAGCTTTCTAATGCAGTCAAAACGGCAGCAGCGTTTTCTTCTATCAACTTAATACCTTTTTGTATCAAACTTGGATCCAACCCCTTTGAGTTGTAATTATTCAACTCCACCGTTCTTATTGGACTAATCACTTTTCCATTTGACCAAGTGACAATTAAGCCGTTATCTGCTACTTCAGATTCGTTTGAATCTGGGTCAATTATTGGATTTGTACCGACAATTGCTATTACAAAAACTAATGGGGCCTTCAACTTCAAGTTTATCAAATCATAGTCATCGAACATTGGTAATTCTTCAACATTCAAATCATCAAAACTAGATGTAAGTTTCGGTAGAAATGTTGTGTTTAAAGCTGAAAATATCGCAAATGAAATCAAAGATGCAGGGTTACAGTTTGAAGATATAACTAATACATCAATAAAAATTTTGAAACTATATCTTTTCGTTAATTGAAGTTGGCTGTGATCAAACATTGGTCCGGATTTCAATACTTTATTTAACAATGATGTCAAAGTTTCAACTTGGGAAGAGTCCGTTCTTTCTCCAGCAATATCCAAATCCACTTGAATTAAAGGTTCGTCAGTTAAAGTATGATCTATCACTTTTGCTTTAACACTGGCAATGCATTCACTTCCATCACCAGATATAACTCTAGATGACCCATTTGAGCTTGGTAAAAAGTCCGTGGAAACTTCTATAGGTCTAAATTGATTTGGATTTCTTCCATCTGGTCTGATGGAAGGACTGCATTTCAAAGAATCATATAAAAAAGATTTTTCAGCAATAGACAATGTCATATTTCTTTAATTACTTATTCTTAGTTTATATTTAGCACAATGAAAAAAGCAACTAGTCTCTTTTTTGATGGGAAAAGAAAAAACTTTTATTGCACTTGAGGTATGTCTATTGAGATCTAAACTGAGCCAAATGATTACGCTCTATCCAAAATTGATTTTAATTGGGTCAAATATCCAAGAACTGAAATAGTTCTCCATTCAAGTTTTTTTATTATGTGCAGTTATATCAATTTTAATTTTCATTATCTTGAAAAATATTTTTTTGTTCAAATAGCCGAAGTGGTAGCGACGGAAAATTAATAAAGGTGAAAGAGTTTCAAAGTTTTTTTTTGTTGAAAGCATTTTTATTAATGATACTTACAAATCTTTATGTATAGTCATGTTTATATCTAAATATTTAAGATTGTTATAATTAAATTAAAAATTCTCCATATCAGTTATGTTGAAAAAATTTTATATGCGCTGCAATGTACCTTATAATTCATTAAATAAACTGTCTTGTAAATTCTGGATTTCTTTTGTGACGTTTATTACAAAAGCATCTCTTGTTGAATCTTGTTCCAAAAGATGACGCTCTTCTAACGTACTTGGAATGACTTTGGATTTCAAAAATTTTGGATGCGTTAGAAAATGTTTGAATGATAAACTTAATCTTCTTTTCTCTTCGTCGTTATCTAATCCTATCATTAAGGAAATATTTGATATCTCTTCGAGTTTATCATTTGAGTTCTTACCCGATTCTAGTAAGAAACTTTTGTAATTAAGCAATTCTAACATTTTTTGCAGTATAATTAATTGAGAAGTTTCTCTTATGACAGCAGTGGATATATCTAAATCTCTATTACACCAACTAGATGTAGTATATTTAATTTGGTTTGAAAAATAAGACACAAATAAGCATGTCTCTGGTAACACTTTGTCACCAAATATACTTAGTAATAACAGGATAATTGATAACAAACCATGACTCCAAATATTATGTAACTTAATTTTAGTTTCTGTTTTTAATGAGCCTTGTTGAATTGCTACTGAAATAGGACTCTCGAGCAAAACAACAAAAAGACCATTAGAAATGAACACACTTGCAATATCTTCGATAGAGCATAATTCAGCAATAAAATTCAATGCTAAAAACCCAAGAACTGGTTCTTCTTCATATTTGAACATATGTGAACTAGAATATGTGTTTAGTAGTAATTTAACCGTGCCACTGCCATTTAATGATGAAGCTATTACTTTATTAAAATCACTTGATGACCTCAATAATTTAATACGTTTGAATGTGGACAATAAAAAGCATAAATCTTGAATATTATCAGCAAAGTTAACAGGAGTTAAGTTCGAGGTATTTGTTGTCATATTAGTTATTTCAGTCAGTAAATGTGCAAGGATCAATTGAACACCTTTACAGAATGATAATTCAAAAAATTCAACCAATTCATCGAACATTAGTTCAACAAACGAGTTTACATCTTTTGCTAATTCCAGCACAATCAAAATTGAACGAATTGTTGATCGGTAAATATTGTTATTTTTAGATTGAGGGATATTATCCAAAAACGATAGAGCATTAGATTTGAAAATCATCGCTAAAAAGCTGAAGAGTTTCATGACTTTTTTCTCGTGAACTTTCTTTCCTTCTTTTTCTATTGTAAAAAGTATAAAGAATGATAATTCCAATCTCTCCAAAAATATACTTGAAACAAGTTGCTTATTGCCTAATTCATCTAAATTATCTTTGAGTAGAGCTAAAACCAAGGTAATCAAATCTTCACTCGAAGTTAACTTTATTGTTCTGATATAAGACATTAATAAAGCACTCCAAGCCTTTGCAGCAAGTGTCTGAGCATTAATTAATTCCATTTCAGATGATACAAGTAGCAATTTTTTCTTGAATTCCTCCCAATTTGGATTACTATTGAAACGCTTATCCATAAAATCGATATTGAAATATGATAATTCAATAGAATCTGTCCTGAATTCAGGCGATGTCATAAAATCATCTAATTGCAAATTAGATGTGAACATTGAAAAGTTTTTATTGATTTGCTCAATGATGGCCAAATCAAACTTATTCACTTTAAAAAATGGCTGAATAAAGTCCATTATCTCACTATTGTTGAATTTTTTTGAGATTATATTACCGGACTCTTTGTTTGAAAACAATAGTAATGCAAAAATTTCAACTATTTTAGTTACTATTTTAAACTGAAGACTTCGTGAATTGAAATCCGATACTGAATCAAGAGCCTTGGATTTTGTTAGTTCTGATTCATATACGACTTCCATTAAAGTATCAATAAATTTTGGATCAATTTCTTTGTCATAATCATATGACCAAGAATCTAACGATGACAATATTGCATTTAATAGAGCCAAACTTGTGGAAGTTTTTAATAGCTTGATATTTAAGGCATTTTTCTTTAAAATGTCAAGCACAGAATTTTTCTTAGAAGTTTTTTCTCCTGATTGTGTTATGATGCTGCCTGTTAAAAATAAAGCTGTTAACCCATCTTGCTTACTTTCTGCCAAAGTTTGAATAAATTTATACCAGCCCTCTAAAAGATAAGTATCTATTAAAGAATTTTTTAAATCAGAGCATACGGTGTGGTAAAGGGCTTTTGAATTTTCCTCACCCAAATAAGATAATAAAAATGGATATTGACCGTCCCATGGAGCTGCTATCAACCGGTTAATCAAAGAAATAATATTTTCTTTCATAAAATACTCTTCTCTATAAAGTTCGAAAAAATTTTTTGAGTGCTGAAACACTAACTTTTCAAAAGTACTTGGCTGTAAATTCAAAGTAATTCTAGTTGATATTAGCGTTGTCGATAATTTAAAAGTTTCATGTATTAACGTTTCATACTCCTTCCCTGACGCAAAATTTGACAAAAATCGTAATTCTTTATCTTGTTTTGATAATAGAGTGCTAACCAAAGATTTCGCAGATTGAAGATCCATTGAATGTGATGATAACAAAGATTCAGTAATGGATGATAAATGTGAATTTAAAACGTTTGTGTCATTTGCCATCTTCATTGTACCATATAAATTGCTTAAGCTATTATTCAAAAAGGAAGTACAGTAATAACCAAGTTCGAAGCGTTGACTTATTATGGAATAATTCCAATACTGGTAGCCTTCATGAATGCGGATTAAGTGCATTGATAATTTTTCCATAAAATCCAACTTTGTTTTCACCATCAAAGAACCAGTATAGGAGTTTGGATCATTTGCTAATAGGCTAGCAAGTTTTGCAATCGTTATAGTAAAATCATATTCTCCATTGGATAATTCAATCGATCCCAGTATCGTGTTAATATGACTAGACTTTCCATATTTTTCAAGTAATTCTGACTTAATAAGATATGACCATACCTTTTGAGGGTACACTGAAAATAATGCTAACAAAAATTCAGCGCAAGAACAAATCAGTTGGTAACTACGTTTTTGTAATGAAACCTCGAATATATTAAAAATCACTGAGAAAATGTCTTTCTCAATTAAATTTTCAGAAAGGTTTTTGATTACATTTTCAATTTCATCAACAGAGTTTGTTGAGCTTAAAATGTTGGTTATCAATTCAATTATGGAAATGATTGTCGATCTATCAAGTTGATCGATTTCGTAACCTTTCTGAATATAGGTTTCATTCAAAGACTGAAGAATATTACCCAATAGTGCCCAACCATTGTAGCTCATTTGAAATAGCACTAGGTCTCCTTTGATATCAGAGGAACTGGATAATAAAATCTTGGCCTTTGTTGATGGTGGAATGTTTAAATACACGTTTTTTCTGGTTTCAAATGGTGGGTGTACTAACAACTGTCTTTTTGTAATTATTAAATCTGTATTCAAAGACCCTTCATATAAATCGTAATCCAATTCTCCCAATTTGATATTCGTAGTATAAGTGTTTAACTCTTCCCATACAAAATTTGCAAATTCGACATTAATAGATGTCAATTTGATTAGTGGAAGTAATGCATCAGGTACTAAAGGTAATTTGGCTTTTAATAAAATGAGTTTTTTTTCAAATGCAGCACTTGTTAAAAATTTTTCGATATATTCTTTAGGAGTTCGTGATAAAACACATCTGAACATCTCTGAAGTATCAACTGTAATCTCAACAAAATTTAATGAAAGAGTAATGAAAGCACAAAGTATAATGGAACATAGATTTTCACTGGAAAATGATTTTGATAATTTTTTTATAGCATACAAAACATTATTTGTTTCAGCTAAAGATGCAAAATATGAAATTTCGGATTGTAAAGATTCTCCATTCAGTACATTATCCGAGAAAGATTTCTCGTTCATAGGATTCTCTTGAAATAGGTAGCTTTTGATGGATAAAATGTAAGACCACATATAATAAATTACTGGATTTATATTATTGGTTTTTAACGTGTCATTAACGAACTTTAACGTAACATCGTTATTTAAACACTTGCTTTCATTTCTAATAGCACAAGTTGAAGTATCTAGCCCAAATAATAATAACGTAATAATTGTGACAAAGGACTCCATTTTTTCAACGATATAAGAAGGAACATTATCTTTATCAAGTAAATTTATGAAAAAGCTGTTAGACTTGATGATAATACCGAACCACTTTGTAACAACATCTTCATTGAAATCCGATTTCAAAGATAGTAATACTAAAAGTTTTAATATGTTAATAATGTAAATTAAATCATCCTGTTTTTTTATATTTATAATATCCAAAATATTTATTTTTGGATCTAAAAGCTCATAGTTTTCTGTTGTTGTGATTTTGTCGTATTTTTCGAATAAATTTGTAAGTAAGTCAATCAGATCAATAAATATTTGTTCCTTGTTACCTGCTAAATCTGATGATAATTGATTAAAAAGAGAATCATTATCAATACCGTCCAAAATACATAAACTAACAGTAATGACAGAATTACGTTCTGATAATACCAATTTGATTAAATTTTCGATACTATTTTTTTTCAATGTTTTTTCTTGATTTGCAATAACATTTAAGGTTTCGTGGTAATTCAACTTCAAAATTTTCGATATGATATAAGCTGATTTTTGTTCATCTTCACTGACCTCAACTTTTTGTTTTTTATATCTCAAAACTAAAGATTTATCAGTTTTAGGTTCAGATATACTCGAATCAAAACAATCAAAAAGAGAAACATTGTTTATCAATTCTTTGTTATCGTTCAAATATTCTTCTATCAATTGAACTTTCTCCTCATCAATATTTCTCTTGGAATCTTTGATATTTTTGAGATAACCTGCTAAATTAGTGAATGAAACATGCATGGCAGAATAAAAAAGTTGAGCTTAAAATGATGCAATCTTCTCTCAACTCAGCCTCGTAAATGGATGGTGGAAAGACAGATTGAGGTTTTCTCTGATTTTATTATTTAAATTCAAATAAACTAGGAGTTAATTATATTCAATTTCAAATAAAAAATGACACACAACTTTTATTAAAACATTTATTATAACAAAATTAAAAATTCTTAGTCTAGTAGTATAGTTGTTTAATTTTCGAGATTCAGTTTTTTTTTAATTTTTAATTTTTTTAAAAATTCGATGGGTTTTTTTTTCATCGAATTTCAAGATAAATTGAACGGGTAAGTAGAACAGAAAGGTCATCGAATAAATCAAATTTATTTTAAATTGGCTAGAACAACTTTGGTTTGAGTAATGACCAATTAACTAATCGACTTCAACTGTTCAGAAGCAGTCTCATAGCAACATTCCCTTTTATAATTGTTGAATTCAGAAAACACAGTATTGCTTTCTGATTTTTTTCAATCAAACGCTAGTCACGAAAACGTTAGACAGCGCTACAACATCAGTACTAGAATCATTCTAAAAAACTTACTCTGATAAAAAGTTACTAGCAATTGACATAACATAAAATTATACAGATAGAATAAAGAATGGATCATAAGGTTTTGCAACGTTGGAATAGTTGTCCCGAGCAGTTGAGTATCCCCCAATTACCTCCAGGCAAAATCACGAAAATACACATCTATGATTTTGATAACACATTATACTGCACGCCTCATCCAAATAGACAATTATATAGTAAAGAGTTGATTAAAGATGTTATTTTGGCATCTGATTTCTTACCATCTGGTAATTGGTGGTCAGATAAAGCTTATTTAGCTCTATCTTTTGAAGAAAGCAAAAAAAATACAAATGTCCCAAGGCTAGATGCTTATTGGAATGAAGATATGGTTGAATTAGCTAAAGAATCTTCGACTGCAGAGGATACTATCTCAATAGTATTGACAGGTAGAGATGAGGACAAGTTTAGTGGATTAATCAATGAGATGCTAATGGATAAGTTTAAAAGGCCTATATTCAATGCTGTCATGTTGAAAAAACAAATAAAACCAACATCAGCTAATGATCCTAACAATAACAGCAACTTGAAATTTACATTGAACTATAAATTGCAAATTTTTGAGGAGTTGATGGAATATTATCAGAACTCATTGGTAGAATTTACCGTCTACGAAGATAGGTTTAAGCATATTAAAGCCTTTGAAGAGTTTTTCTCACAAACCCATCTTTATCCGATTTATTTAAATAAAAGAACATTTAATTGGTATGTAATACCAGTATTCCCTCGAGTCAAATACTTACCACCGGCCATTGAACTGAAACATGCAGAAGATACTTTTATTAAATATAATAAGTGCAATACAAATATACCATTAAAATTGAAAAGAACTCCGTTGCAGGTGGGTTTCTTTTTAAACCTCTCATCACAGAGAAAGTTGGTAGCTTGGTCTACTAGTTATTCTCAAAAGACCCATAAATGTTGGATAGAGAATTTGTTTGACTACCCAGCTTACATTCCATGTGTTCAAAGAGGTGATCCGTTAAACAAGAAGGAAATTGTCAAAATATGGACTGATAATGATTCTAGAGCATTGACAGAAGAACGCATCATAGACGCAATTTGTGAGAAATTTAATGCGGGATCTTATTCAGAACAAGATTCTCAAAAGTTGATAGTACAGTTCAAAGTTACAGAACTGGGAATATTGAAGTGGGATGATCTTCTTGTGTTAGGACTGGAAAAAAGATCCCGTCCATCGAATTCAGTTTTATTATTTTATAAAGTTTCACCATATGATAAAAGTAGGTATGTCTATTCTGAATTGCCATATTTTATAATTGTAGGTTCTTGTTCTAAAAATATTAAAATAGAAGAAGAAATATTCTATAAAATTATTAATGAACCGTCAAAATTCAAGATAAAATGGACGAAAATATCGCAACCTATTCGAATAAGCACTCATTTTGGTCAATTTTCCAAACTAACAATATGATTTTTGTGTTTTATAATTATTAATAAAATATAATTAAATCTTGTTAATAAAAAAACAAAATGCAAACTACTACGTATATGAAACCTTTAGATCGATTATTGCCGTTGATTATTTAATTCATTTTCATGTATTATTATATATTCTTTTTGTTTACCTTCGTACATATAAACAATTCATTTTGAAAAGAAAATAGAAGAGTTTCATAATCCTCTTTAAGCGTTCCAATATCATTTTCTTAATCCTTAAATTCCATTTTAAATTTTTTTCTTTGTGTTTTCACTTTATAAATAAAATGAGGTATGCAAGTAGTTTCTTTTACAGAATAATTATCGAAATGCAGTTTGACTTCTTTGGCTAATTCATTCTTAGATATCCTTGCACCTGGTTTGCCAACCTTATTTTTTTTACCAGAATAAGTTCTTAACCCTATATCAGAACCTAACATGTAACCTCTTAAAGTCATATTATCAGGAATATCCAATTTAAAATGATCTTTGTAATTTCGTAAGATCGATTCATCATATTGAGAAAAATCCAAAGGATGAGGCAATGGTTTTAAACCAGGGTGATTATTTGTAATATGAGTTTTCACTAAATTTTTAATATATTGATTTTGAGTAACAGTCAGCCTTTGCTTACCAGGATTCCTTGAACTTGTGCCGATTTGATTGGAATTGCTCCCTCCCGAACCAGTATTTCGTGGTTTGTTTTCTGATTCACTATTAGAGTTTGGAGCTCTTGCCATCGAATAATATTGTTTTCAATAACGAGGTTATCTTTTCAAATGTACACCTGCTCCTTTTTTAAGCAGTAATTTATATACTAAACAATTACTGAAGGTTAAATCAATATGCTGTCTGGACTGCTGGATGATTTATTCAGACTCATTAATCTGTGAGTTAACAAAGAAGGATATTGCAAACATTCAGAAGTTTCTTATATTTTTGACTAACATCAATTGTGATAACATTAAGCTTTTATTCATTATCCCAATTGTTTTTGACCTAAAATCATTATTTTTGAAAACTTCGTGGAAGAGCATTAAATTGATCATGAAATTTCATGCGATGCCCAAGTGATGAACTTTAGTGAAAAAAAATATTTTAATGAAACAGCACAATAAAATCGATGAGTTTGACTACCTAGAATATTAAATAACTTAATTAGAGAGTGTTTGATTATAAAATCATGAAATTAGCAGATTTCTTAAATTAATTTGTAATTTTGTCGAGTTTTTAGGAACAATTAGTCAAGTCCAATACAAACTAAAGTGAAATAAAACGAAAAATTCTATTGAGCTGGAATAAATTATAGTTTCAATGGATACTAAATCAAACGAATTTCAGAAAAAATGTTTAGACGCTAAAAAGTATTTGATCAATAATAATATCGTCAAATTCAAAGAGTCTGATGAGAAAAGAATTGTTGAGATCTTGGAAGAATATTGTGAAATATATAACATACTTGTTCAGCCAATTTTAAACCAAACTGAAGGCCTAAATGACAGCAATAGAATTTTAGTTGTTGATTCTTTCTCTGTTTGGCTACAGAGATCAACCCAATTTATTTGTACCAAAAAGAATCATGCATCTAGTTATGAATCTCAAATAAAACATGATATGTTGACAATTGATATTTGTAATAAAATATTTTCATTTATAATAGATTTTTGGGCTGACGGTGGAATGATTCTTGTAAATGCATTGAGAGATATGTTCAATAAGTTTTTGAAACTAATCAAAATTTTATATCCTGAGGAGCTGATTTTGAGTTTATTGGAAAAATTATTTGATAAGATAATCGATATTCCATCAACTCTAAAAGTACAATACTACTTCATTGAACTTATCTCTAATGAAAAAATTGATTTATTTAGAATTTTAAAACAGAAACCAACCTTTATTGCTAATGCAATTTCATTAATGTGGTCAGATTCTTTTTCAAATCCAATTGGTAAATCCATTTCAAGTTTATTATTGAATATATATAAAATTCATTATTCTAGTGATCTTGAAAACCTTTCACTTTGGTTGAATATATGGAAGAATGACGTCTGCAAATACTTGAATGATAAAAATTTTACAAAAGCTATCGAACTTTATATATTAACACCATTATTCAAAAACATGCCAAAAGAACTTTATTCACTTTTCATCAAATCACTTCCTGAGGATGGAAACGTTCATCAATTATTACCATTATTAAAAATAGGTAAAGAATTAGGAATTGAAGAAGAACCCTTCAAAAAAGATAAACTGATTTCTTTGAGAAATTTAAAATATCTTTTGCAACAGGATGAATATAAGTTGGATGCATTTACTTTATTAACGATATCAACCAAAAAATCTAAAATAGTTCCGTCATATATTTTAGATTTAGTAAAAGAAAATCTTTACATTTTCTTTAATGATACTAATGTTCAGACTAGAAATTATTTTTGTAGTGCTTTCAAGCATTTTATTATAAGATTAAGAGATTCAGCGTATTGTTTAAATAGAGATGCTTTGAAATTGAAAAAAGTTAACAAATTTCCAGAAGAACAGCTGAATAAAATCGAAATTATCAAGGAAGTTAAATTTTTTTTTCATTGGTTAATAAAATATTTATGTATTCAGCTTGCTCCTGGATCACAGTATCATAGAATAGATTTAGCATTGAATTTGTTCTTATTTTTAGTTTCTTCTGGTATTGATGATACTATTCCTGTTTCGTACTTCGATAACAGAGACAGAAGGGAATATCCATTTTCTATTGATTTATTTGCTGATGGAATTTTAATGAGGTTATTAATAGAAAATTTAGTTAATAACTTTGAAGATCTTAGATCCAATTCTATTAAATTATTAGGCATCGCATTAGCGTCCAACAATGCAGAAACTTTGAAAGCTGACATTGCATTTGAATCAATCAATAACAAAGCAAACGATATGTTTGCTAGGTATCAAACTTGTGAGTTAGGAGCTCAGTTACATGCCTTTCTATGTTTAAATTCGGAGAATAAAGTCCAATATGTAAATCAACTATTGACAAACCTGACATTATCAATTCCAAAATCTGATATTGAGCTTTTAGAAAATGTAAATAATCCTATCAGTGGGTACTGTACAGCATTGGGTTTAATATTCAAAGATAAAGAAAACAAAACAAACTTTACTGAATTTCCAATGGATACACTTATACAGATACCATTGAATATTTGGCTTCTAACCAAAGAATTGTTGTCCCATGATTCTTCAAATGGTATTTTACCTCCCATTTTTGTCTCATCTAATATCTCCGATCAAGTTATAATTAGCTATGCATTCAAATCTGTTAAAGAAAGCTCGTTAATGCTAGGTAGTATTGTGTCAAATTACACCTTAACATTTGAACAAATGAAGACTATTGGTGATCTTTTAATAGAGCAACTATTTACCATACGTCACAGTGGTGCGTTTCAGGCTATTTTGCCAGCATTCACTGAATTTTGTAACATTTGTAGTAAAGATGAGCCAGAGTTATTAAACTCTTGGTTGAAACAAGTTATTGAATCTATTAAACATAAAACACAGCATATTACAAGAAGATCTGGTGGTATGCCATTTTTAGTTGCGACAATATTGTCAACAGAAAAAGATAAAGAAAGACCAATGTTATTTTATGCAATGAAGTCACTAAAAGATATTGCTGTTTTACCTATAGGAAATCATCAAGATAAATTAGACCTCCCTCAAAATAATGCATTTAATTGCATAAGGGCAGTTTTCATAGAATCAAAACTATCAGAGCCATGTACTCCATTCATCTCTGATGCTCTCAAATTGGCCATTTCAAACTTTACTTCCGAGCATTGGGCTTTACGTAACTGCTGTATCATGCTATTTACATCTTTACAAAACCGATTATTTGGTAAGTCCAACAAAAGCATCAGTGCTCGTTTGTTCTTTACCAGGTACATTGGTGTAAGGGAGATGTTGATTGATGTGTTGAAATCGCTTGATGATAGCACTCAAAATCCAAATCTTGAATCAATCTTCTTAGTGTTGAATTTGCTTCTCAGGTTGAAACCAACACCGGGATATGAGGGATTGGAAGATTTTAAAAATTTTGTTGAAGTATGTTTATCGAATCCTAATTGGAAGCTCAGAGATATGGCGGCAAGAGTTTTGGCCTCGTTGGTTGAAAATGATTTAGCGATTTGTCATTCATTACTCAAGAGTATTAATTTCAAATCACAAGATCAAATACATGGTCACTTTTTGGCTATCAGGACGATAGTTGAAAATACTAATAATGATGATGAGCTACAAAAGTTTGTACACGACAGCGGCAAAATCATTCTCTCAAAAAATTTCCAATTGATGTTCAAAAGAAATTGTTTTGTATCCATCAATACTTACATGGAGGTCATAAATTTACTTTTATCAGATTCCACTGTTTTTAATGATTATGTTAATAATGGATTTAAATCTGTTATAGGTGAGTTTTTTGTAAAACATATCAACCTGGAAACAGTTGATGGTTCAAAGCAATTATGTATGGCCACAATAGTATCGGTGCTGCTAAAGATAGAATCAACCGAAAATATCATAGATATAATTTCATTGACTTTAATATCCACATTCTATGAAGCTCACATAATATGTTTACAATATATTTCAAATAATTATACTGCGTTAGTTGGAAACAAAGATATTGTTGATTGTTTACACGAGGCTTTTGAACGAAATGATACTTCCGTCGAATCTAAAAATTTAATTATAGAATGCTTGCCACAATTGAAAGCTCCATTAAATTCCAAAACTTTATTGTTCATATTGAACTCACAAATCAGTGAAACAATAAAACTATCTGCCTTGAGATGTTTAGGAGAGACAATGTCAGAAAATGAGGATTTAGGATATTGGGAAAAGATTGTGATGTATTGTGACGCAAATTTACCAGTACCTTATAGGGAATCAGCTCTGAGATGTTCAATAAAATATTTCAGGAACTACAATGACCCTAAAGCTCTGTGGCAAATTTATAAAATGCTGAATGATGATGATGAAGATATCAGATTAATTGCTGCAAATTTTATTAATAAGGACTTTTTAGACTTAGACAGCTGGAGACTTAATACGACTCCAACAGTTGTGTGCAAACTTTTTATAAAATCATTTGGTATGAAATTTTGTGATGATGAGATCATGGAAATAATTTCAAATGAAATTATCAAAACTTTAAAATACCTAAAGGTAGAGGACAACAACAAAAAAATTCAAACCCGATTATTTGACAAAGAAAAGGAAAATCAATATATAAATGATGTTGAATACTTTGATGATTTCATTGAAATAATTAAATTTGCTCATTCCAATAAAAAAATCAAAAGTAATCTAAGGAAATCTGTGAATGAAACATTACAAACATTAAAAGAGCTAAGTTTCAAAGATTCACTTTTTGGATGGTCTTCCAACCCAGAGGTGTTTTGTGGATTGGTTGTATTGGAAAAGCTTGTTAAAATATTCTCCCCTGAATGTTTGACTGAATTGGATACAATAAAGGTTAAATATAATTTACATAAAATGATTGGTATTGAATCTCAAGCATTTTAGGCTTTTTTCAACTTCGTGTACATTGGTCAGAACTTGAAGTGGGACCAGGTAATAATAATTAGTTGAATCAACAATGTTTTATATAGTATAGGTAAATGTATATAAAACGCTTTTTCACCCAGG
Organism: Tetrapisispora arboricola; assembly: GCA_030557565.1. NCBI lineage: Eukaryota > Fungi > Ascomycota > Saccharomycetes > Saccharomycetales > Saccharomycetaceae > Tetrapisispora > Tetrapisispora arboricola. Next base: position 28,519 of record JAKTPK010000143.1, on the reverse strand, counting down.
TAAACAAAATTTTATGAACTTCTTAGACAAGTCAAGCCCACTTATGATTAATTAAAACGAAACTTCAGTCCATTGACATGAAGATAGAATCTCACAAAAATAAGTTAGTTATTTTTGTCAAAGAAGTAACTAATAATTACTGCTGAGTGATTGATTTGAGATAAAAAATATCAACTTTGTTGAAGCTTATAGTGCTAATTATTGCAAAGTATTGTTTTGAGGATTATTACCTGTGTCGCTATTACCAAAACAAGTGGAGTATAAGTACGATAATAGTTTTTGTTGTCTTAAGCCGATAGATTCATATGTGGTTTTGCAAAATGCGATTTATCATGCTTATATATTTCCTTGATTGCGTTCAACCATTAGAATAACAGAAAGACTAGTTTATAAGATTTGATCATCAGAATTATTTAAAGTTCATAAGTGTTTTCAACAAACCAATCTTTTAGTAGTTCTTGATATTGTTTTTAAATTAATAATTAACACTTAGTTCAATTACTAATCAACATTAATCAATCCTGGAAAATGGGCTTCATTAACAGATTACTTTGCATTAGTTTGTATTCAGAAAAAATAACTACTCAAAAGTTGCAAAACTACAGGAATTATATTAATTGCTAGTTTGTTTATGTTTCCATATATCATCTTTCTGACTTAATATTCTGACTTAATTCGGCTTAATGTTCTCTGATATTACGCCTTTGTAATTTATTAGATTGTTCTGCATTGTGTTCTCAAAATGTTTATGAATAACTAAATTTCAGTAGTATTTGCTCAACAAACACTTATGTGAGTAGATTCAAAATTTAAGACTTTTAAACCAGGGAAACAGATGCAAGAGGAAGTATGGAATACGTCAAAAATTAACCAAAGATAATTAACGTATAATTAACAGGCTACTTAACAGTGAAAAACTAAAAACACAAGCGGGAATAAAAACAATGTTATGTTTAAACAGTTTACAATGCATTGGAAAATTCAAATTAGAAAACTGATGATATCTTAGTAGCAAGCCCAACTTAATCGATACAAAGCAGTTGCAATAACCCAATAAGCTATCAATTAGCAGACACTAAGTCTTAGTCAAACTAGAAATATGAAATAAACAAATAATAGGACTCCATGGCCAAGCTGGTTAAGGCGTGCGACTGTTAATCGCAAGATCGTGAGTTCAATCCTCACTGGGGTCGTTACTATTTTTTAATGTTTTTTTCAAAACTTTTCATCGAATTAATTATATGTATCCAAGCTATTTCGATAATGAGTCAATTATATTTCATTTTGTATATAAGAAGGCAATTAACGTTATAGCTGAAATAATTGTTTAATATACTTCTAACTACAAAAACTAGATCAGTACGTTTTTTGGAAAATATTACCAAGCTAATCAAAGTAACTTTTTGTAATGTCAGTTACCAAAAATCCCGTTGTACATTTGCTGGGAATGGGTGCCATGGGCACCATTTTAGCAATTGATATGCTGAATTATTCTAACACCAAACTTGTGCCACTATTGAGATCAAAAGAAAAAGTAGAACTTTTCAAAAATAAATACAACAATACAATTGGCGTGAAGAAGCTTTATCTGGATGGTTCACCCTTGATAAGTAAACAAGTCACACTTGCTCAAAGTCCCGAAACATTCACAGGAGATCATATTGATAATATCATTGTAACCACCAAAACCTATCAAACAAAAGATGCATTAGCACCCTATTTACCATTCATTGATTCAAAATCAAATTTAATTTTGATTCAAAATGGTTTGGGTGTTTTGGAAGTCTTGAAAGAACAGATATTTACAGATGAAAAAAATAGACCAAATATTTTTCAAGGTGTTATTTCTCATGGTGCATTTATGGACGAAGGCTTTACATTTAATTTTGCTGGTTTTGCAGGAATGAAAATTGCAAGATTGCCTTGGAATCCATCTGAAATAATCCAAAATAATGATTTAATCGAAAACGACCTTAAAAATAACGAATTGGTCAAAATTCTTTGTGAATCTCAACTGAAAAAAGAGTTTGGCATTGAACACATGACTTATCAAGAAATGTTAGTCGGTCAATTATTCAAATTTTTAATTAACTCTTGTATCAATCCAGTAACAGCAACTGTTGATGCTGTAAATGGTGAATTACGCGACATCAGTAAAGATTTGTTCAGTTTGATCATTCATGAATCTTTTGAAATTTTGAAGCTTGAATATAGAGCACTTTTCGAATATGAAAAGACCTATAATGGGAAACCAGGGTATCCAACACTCGATGTCTTATCTACTTTAAATATTGAAAATTTGAGTAAGAAAATCAATGATATCGGAACCATTGTTAATGAAAAAAACAGTAGTTCAATGAGACAAGACACTTTGTATTTAAGAGATACAGAAATAGATTACATAAATGGTTATGTAGTATATTTGGCCAAAAAATTGGGATTAGATGCATCCGCTTCCAAGGTCAATCAAACTGTTATTGCATTTGTTAATCTAAGAACAGGAATTAACAGGAGAAGAGATGAACTCGGCGATATGAGAACTGTGCAATAAATAAAGGTTGCTTGCTGATGGTTAGAAACGTTGTAATCAAGTATCAATTCAAATATTTTAATTATTATTGTTTAATACGTTAAATCAACATATAAGTTACTTAAGTCACGATATAGTTTATAGAACAGTCCTTTTTGATAGAAGTTATATATTCATGTTATTTTTCAAACGATCTAGAATCTCCGCTTCCTCACTATCATCGTTCCAATTGAATGCTTCATCGTTGTTCAAAAAATCATCAAGTAATTTCTTTTGTTCCTTTTTGTGTTTAGTATCTTTGTAAATATTTTTTTGCTCTTCTATTTTCTTTTTTAATAGCTCTAACTTCTCAGCAGCAGACACTTGTGATGTTTTGGATTTTGTACTTGTTTTACGATTGCTTGTTTTGTTGTTATTTGATATCGTCATTTTTCCACCAGCAAAAGAAATCATAGGCTTTTCTTTATTTTTCAAAACTACATCTTCCTCATTTTCTTCGTATCTCTCTTCATCTTCAAAATCACCTCCATCCTCCCAATCCTCTTCATCTTCCCATTTTTTATATGCATCTTGACCACCTTCATTATGGATCCCATTTTTCAATGATTTCCCTTTACTACCTTGAGCACTCTTTGATGACAAACTCATTTTTCCGTTTGCAAATGAAATGCTGGGTTTTTCAGTGTGTCCATCACTTGACTTTGGTTGACTATTAGGTCTTGATGGAGTTCTGCTTTTGGCATAATCACTGGATCGTTCTCCATGCAGGCTATTATTGTTAGAGCTCTTATTTGACGATAATTTCCCTCCGGAAAATGATATACTAGGTGGATTCAAAGTTCCATTATTTTTTGGACCATTTGAATTAAGCACCTTAGTATTAGTATGTTTTTTTCCCTTATTGTGTTCTCTTTGGTGAGTTTTATTGGTTTCTACAAGTTTAACTGGAGGTTTAGAATCTTCTTCATCAGATGAAGTAGCCCATTTAGATTCTAAAGGCATTTTGAGTTTTGATAAGTTTATGATTCGAAGATCCTAACTTGCTGCAGAGTCAACGATTATAGCCGAACTGAAACAATAGTCAGCTCAAAGTTTGATGAAACGTTTTTTATCAAGACGTTGTTTTGCTTTCAAACCAGGAATTGAACTTTTAATGTATAGTTTGCCCATTTTTCAATTATTTTGGTTAACGGAAAGTTTTTTCCAATCTTATTAATTTCAGTGCGAGGTTTCAAATGTCATTGGGAGTTCTACAAAAACTACATATAAAGAACAAAACAAAAAATCCAAAATATGTGATAAACATGGCGATCCCATATAAACCAAATAAAAAGTATTCCTCTACACAAGTTTTAAGATAAACATCAAGATGATATGAGATTTATCAATATCAACAAACGTTTTCAACAAACGATTTCAACATCTATATACCCTTATCAATATATATCTACAACTGACATCAAATGTTTTTGTATCTGACATCTGCAGATGACTCTTATTTCATTTACGTTGTCTGTGGCACTAGCTATCGCGACAGTTTAATAGACCAATCCCGATCACAAACCTTGAGATACTACTTGGATCATTGGATATTTTCCAAGACATTTATTTATCGAATATTTTTTTTAATAAGCAATAAAAATTTCGGTGTCTCAGTGTTATCAATTGAATATTTTCCGAAACTTGAAATTACTGTATTGAGTAAAAAAGGAACAATTTCGATGCCTCGAGAAATAGTTAACAGTCGAAATATCCTTGGTACGTGGAAACAAAAGTGTAGAGTATTAAAGGGTGGTAATTGAATTTTAACAAATTAAAAGACTCATTTCTGAAATAAGTCAAATTCTTCACTGCTGTAGAAAATTTCCAATGAGTTCAGTAATGTCTTTTTTTTTATTATGAAGAAGAAACAGTTTCAACGAATGCAAAATAGTTCTTTCATTTTCTTGTTTATGTTATGATAAAGAATGATGCTTCTTGTAGTATTTAAAGTTGAGTTTTGGTTGTGAGCATAGTATTGATTAATAGACTTGAAAATTGAATTTGAGAATATTACTTCTACGATAAAAAGACATTACATTCATGTTAACTCAATTAGATACTGATGTCAACGGTTTGAATTTGAAAGCCGATGATGTTGCGGTTAAGAATAATGAGTTGGATGAGGAAGACACAGAATCACAAATAGTTACGGAAAATGATAGAAATGATCATAATGCAGGGATCCTGTTGTTGATTGTTTCGTATTTTTTCAACTCAATCATGCAAGTATCAACAAAAGTTTTGGAGACAACAGGAGATAAACCAGAAGAAGAAAGAATTAAACCGTTGCAGATTTTATTGTTAAGGATGATTGTTACATCAATTGCATTAGTTGTTTATATGTATTACAATCGAAAATCAATACCTTACGTACCATTTGGTAATCCACAAGTTCGTGGTTGGCTAATTCTCAGAGGTATATTTGGTTTTATTGGTGTTTTTGGTATGTACTATTCATTAATATATTTGACAATAAGTGATGCAGTTTTAATTTCTTTTATGGCACCAAGTTTTACGATTTTTGCAGCTTGGTTGATATTAAAAGAACCGATTTCATCAACTGAATGTATAGGTTCTTTGGTATCTCTATCCGGTGTGATTTTGATAGTAAGGCCAACATTTTTGTTCGGTAACCCCAACAATAGTAGTCCAGATAATTTGGTAGAATATAATTCAACCAAAAGAATAATTGCAATTATATTTGCATTGTTTGGAGCAATGTCATTAAGCGGAGTTTATATTGTGATTAGATTTATTGGTGATAGAGCACATGCAATAATGAACGTGAATTATTTTTCATTTGTTACTGGGATTGTATCATTTTTAGGAATTTTGATTTTACCTGGTTTTAAATTTCAAAAAATAGATAATTTAAAAGAATTAAACTTATTTCTATTGATTGGAATTTGTGGATTCATACATCAGTTATTATTATCAATGGGCATACAAAGAGTTACAAAAGCAAGTAGAGGCTCATTAATGTCATATACTCAACTGATATATGCAATTTTTTGGGATGTTATGATTTGGAAGAAATGGCCTAATATTTTTTCAATAGTTGGTATGTTTTTAATCATTGGTAGTACGATTATTGTAGTTAAAATGAAAGAAAAAAAATCTAAATTAGAATACATCGAGCTTGAAGATAATGAGTGATTTTGACGACAACAAGAATATAATATATTATATAAATAACAAATTGTAATGTAATAAAACAAATAATATAAAATATGATAAAATTTTTTATTGATTTATAAAAAAAAAATGTAAATATATTTATTTATTAGATAAATATACTATTGTCCTTCTTTTTTGATTATATTTGATATAAAAAAAAAAATTGTGAGATAAGTGAACGGCAAAAAAAGATAATAAAACAATAGCGACATTAATTATTAGGATATAAAAAGAACAAAATATAAAGGTTGCATATTTGCTCTTGTCAATTTAATGAAACAAATTAAAACGTTGTAAATGTAGGAAAATAAAGAAGATATAATTTCTTGTCTTTCCTTAGAGTTTATAAAAAAAATTGTTTTTTAGAGTACACTCACCATCTGATTATGATATTAGAAAACGTTTGGAAATAAAATTTTGACATCATAATTAGATTAGCAAGGCAACAATACCTGCTATGGCGGCAGCACCGATAGCGTTTGTCTTGTCAGCTAGCAAAACATTATTTACGTTTGCAGCATTAGTAGAAGTTTGGTTGGTGGTGGTATTAGTAGCAGCTTGAGTGATACCGACGACAGCTAATGTAGATAAGACGACTTTTGATACTTGCATTTTTGAATTTTTCTAATTGAGTGTTTCTTTGTTTTTGGGGTGTGGTGTAGTATTGATACTGTTGTATTTTATTTTATCCAAATAGTAAACTCCAGTCTATAAAATTTTTCCAACCGATAGTAAAGATTGGGTAAACACTACAAGACGAAAAAATTATTAGGCAATGCAGATACTCAAGTTTAGAAAACATATTTAGAAACAAGATACAATGGATGGGTATTTATATCTTTCATTTTTGCTTCACCAATCTGGATAAGTTATCAAATGAGTAATTTTTATGTTGTGTAATTTAATTTATTTTTAGAAACCATGAATTAGTCAATATTGGCAAAACTCCAGAAAAAATGGGTACACCAACATTGGGCATGGATGATAAGACAAAGATTTAATTTCACATTTCAAACTTCAAAAACATCAAAGGAAACAGAACTTAATGAGGCTTGAATGATGTTTTCACTTCTGAGAAAAATGTCCATTTAATTGCATAAAATGAGGTTTTTATTACTATTGCAATAACTATTCCCAGCGCCTTAATGAATCATGACAGAGAAAATGTTGATTTCTGGTCAGGAATTATCTCGAAAAGCTCAAAAGTACACTAATACTGTGTCAATTGTTTCTAGAAGAATTGCAGATTTCCGTCAGCTCGACCCACACACGGTCACAATGGTTACGTACAATAGTGAACATACACAGTGCCACTACTTCGGGGCTGTAGTGTTCAAGCTTCAGAATTGCAATTCGACGGATGAGGGGTGTGGGGGAGGATGGGATAAAAATAAGGGGGTTGGCGGGAGAAAAGATGGGGGCTAGACTCCTCCAGATTGCGACAAACTGCGTTCTTTGTCAGTTTTCTTTTTTTCATTTCTATTTTGGCTCTGGCCGTGACAGTGATAGTGATTGCAATTTCAACTTCAACTCCAACTCCACAGCGTTCGAGCGTGGAATACATCAGAATGTGTAATGCCTTATCATTCATTCAGTGCCTCGAATTGTATTCTCGAACATTTGTTTTTCTTGGATGTGTGCGAATGAGGCAAAGGGCAAAAAAAAGAAATTCATCCCGCCGATAATTCAGCGAAGGGGGCGTGGCGCGGACCTGGTGAGCGGTTAGGGTATCCAATTACATGACCCGATTAGTACACGCAACCACATTTCTTCTTCTTCTTTCTGTCTTTTCCTCTTTGCCTTGATTTGCTTAATTTATTTCTTGGTACCGAAATAGGGAATGTAATTTTTTCAAAAAAATTGTACAACAAAAACACAAAGACACAAAAACAAATGATTTCCATACCATAATTTCCAAGAGTTTAACAAGTTACTTACACTTTGTTTTCCACTGGGCAGGAAACCGGATGGCAGTTTTCCAAATGTCTGTTTTGCCATGTTCTCATCAAAAGCATACAACCCACACTTAATGTCCTGAAAAGGGAAGCATAGTACAATTGGTTCTACTCAAATAAGAATAATAATTACGAAATGCATGAAAAACCCAAAACCAAACGAAAAGAGAAGAAACGGAACTTTCATTTTTAAGTTGTTTTGGTAGTTACTATCCTCAAAAATGTAACTTTTTCCGTTGGGAAGTATGTCATATGTAACTGTTTTGTATATGGGTTATGGATTTGCATTGTCGCCTCAATTCCCAGAGATAGAGTCATTTTGTAAATTCCTCTATTTATGGCAACAAATATTCAGAAATGGGAAAAAGAAAAAGAAAAAGGATTTCTTTTTGTACAGCACAAGATACCATCCGGATAACAGTCACACGAATTTGGTGTTGCTTCGTATGCGCTGCGACTCTTTGTCGCGCCACGGCGACAGCATTCCGTGTCATTGTTTGACTTCTTGTACTCTCATTTCTGGAAAGACGTTTCCACTTACATCTAAAAAAAAATAAATATTTTGTATTTCATTATAATTTTTTAAAAAATTATATAATGTTTATTTTTATCATTAAATAGCTTAACTACTTTTCCTCTATTTATCTTCTTTGAAATGTAAATATAATAATTGATAGTCATCCAAATCATAGATTATTTTATCTAGTTTTTTATAACCAGTTAATGTATCTTCATTATTTGTTAAAATATTTTCTTCATTGATACTTTTTTTATTTGTTTTTCTACGGAAAAATGTTAAACAGAAATCACTTGGGTTGAAAATGTTTAGTACATTCTGTAAAATTGCATAATTGTTATCATATTGAATATTACTTTCAAAAGATGCATATGACCAACCGTCTTCTGGTGTGACATGTAACGTATAATAAAATTCATCATTGATTAATATATTACTTGAATAACCACATGGTGTGAATGCAAATGCATCGTGTGTCATTTTATCATAGTTGAATAATTCATATATTTCATCAATTTTATTTTGTTTGGTCATCTTATACCCATTAACGTGCCCTTCATCTGTATATATATTTGTCGAATTTGTCGAATTTGTCGAATTTGTCGTAATGCTTGTATCGTTATCTATGCTTTTTGTGCTATTATTTGAAACATTAGTTTCATTTTGTATTGGTTGTTGTGTTTTTAAATTACATGTAAAGAAATTTTTGGTTTTATCATTGTTTAATCCCGTCATTAAAATCTCAAATGTTTCGTCATCATGTTCATGTTCAGATGAGTTCAAATCAATTGATTTGGTTACAAGACCTTTTGTTGTCTTTGTAACGTATAAATTCCAATGACTTGCGTTACTTTTTGTTTTATCTTCACCGATGGCAAAGCTTTCACCATTGATGAAAAATTTATTTAAGTAATCAATCTCATCGGACCAGTTTTTATGAACCGATTTTTGTTTATCTGGGAACATAAATGATCTTCTTGAATAAAAAACTTTGTATGGACTGTAAAGTTTGGAATTTTCAACTTCATTATTAGCATTGGAGACAGTGAAATCCCATTCCAGATCATTTTCAATGAACTCAAATAACTTTGGTAAACAATGTAATGTTAATGTTGTACCACATGTCTTCAAAATAATCCTATGGTCATAAACGAACATAGATGACTCACTTAGTAAGAAAGAACGCATTATTTTAGTTTTCTTCATACTTAGAATTTCACATTTAACTAAATTTAACATTTCAATCCATTTTGACATATCAATATCCAGTAAACTTTTTCCATTTGGAATACTTTTAACGGTTGGATAAAACCAGATTTCTAATAATTTTTCTGGACCTTCAAACGCATCTGTTGAGTCCAAGTTGGAGGAAAGTTCATGATCAATGTAACTGTGATTTTCTAACTCGATAATGTCAACTGTCATCTTTAGATCAATTTCAAAACTATCGTATTACTAGTCTTCTATCAAAAAATAAGATCAATCGAGAAAATTTTCTTCAGGGTTTCATCTAATATTTCAATTCACACAAATTGAAAGAGTCGACTTTCACTAAAATGGTGAACTTGTAACATAAAACGCCAATTCTTATTTCTACCAATCTAGTATACATAATCATATGTAAATAAACATACGTTACTACAAATATACAACAGATGATTAAATGTTCTTGCCTACTCATTGCCAAAACTAAAAATTTTTCTTTTTTTGAGTTCAATGAAAAATAATTTCAGAAAATTTCAAAACTTCGAAAAAAAATTTGAAGTGTTGAACTGTGTGCTACAGCAGTATCTTAATGGTACAAATCAGAATATTTCAACCAAATCATGCAATGTTGCTATATAGTTAAATGTGTCGCTAAAATTTAATGGGTTCGACTTATATTCTATATATTATCATTCACACACACACGCATAAATATATATGTATGTATATGATCGATTGGCAAGTATTCGTTGCTGAGAAAATATTTATCTGGAAGCAATTCACTCAACGTATCATTATTCGAGTATAGCTTCTTGACTGGCACCACATCACATCAGATCATAGTTAGAACAACGGGAATTTTGTTCTGCATATCTCAACTACACCAGCTGTTTCTTTGGCGTTTCTCCACCTGGCTCTTGATCATACCAATCCTATCTGAATGAAAGACGTAAATTTCTTCCACTACTTAAATTTAATATCTTTCCTCCCATGAAAACTTGAATTGAAATTTTGTGGCACCTGAATCTCGAAATAAGCACGACTAATGCTCGAAAGCTCGACTTATAGAGTAACTATGAAACAATAAAAAACTCTTATTGTGGCAATATGCGTTTACAAACCAATTGATAAGTTTACCTATTTCAGTTGGTTGTCATGATCAGTTTGAGTATGATGCCTTTACACCTCCTAGTGCCCAGTGTCCAGTGTCCAGTGCCCTAGTTCCCAGTTCACTGTCAAGCTTTCCAATTTTTTCTTTATTTCAAAATTTCGTAAATTTTTGGTGTCTGAATACGACAGTTACCACGAAGATTTCTGAGCTTGAATTTTTCATAATCTTCGAAACTTTGCAAAGTGAAACGGTTGCAAGATGATAACTAACGTATGATGAGCTGTTAATTATTTATATTGTATTAATGAACATACTTCAACATGTTGAAAGATTTGGAGTTTTCGAGACTTTTCATTAAAGTATTAATGTCAAAGATTATTGTTTTCTCTAAAATTTTATTTAATTGATAAAGGATAGGTACAATCCCCAGAGTAAAAAGAATACTTAAATACTCGTAAAATAGTAGTGGAATCATCACAAATATCCAAGTAAAGTTGAACAAGTTAGGTTAATTTATAATTTTTGAGAGTAATGGCGTTGATTCCCAGGAGGAAAGCTAAGATTGTATTTACCATAATATTTTTGTTTCTATTGTTTCCATTTGGGTTACATCTGTTTGAGAAACGAAACTACGATGCAATGAAATCTGTTTTTAATGATAAAATTTATTTAACACATGAAGTGTTTAGTCCTTTTGAAATAAAGCAGATGCCTAATGAGGTTATTGATTTCTTAGCTGCCAAGGGATTAAATGAGAGCGCACATGCTCTTCCAAAGGACCAAATTGATTGGAACAGGTATGCGTATGTCAATTATGTGGATGATGTTGATTATTTATGTAATGCAATTGTTTTGTTCAAGACTTTGAAAAGAAAACTCAATTCAAAGGCAAAATTAGTGTTACTGTTGTCGGAAACTCTGATTAAATCTGTCAAAACACGTGCAGACTTGGAGTTAATAAATAACCAACTTGCAGAGGTACAACACTTCTTGGGACCATCAGTAATAGATATAAAAGTGGTTAAAGTTCCAGTGGATTCTATTGAGGATGAGGAGATCGAAAACTCGAAAATTCAAAAGAGAAAATTGGATATAATTGGTACTTTTAATGACGATAACAGATTATTAGCTCGTGATGTGCCAAATGATGTCAACCTACAAGCTGCTTCTGCCCAAGGTCAAGCTGCTCCTGCCCAAGG